>JAGXJF010005233.1:0-107616 GCA_019208055.1 Stipa capillata | reverse complement strand
TAGTCTTAGTTCAAGAGAGTTAGAGCTTTGAGCAGAGAGCACTGGTTCCTCCAAGAACAGAAGCAATCATCAACGATGGATAGTTTAAGATGCGTGCCAATAAGGAAACACTCATCAATGATGGACCATAGAAATGAATCATCATTGAGGGTATAACCACCAACGACGGGCTCCTGATAAGCTAGTTAGTCTAGACAGAATCATCAACGACGAATTTTGGAAGTTACCTGTCGTTGATAATTCTATTATCAATGACCAGTAAAGTATCCGTCTTTGATGACCTGAGGTCATTAATGATCTACTGTTCTGTAGTAGTGAGGCCTAAACAACACTACCTGGCCTTCTGTCCTTCTTGTCATCCTATGGAAAATTTGGGGTGCATGTAGTGCAAAAGTGTTCTAAGATGTTCTAGACAGTGATGTCACTACTGTTAGGAATATTTCTTCCGACTTTACTCTATGGTCTAATCGTTTAATGATGCCGATGATAAACTTCAATCCTTTATTTCAGGAACGAATGTCAGTCTTGAAAATTTCGATTTCAAAATCTGATTTCAAATTTTCTAGTTCTAAGAATTTAAATTTCGAATTTTGAAAATCCATAATTCAAAACTATGTGTTTCAAATTATATATTCTGGTTTGTTTGAATTTCAGGTTTCAAATTTTGAATCTTAAACTTAAATACATGGACTTTTGAATTCGAAAACTAAAGTTTGTTAGTATTCGACCTATGAAATTTCGGTTAATGTAATATAATATTATTAACCTGTTGTTTTGCATGCTGCAATGTTTGAACTAAGCTAAACTACTTATTCACAAATTCCATTGAAGCTACCAAACATTGTAATCCTAGATTACAGGTAATGTGTTTCCAGGGATCCAGATTGAGGGAAATCTTAAATGATGAGGGAATGTGTGAATGCGAACTAAAGACACAAAAATTAAGGGTTTATATGTGTTCTTTGTCTTCGTTCACAAACTGACAATGACAACAACGACGGAATGGCCGGAGGCAGCTGTGGCCGGCGTCGCGGGAGAATGCGATGACAAAGAATTATGCATATGTTAGCAGAGCAAACAATGGCAGCACTGGCCTAGTGTTAGGGTTCGGTGAACAAGGAAGCTGGGCATTTTACAAGAAAAACTGGAGAGATCTGAGCCAAAGGGTATTGATTCAATGGTCATTTGATTGAAACATTTGACTAATATTCAGTAAATCTAGTTGAGTAAGACAATCTCATCTAATATCAACAAGTGCTTGGACTTGAAAAGTTTAGCAACTAGGAAAGTCTCCTACAGCAACACTCCTCAATTCTCATCCTCTTTATCTCGTGGCCTTGCTCATCCTCCAGGCTCCAAGCTAGCTACCTAAGCAATAATGCTCTAACCTCGTCATGATGCTCAACCTCCTTCTCATCCTCCTATTTGCCTCTCGGCCATGGACGGCCGCCGCACAGACCGACTCTGCCACCGACAGCCTACGCCACGCTAACTGCAGTAACACAGCCGGCTTCTACCAGCCAAAGAGCACGTACAAGTCCAACATCCTCCGCCTAGGCGCCGACCTCGCCGCGCTGGCCAACTCGTCGGGGTTCGCCTCCGGCAAGGTCGGCACCGACCCCGACACGGTCTATGCTCTTGTGCTCTGCCGCGGAGACTACACCGGCCCAGGCTGCACCAACGACCTCAACAAGACCTTCTGGAGCGCCACTGCCATCCCGTACCTCTGCATGGGCTACAAGGACGCGACCATCTTCTTCGACCAGTACATGATCCGCTACTCCAACAGCGACTTCCTCTCCGGCCTCACTAACGCACCAGAATGGCCCGGGAGGAACATGAACCTCGTCACTGGTGCCGCCGCGGCGGCGCGGTTCATGGAGAGGGCCGTCGAGCTCATGAACAAGACGGCCGACTTCGCCGCCTTCAGCTCGCCGAGCAAGTACGCAACCAGCGAGGCGGGGTTCGGTGAACAGCACGTGAGCACGCTGTACGGGATGGTGCAGTGCACCCCGGACCTCACCGGGCCACAGTGCCGGAGCTGCCTCACTGGCATCATCGCGCAGATGCCGGCGGAGTTCGGCAGCGCGGCCGGGACCTTGGTTGGCGGGAGGATTCTTGGGGTTCGGTGCAACCTGCGGTACGAGAAGGAACTATTCTTTCAGGAGACAAGCGACACTATCAAGATCCACATGCCTAAAAGTACGTACTGCTACTCCACTATTCGAAATTTCGCGTAAAAGAAAAAGGAAACAAAAGGATGAAAATTCATGATCACTAAAACTGTTTTCCGGGCTTAATTTGTCATATGTCCAAGACGGAATGAGCGCGGTGCTCAAGATCGCCATATTTGGAGTGCCTTTTCTAGTCTTGCTCATCTCCGTCTTGCTCCTAAGGCCGTACATCGTCAGGAAAGTCAGAGGTAAAATTTTTTTTGGCCAATTGGCCTTCTGTTTTCTTGCATACAACTACAAGACATTGATTTTTCCTATCATCTGTACATATGTTTTTTCTTTTTCTCACCGTTCACTTTGCACCTTATTTTTCGCTTGTAATTATGCGAGACAGAGTTGCTGTTGCAGAGGGATCTAGTCATCTTGGAAAAGGAAATTGTAAGTGAAAGCGACTCAAGGTTTTCACTATTTAGATATTCGAAGATAAGATCTGCTACAGATAACTTCTCCGAAAAAAATAAACTTGGAGAAGGTGGATTTGGTCCTGTTCACAAGGTAATTGCATTTTCTTGAATAAAAGTATATATGGCTTTTTATGCATTTGCGAATACTAGACATACTGAGAACAAAATAACACTGCTTTTAATTTTTGTAATACTACATTTCAGTTTCTTTTACTTTGGTTTTGAAATATTGAACATCGCAAAGTTAAAGAAACCTCATAATTTCACCTCGTTTTCTTAATTTTATGAGCTTTCTTTTCTCCCAACGAAGTATCACACATTTACATGAAAGATCATTATTTCTTATCAAAATCCTCAACCTAGCATCGTGGACTAGCATTATTTAAATTTTAATAAAATAATGTTTACACAAACAAGTATATC
Organism: Stipa capillata; assembly: GCA_019208055.1. Classification (NCBI taxonomy): domain Eukaryota; kingdom Viridiplantae; phylum Streptophyta; class Magnoliopsida; order Poales; family Poaceae; genus Stipa; species Stipa capillata. Next base: position 104,555 of record JAGXJF010005233.1, on the reverse strand, counting down.
TAGTATTATCCTCAAGCTAGTACCAGGGCTCTATTTGCTTCTAACATGAGAATATACATCTACAATTCATCAGGGCCGGCTGCCCAACGATCAGGAGATAGCAGTCAAGCGACTTTCCCCGAATTCAGTTCAAGGATTCCGTGAGTTCATGAATGAAATCAAACTTATAGCCAGTCTTCAGCACAAGAATCTAGTCAGGCTTCTTGGGTGCTGCATCAAAAGCAAAGAGAGGATACTCGTATATGAATATATGCCAAATGGCAGCTTGGAAGAATTCATTTTTGGTATGTCAAACTTCAAAAAAACCTTCTACTTTCCCCGCAAGAACAAAGGCCCTTCTACTTCTTTAGTGTAAAATTTAATAACAAAGTAATTCATCTCTATAATTTACATTTGCAATTGGAATTCAATAGGACCAGGAGGAAAGCAGAGCTGGCCCGTGCGTCGTCGCATAATCGAAGGGATAGCAGAAGGCCTTCTCTATATGCATGACTACGCGCATGCGTGCATAGTCCACAGAGACCTGAAACCAAGCAACATCCTGCTAGATCATGAGATGAATCCAAAAATTTCCGACTTTGGGATCGCGAGGATATGCGTGTCGAGTGTGACAGAATCCAATACAACGACGGCGATGGGAACACTGTAAGGGTTTGCCATTTCAAAATTTACATTTTGCATCACTTTGAATAGTCTGGATATTGGATAGGTGGTGCAGACTTTTTGAGCTGACTTGTTAGCCGAGAGTAAGTAGAGTTTCTTCAATGTTACAATATATATATATATATAAGTTGGAGCCCGGTACCATGAAGCCAAGTTAATTATATTATATGTATATAGGGATGCTACTATTTTTAAGTACGTTATAATATACATGTATATATATATGTATATATATGTTCCTCTCTAAATCTGTTTTACCTTGAGAATTGATGACACTGAGAGTTTCTAAAATATCCCACAGTGTAGAAGTCATACATGGAGTCGAAAATTTAGTACTACGTACATGCATCTAAATAGAGTATATGTCATAAGCTTATAGTAGTCTACTTGAAACGAATCTTCGCACGTTACAACTTGTATGGTCAGGAAAAATCCATAAAAGACTTGTGAAGATCAGTGTCTACTTATTCAAGTCAATGAAGTACTCAAGTAAACTGAGTGTACATCTTGAGCTTATCCTTCTTTCATTGATCTTCATTGCAAATCTGCGATAACACAGTATTATATTTAGTTAATGAAAAGGTCAAATCAACTCTGAAGATGAGTAAATAAATTAATGTGCATCACCGGTCATTTTCCCGTGATAGCGCGCTTTACTCAACTACTTCCAGAATTCAAATCTTACATATGAAATTGTTTCATTCCAGCGGATACATCGCTCCCGAATACTACTCCCAGAATGTTTACTCAACAAGGTCGGATGTTTTCAGCTTCGGTATCCTAGTTCTCGAGATCATAAGTGGGAAGCGGGCCATCGGTTCCTACCAATTATCCGGAAGATCATACGAGCTCAGGAGATACGTGAGTCTCAATTCCCGAAATTTCAGTTATTCCCTTTTTAATTTGACCAAATAACCAAAATTTCTGCTTGAATTTGGCTGAAATCCAACCAAAGTTTGAGGGAATTAGGCAAAAGTTTGAGTTCTTTTTGAATTTTATATTGGAATAATTAGTAATTTTGGGTTCATTTTAATTCTAAAATAATTCGTGACAATATTAATCACATGAATAATCACAACATGTACCACGTATATACTAGACATGAATATAAGCAATAAAACAGTATAACTCATATCCAAACAATATGTATGTATGAGCATGACATAGAACAAATATACTAATGTTATGGACATGATATTGATGGTATGCCTTTTGGTCGGAGATGATGGGGGAGTAGCCGACGATAACGAGTCTAGGGAAGCCATCTCATAGCCGCGGATGAACTCCGTAGTTGACATAGAGGAAGTAGACGCTATGAGCAGTCGCGCCGAGAGGCTGCCCAAAAACCTTATTCGTCCTCTCCCGGACATGATCCCAAGGACGAATGATTTTGGAGACCTGTTCTCCTGAACTTCGGTGCACGCCGAGGCTTTGAGACAGAGTAGCTTTGGAGGTGACTCAGCACACAAGGGAGAGAGAAGAGAATGAGAGAGGAGAAGACTCTCTTGGTGTGTTGTGAAGAGGGGTGGAGATGCCCCTTATATAGGCCTTGGGGAGATTCTCCCTCCATATGTTGACATGTGTCAGCACACGCCCTGCGCATGCTGATATGTGCTACCATAAACTCTTCACACACATGACCTATGCCAGTGCACACCTTGTGCATGCTGACATGTGTTTCTGTACACTCACATAATTGTAGGCATTTGAGATTTATTGGGATTATTATTACAGGTTAGGTTCAAATATCTAACAATCTCTCGCCAGATCCCAGAAGCACTATGAAGTTTTCTTCTATCCCAATGTACTATTAATATACCAGCTTTTCGATGGAGACATGTTAGGGTTGAACATCCACCTAAATCTTCAAGCTAAACTCATCCACAACTACAAAACAAACTAGGCTTTGAATTGACAATATTGTGTAGATAAGTTTTACTTAAAGTCTTCACTACTAGTAGGTTGCCAAAGGGATAGCTCTCGGTTGGAGCATATAAGTAGTACTCGTTGATCTCTTTATGAGCTTATTAGAGATTACTTGTATCTCACAGTCATAGTTGAGCTCACATAGGTATGTTCTTTCAAGAACACTCCGTAGGACAACGTCTTTGCTAATTAAAGCCACAAAATATATTAAGGTAATATCATCCTACCTACCGTTTCTGAGAGTGTTTTATCTCCAGCGGTGTGGATTATAAAAGTACTCTCCTCTAGTTAACCAATAGCTTGTTCTTCCCAGGTCTTACTTAAGAGATCTCCAATCATATATGTTGGGTTATCATTATGGTATAACTCACATAGGTTTCATCCAATCTCCTTCAATGTATTGTCTATCACATTTCGTGATAGTCCCTTTTGTGAAGGGATCTACTAGGTTCTTAGCCATGTGGATATAATACAGTTATAACTTTGGAGTTTCTCAATTTCCTGACAAACTTCAATCGTCTTTTAACATGCCTCGATGGCTTCATGTTATCATTTGTATAATTCACGTTTGTGATAACCGTTTGGTTATCATAGTTCATAAGGATAACTGGTATTGATTTATCCACTACTGGAAAATCCACCAAGAACTCACACTGCCATTCTGCCTCAAAAGTGGTTGTGTCTAATGCCACGAATTCTGCTTTCATAGTTGACATCGTCAATATGGCATGTTTACAATACCTCCATGAGACAATTGCACCACCAAGAGTGAATACATATCCACTCGTAGCCTTAATCTCATTAGCATCATAAATCCAATTTGAATCACTATATCCCTTCAGTACATTCGAGTATCTAGAATAGTGAATTTTATAACTCATAGTACCTTTTAGATAGTGCACTACCCTTTCAAGGGCGTGCCAATGATCATCTTCCGGATTGGATACAAATTGGATACAAACTGGCTCAATTTAGTCACAACAAAAGAGATGTCAGGCCTGGTTGCACTAGCTAAGTACATGAGTAAACCAATGATCCGAGAGTATCTTAGTAGATCTTTAGTGATACTTTTATTCTTTCAATGTATCAAACTAAAACCATAATGTGTTGGAGAAGGCTTGCTATATATGTAGTCAAAGAGGCTCAAGACTTTTTCCACATAATATGATTGCAGAACCGTAATCTCATCTTCACTCATTACCAACTTGATGTTTAAGATTACATCAGCTACTCCCAGATCCTTCATGTCAAAGTTTTAAGATAGGAATACATTGACCTCATTTATCACATCAAGGTTAATCCAAAAATAAGTATATCAACATACAAGCATAGGATTACTCCCTCACCCCTACCATGGCGCAGGTATATACATCTATCGGTTTCGTTTACTACAAACCCCACATACGTTAAACTCATGTTGAACTTCTCATGCCATTGCTCAGGTACTTGCTTGAGACCATATAAAGACTTTATTAACTTACACACCTTGACCTCTTGACCATTTACTAAAAATCCATCAGGCTGTTCCATATAGATTCCTCATCCAGTTCTCCATTAAGGAAAGCCATTTAATGTCCATCTGATGAATGAGAAGACCGTGTGAGGTAGCTAAGGATAATAGTACTTGTATAGTGGTTAATCTAGCAACAAGTGAGTAAGCATCAAAGAAGTCTTCACCTTCTATTTGGGTATAACCCTTAACCACAAGCCGAGTCTTGACTTTTCAATAGTACCATTAGTTCTAAGCTTTTTCTTGAACACCTATTTACAACCTAAAGGTTTACTCCCATAAGGATGATCTATGACTTCTCAAGTTATTTTAGCAAGAATGGAGCCCATTTCACTACAGACACTTCCTTCTAGTAGTCTGCATTGGGAGATGAATACGCTTTTGAAATAGTTTTAGGAGTATCATCCACGAGGCACATAGTGAAATCATCAGAAAGGATTTTGTGGTCCATTATCTCTTGCTTCTCCTAAAAGCTTTACTCTCATCCTCCTCAAGATTTTGACCATGAGTTTTTACAAGATGTTTAATAGGGATGGCGGGTTTTGGAGTTAAATCGATTGCTTGACTAGAAGTGCTATGCATATCCTGCATAGGAAAAATATTCTCAAAGAACATAGCATCCTTAGACTCCATTATTGTATTGACATGCATGTTGGATACTTCAAATTTGACTACTAAAAACCATAGGAAATACTCGTGTGAGCATATCCTAGAAAAGACACAATTAACAGTTAGGTCCAAGTTTGCACTTCTTAGTTATTGGTACATTAACCTTTGCCAAGCACCGACACGTGCGCAAGTAAAAATCTGATGGCTTTCTTCCTTCCCAATTCTCATATGAGGTTATCTCTTTGCTCTTAGTAGGAACTCTATTTAGGACATGACACGTGGTCAATAGAGCTTACGTAACCGTGCCTTAGATAATTCACCAGTGTCCAACAAGACATTAACCAAGTCAGTCAATGTGCAATTTTTCCTTTTGGCAACCTTGTTTGTCTGAGGTGAATAGGGAGGCATCCTTTCACGGATGATTCTATATTCCTCACAGAATAAGTTGACCTCATTTGAGAAATATTCTCCACCAAGATCTAACCTAACTCTTTTGATCTTTCTGTCAAGTTGATTCTCAACCTCTACCTTATAGCATTTAAAGTAGTCTAGAGCTCCATCTTTAGTTTTCAGTAGGTATATATAGCTGTATCTAGTAGCATCATCAATTAAATTCATGAAAATTTTCTTTCCACTTTTAGTCAGCGCGCCATTCATCTCACAAAGATTAGTGTGTATAAGTTCCAATGATGCCAAGTTTCTTTCCTCTACGACCTTATGAGGTTTATAGAGTTTTTTTTTGCTTGCACATAACCTTTGACTTCTAATGCATCTCACAATTCCATTACATCTCTCATGTGCATAAACATATCACAAAGGTGGTCCACAAGTAAGCTAAGAACGGCACCCATAAATAGCGTGATGGCATTCTTGAACGTCTTCTCCTGTTCACGAGTAAGGGTCCCTTCATGTTTGCCATCCGCTACCCAGTACACATTCGTAGCGGTAAGCCAAAGAGTGCCTTTGATCTACCATCTTTTGAAATGCACTCCGGAAAACTTGTTCAGCTTCAGTGCATCGGCAAAACCAACCATTATAAAACCCAAGTGCCTAAATAAGTTTTTTGAACTATTGGAATAATTATCACTTTTGGATTTACTTTAATACTGAAATAATTCAAGACAATATTAATCACATGAATAATCATAGCATGTACCACGTATATACTAGACATAAATATAAACAATAAAGCAGTATAACTCATATCTGGACAACATGTACGTACGAGCATGGCATAGAACAAATATAGTAACGGTGTGGACAGAGATGATGGTGGAGAAGCCGACGATAAGTAACCTAAGAAAGCCATCTCGTAGCCGTGGATGAACTCTGTAGTTGACATAGAGGAAGTAAAAATTGCGAGCAGTCGCGTCGAGACACTTCCTAAAACCTATTTATCCTCTCCTAGGTAGGATCCTAAGGACAAACAGTTCCGGAGACCCGCTCTCCCGAGCTTTGGTGCGTGCTAAGACTTCGGGATGGAGGAGCTTTGGAGCCAGCTCAGCATACGAGGGAGGGAGAAGAGAATGAGAGAGGAGAATGCTCTCTTGGTGTATTGTGAAGAGGGATGTAGGTGCCCCCTATATAGGCTTGTGGGGGAGGTGGGATTCTCCCTCCACTTGTTGACATGTACCGGCACACGGTCTATGCCATATTGGTATGTGATTCACACACTCACAAATATGGTATGTGCTGGCACATGCTCTCACCTAATTATGGGCCTTTAGGATTTATTGAGATTATGATTACGAGCTAGACTGAAATATCTAAAATTTGGCTTGAACTCGTGTGTCACAGAGATATTTTGACCGGAATAAACATATTTTTGTATCTACTGATGACTGAAATTTTGGTGAAATTTTATTGAAATGAGAACCATCGTCCCAAATTCTTTCAAAATCACGCACAAAATTTTGCTGCAATCTCTGTATACTATCCATGAACTATTAGCTTGTTGATGCCTCTGGAAGTTATATCTTTTTAATTGCTAATAGGCTTGGCAATTATGGAGGGACGAGAGGTACGACGAATTGGTTGATCCTTCGTTGGGCGAGGAGTACCAAGAGATGGACGTTCTCAGGTGCATCCAGCTCGCGCTCTTATGCGTTCAGGATAGTGCGGAGGATAGGCCTACCATGCGTGATGTCACGATGATGCTGAGCAAGAGGACCAGGAGGCTGCTCATGCCTGCACAGCCTGGTTCCTTTAGTGTAGACATCGGCGACGCCGAAGAGATGTGAGCAGGTTGTCTGGACATCTATGAAATGTGTTCGATTGGACGTGTTTGCGTGGATTTTACTTGCATGATGTTGAATCGAAGCATACTGGATTGAGTTCAATTCTCGAAATTGAAAGTAAAATAGCAGAGTACATGTTTCTATACGATCAGAAAAAAAAACATAAATACATACTGGGCCAAATAAATTTGGAGGCCCCTCGCATCGCTCCCCAGGTGATATCAAGGACGAACCCTACACTACTGCAGAAATGATTTGTCCAGACGGTTCGGAACTTCCAGGTGGGACGGTTTTCCGAACCGTCTGGCCCTAACAGTCTGTACAAATCAGATAAGCGGGACGGTTTTTGAGCCGTCTGTACAAATCGATTTGTACAGACGGTTCCAAACTAGAACCGTCTGCACAAATCGATTTGTACACGGTTCCAAACTAGAGCCGTCTGCACAAATCGATTTGTACAGACGGTTCCAAACCGATTTGTACAGACGGTTCTAGTTTGGAACCGTCTGTACTAATCGATTCTGTGATGTCGTGTTTCAAAAATAAAAATATAACACCTCGCGCCAGGAGCCTCGTCCTTCAGCCGCGTCTCATCTGGCCGTCCGCGTGTCCCATCCAACCGCTAGGAATAAATTGCGCAATATGCTTCCAGCGGGATTCGAACCCGCGACCTCGCGTTGCTCAAGCAGTGACGTTGCCAGCTGACCTAGACGGAGTTCGCGACACATATGGGAGGGCTTTATTTTTAACTTATCCCTACGACCAAGCGGGACGCCCCTAGTCCAGACGGTTCTAAGCTTGGAACCGTCTGTACAAATAGCACAGACGGTTCCAAACTGAGAACCGTCTGGACTATTAGATTAACACTATGTGTTTCAGACTCCAAAAATTCAAAGTCCTCAGATTGGGCTCAAACTCTGCCGTTTGGGAGATATATATGTGCTGATCTTGCCCCCAAAATTTCAGCCCTTTTCGTGCAACCAAACTCCGTGTAGAAGCCCACAAAGTCCTGCCGCGGCAAGAAAAACAGCAAAATCTGCTGCCGCGGCAAGGGGAGTAGCTGAAAAACCCTAGTTTGAGAGGTTTTAGTAAAACGGCCGTAATTTTTTGATACGGAGTCCGTTTTACGTCCACGACCACTCAAATCGAAGCTAACGACGACGCGCATCTGAAAAAAATACACGTGTTTACACCTGTACCCATCTTGACCCTCAAAATTCCGCTTCTAAGTGGGACTTTTCGCTCCGGAAGTTTTTCCGTTACTTTTTTCTCATCTTCCGGAGGGCATATCTCCTTCACCCGGACTCCGAATTGGGTGATTCTTGTTTCCCTGGTTAGCTTGAGTCGAGGACTTGCTTTCCACCTTGATCCCAACTTCTGCCGAGCAATTTCGTTTGGGTGCCGTTTTCAAAATCTTCGATTTCGGGCCGGGATTTCCACTAGTCGTTTCATCGACTTTCTCGGAATTGGCTCAAAATTTCTAGAGATGTAGAGTTTGGCCTCCCGCTCACAGCCGTGAAAACCGTTCGACAATCAGAGCTGCCAAACTCCCTCCCCGACGCTGCCACTTTCCTGCCGCGGCAAGGAAATCTGCAGTTTTTGCTGCCGCGGCAGCAGAGATCAACTAGCCTTGCTTCAGCTATTTGTACAGACGGTTCCAGTTTGGAACCGTCTGTACTGTTCAATTTGTACAGACTGTTCCAAGTTTAGAGCCGTCTGTACTGTGTACAGACGGTTTTTAAGTTTAGAACCGTCTGTACTGTTCGATTTGTGCAGACAGTTCCAACTTGGAACCGTCTGTACTGTTCACATATTTGTACAGACGGTTCCGAATTTAGAACCGTCTGTACTGTTTGATTTGTACAGACGGTTCTAAGTTTGGACCCGTCTGTGCTATTTGTACAGATGGTTCTAGTTTGGACCCGTCTGTACTGTAGCGTCCCGCTTGTTGAGATCATTTGTACAGACGGTTTTCGTTTGGAACCGTCTGGACTACTATTTGTACAGACGGCTCCAAAAAACTGTCTGTACAGGGGCGTCCCGTTAAATGAATTCTGTAGTAGTGCTAGCATCGCTAGCATCCCTCCTCCCCCACCCCTTGCCTTGCCGCTGCGCTGGGGGCCTTTGCCATTGTGTCATTGGACCTGGCCACCAAAGGTGGCGAGAGGTCCTTTTCTGCTGGGGCAAAGGTGGTTGGCCGGCACATGATGGGTGATGGCTGTCGGGTGCACAAAAGTCGAGGTGATGGCCTCGGGATGAGGCAATGACGGTGGTGCTGGACGAAGGTGAGCCTCAAGACGGCGGAGGCAAGGTGGATCTGGCGCCTATATCTCTAGATCCGGTGGCGGCCCCCAGCTGGCACTGCGATGATCGGCACGGCTAGGGGTGGCTATGGCGGGTGGCACAGAGGGTGACGGACTTCGCAATGCGACGCGAGATAAAGGTTGTTGCCAACGAGGAGCCCAGTTGGGGCTCGAGTAGAGCCGTATGGTGTGGGTTGTGTCATGGGCGAGGATGACCGGGTTGAGTGGGTTCTATGCTGTGGGGCCTTGGTGCGGCGACGTGGCATGGAGGATGAAGGTGCCCCCAACAGCGGCGAGCCAGGCGGCCGGGGGGGGGGATCCAATGGCGGCGCTTGGATGTGGTCCAGCATCCTCCTATGGTAGGCAGCGGCTGCCATGGCGTGGTACTCACGTGTGATGATGCACCATGGGGCTTCGGCCCACGTGGTAGTCGGCGTAGGGCGGTGATCGAAGCTAGAGGATGATCTACGGGTGGCTGGATGATCTACATGTGGTGTGTGATGCTCTCTGACTTCCCTTGGTGGCTTGTGTAATTTTGGCGTAGGTGTGGCCTGTAAATCGGGTGGTGTTTATCTGAAGCCGGAGCTGTCGTCTCAGGCGTGTCCAGGCAGCGAGGAAGGGACTAGCGGCAACAATGACATATGATGTTGTGGTGTCAATGGGTGGCGCACTTGCTGTCTATATATGCGGGATTGGGTCGGTTGCTTGTCGTGGTGCTTGGGGTGTTTCGTGCATCGGCGTGGTGGGTGGTCATGAAGTCGGAGCTGCGGTGTTGCAAACGCAATGTGCAGTGACGATGATATATGCGGTAGGACGTTGGAGGGTTGTGGACTGGTTGCGGCTCTTGGTTTGAGCTTATGGTGCTTTGGTGTATTTATGTTTTTCGTGGTGAAGTTAAAGTCATTGAATCGTGGACGCGATGGATGATATGTCGAGAAGAGATTTATACGGCTGATCTACTCATTATCCTAAGCTCAGCTTGTGGTTTCTAGACCGTGCGCTGCTGAATTTATTATAATCTACCATAAAAAATAGTTACGAAAGAAAGTTGGCTAAACAAATGACAAAATAAACAAAAACTAACTAAACAAACGAGATCATTATGATCTACGATAATGGCAAATGGAGCTTAAACCCCCTGTGGCCCTATTAATATTTCTCTTCTACCCAGGGTTTCGGGTAGCGGCCGGTATTTTCCGATAACCAGCCGATACCCGGTTTTACTGGAACCCCCCGAAAAATGTTTATACCGGACAAAACATCCCGGTTTGGACAAATTTTATGTAAATTCGGTCAATTTTAACAATTTTGTCAAACACCATTTAAAATTTGGAATATTTCGGATGGCAAATGGCTGGTATTTTTGGGTAACCACGGTTATCGGGAATACCGAGGCCCCCCCGGTATTTTTTCCGGTACCGGTAACAAAAACCTTGCTTCTACCACGCAGGGCAAACGGCGAACTGAAGCACTGAAGCCTCCCGCAAGAATCTCGCTAATAGCAGCAAAACCACCGGGTCCGCCACCGTTCCACACCGCTGCAGCGACAGTATGGCGTAACGCAGGACTGCACTAGAGAGAGAGAGAAAGGTAGAGGAAGAGCGACAGGCCACCAGATAGAGAGGGCTGAGCCGCGGACCGCCACGACGCGGAGGCTTGGCGAGCGGCAGCGTTTCCACTTCCACGAGGGCGATGGCGCGATGCTGGACTCTGACTCGAGGACTTGTGGATTGCAACTTGCAAATAGTGTATGGGGAATTTGGGACAGAGACTTGGTTTGTAGAGTGACTATATATATGCTGGCACAAAATTTTCATCATGAACGTGTCCACAACAGATTATGCGCATAGCTAAGTAAGAAATTATACGACTTGACAATTCAATTCATCCCATAGGTAGCTTGATTTGTTCCAACAGAATCCACATACGTAAACACATATCCACACGAACCACAGCACCAACCAACACACTCCCAAGTCCCGACCACACGAAAAGATATGCGAAGTCACTAGCTATCTATATTCTATACTCAGCTAGCTAGAGCGATTCCGCACTACACTTCATTTGCCCTCCGCGCCGGACATCTTGCTGAGCCTACTCGGTGGCTTGGAGTCCTTGCCGGCCACCCTCCTTGTCCCCCCACGGCACTTGCTCGGGACCGGCCCGTACAGCGCCCGCTGCGCCACCGCACCGGCGTAGAGGTCCGCCCTCGACTTGCCATTGCTCTCGGACCCGTGGTTCTTCTGGTGGCCGTGATTGGCAGAAGCCTGCTCCATAATCCTTCCTGACCAACGTGTTATGATCTTATTGCTGTGCTAAGGCGGCGTTAGGAAAACGTGCAGGCGAGAGTGAAGAGACGCACCACTACAACCATTTGTGCGCGAAGCAGGTATTTATGGTGGCTGGGGTTTTGAAGCGTCCCCAGGGGAAAGGAATCTCTGGCCTGTGCGGTTTGCTTGGACTTCAATTTTCGGCCTAGCTTTCTCGTCTCTCTTTGTCGCTTCAGGGAATGGTAAACACCACCACTCATCAATTTAAGCCCAAGAATATGGGATGGTGTTAACATGACATGGACAGTGCTTCTTAGTTCATGACACTACAGTACCTGGAAAATTGTGACTAGTTTTCGGTGACAGTACAAAAGAGCTTTTCATCCTGCCATATCAGCATCACTCGAGGATATATTCTTCGGAGATCTTGGATGATAAGAAAGTGTGGCCAGGGTCGGTGGAGAAGGCGAAGGAACCGGGGGTTCTCTTTTGAGGAGTTTCTCTACATTCTTTGCCTGTGATGAATGGGATCATTCCTTGCCGATAGGCAGCTAGATAGAAAAGGCCTCAATGATGAAAAGGGAATCAGGGCTTGCTGTGGAGCAAGATGCGCAAGAATGTTCAAAAGCTGGTCTCCGGCTTCTGGTTTAAAGGGTCCATAATGGAAGCATGGATTGCTACAAGACATGCAAAGGGAATTTGCAGAGGCCGTGGTGATCGGTGGAAGATATGCGCTTGATATTTGTGGATCAAGGCACTTCAGAATTCAGATAAATTATTTCTAGTTGTGGTAGTAAGATAGTCAACTATATTTTGGATTTTACTATCTAGAGGAAGATGGTCAAACAAGAACGAGCATAATGCTATGTGTTGATATTTTTGTCGTAGCAACGAGGCTAGACAGTGAACTTGTGGCACCCCCGCACGGTTTCGTAGACCTACGAGGGTTGCCTGGGAAACTACGTCGCGAACACACCGCAGTCGCACATGCGGGTTGTATGACGTGAAGACACTCGAACCCGCTGCGAGCCACGAACTTGAGGAGAGGAGAAGCGAGCCAACTTTTATTTCAGAATTTTTGGAACCCTTGGAATGGGAGGGGTGCCCCTCTATATATAGGGAAAATTGAGAGGCAGAGGAGATTACAAAAATACCCTCGGACCGCTTACAGTCCTGCCCCTAAGTACACTAGTGCCCTTGAGGACGAACCAGTCTTTTTCTCCAGGAATATTCTAGGAATATCCCGCGGGCCCCGCTCGTCATGTGTCCCCTTGTAGCGATGATCTTCCCATCGCTACGGACTTGGCGTCGGCGCGATCTTGGTGTTCGCACGAACTTGGCGTTCGCACGAGTTTGGTGTCGGTACGGTCTTGGTGTTCGCACAAACTTGGCATTCGCACGAGCTTGACGTCGGCACGATCTTGGTGCTCGCACGAACTTGGCGTTCGCACGAGCCTGGAGATTCATCGATTTCCCCTAAGTACGGAAAATGCATCGAAACCGGGTAGCGCGGGGACCCCTTTCCCAAACAGTAGTCCCTCACCGGTGTGGACGGTCGAGTAGCGCCCGCCCGGGGCCGGCGCACCAATTCTTTCAAGGTCGGCGCGCTGACCGGGCTGACGAATTCTAGGTTGTTGCGACGTGCTCGGGGTCGCAGAATGGGCTCGCCGGGGACTTCGAGCTCGAGTCGCGGCCTAGGCGAAAATTTCACACCATCCCGGGACGAGACCGGGGACCCAGCGAAAAATCCCTCCTTTTCTTCCCGCGGAGATGTGGCCTGAGACCCAGCGAGCATCGGGTATGTCGAGGCAGAGGCTTTTCTCTTCTTCTTTTCTTCTTTTTTTTCTTCTTCTTCTTCCTTTTCTTTTCTTCTTTTCTTCTTTTTCTTCCTTTTCTTCCTTTTCTTTTTCTTTTATTTCTTCCTCAACCCTAATGGCCCGGCCCATCTGCCCCTTAAGCTGGTTGGGGGGTGGGGGTCATATACCCCCTGCCGTCACCGGCTCCCCACCCGCACTCCACCTGCCGCCGCCACATGCCGCCTTCCCCGCTGCCATTGGCACCACGCGCCGCCCCCGCTACCATCACCGCCTTCCCCTGCTGCTGCCGCTCCGCGTTCCCCCGTTGCCCTAGCACCGTCGCCGCTGCGCGCCGCCTTCCTTGGCTGCTGCTGAGGCCCGGCCTTCGCGCGCCACCCTCGGCCGCCATTGGGGCCTCCCGACCACCGCCGCTGATGCCCCCCGGGCTCCCCCTGCTGTCGACGCCGCTCCCGGCCTCCGCACACCGCCCCCGGTCGCCGCCGAGGCCCGGCCTCCGCGCGCCAGCCCCGGCCGTTGCTGAGGCCCCCGGTCGCCGCCACTGAGGCCCTCCTGGCGCCGCTCCCGGTCGACCGGACCGCCACCGCCGTGCTGGTCCCGCCTGGGGACACCACCTCCTTCGGCAGCCGGCCGCCTAGTGCCGCCGGTTGCTCCCGGTCGGCTGGGCCGCCCCCGCCGTGGCCAGCTCCCGCACCGTGACCTCCTTGATGCCGGACACGTGCTTCCTTGAGTTCCTGTGAGTTCGGGTTGCTGCCACCGGATTCAATGGAAGGCAGGATGAAGACGGTGTGGGCTGAGCTGTGGATGCACATGTCGCCGTCGATGTTGCAGACATCGGAGACCCAGGGCTTGGGACGTCGCACGCCGACTTCTTGGCCGGAGCGCTCCCCTCCGCTATTTTCACGCCGCTGCTAGTGTCGGTGATGGGCTTCTGGTCCTCTATTTCTGTGTGGGGTTTATCTTTAGTAGGTTGGGGGTTCACTTGCACTTGTGGATGCTCATGCTCATGCTCTGGCTTGGGTGCTTCGTTCTCTAGGCAAGGAGTTTGCTGCCTCTTCTCTGCCAACTCCGAGGTGGTCAGCGATGACCTCTGAATGGCTGCAAATATTGAGCTGAATTCTCATCAGTTTCGACACGAAAAGCTTGAAAAAGAAGAAAGATACTGGAACTTGGATCCAGGATTATGATTTATGCCCTCATATCTGCTTGTATGTCAGATAACCAAGAACAAGCAAAAACATGCTTATATTTCTAAGAGCATCCCTAGTGTTTTGACTTGGTCTTTGATTCAGAAGTCAGGACTATGCTAAAGTTGTCCATAAAAAGGATCCAAACTAACTGTCGTAGTCCATTGCCATGCGATTCGTGCATAAATACATCGCACGTCGTGGGACATGTCAGTAGTTGCTTCTGTTGCCGGACGTGACGTGTTTCGTGGGATGACTTCTTGTTCCTACTTCTATTTCCTTTTTCTTGCAGGAGCGCCGTAGATTTAGTGATTTTTGTGCCTGCCTGGCTTGCGGCCGTCGGAACTGACCGACGAGGAGATTGTAACGGGGCCCGTCGCAGTGACCGCGTCGCATCGACCATGGTCCCGTTCATTTGAGACCCCCGTCGCCACTCGGGTGACACAGAGGGTGCGCTGGCAAGGCCTCCTGCTCAGGCCGTGAGGAGCGAAGCGACGCGACGCGCGGACGGCAACGGGGCTCGCCGTGCCGGCCGTAGCCCCATTCAACATGGACGATCTTCGTGGTCTCCATCACGGGAGTAGTGAAGGAGCAGACGTGACAAGACAGTGACGGGACCCATCGCAGCGACCGCGTCGCATCGACCGTGGTCCCATTCGCACAGGACAGCGGGGCTCGTCGTATCAGCTATAGCCCTGTCTAGCGTGGATGGTCTTCGAGGTCTCTGCCAAGAGAGTAGCGGAGGAGCAGATGTGATAAGATAATGGTGGGACCCGTCGCAGTGACCGCGTTGCATCGACCGTGGCCCTGTTCGCTCAAGACAGCAGGGCTCACCAAGGTCATGACGTTATTAGGTGTGACTGGCTTTGCCGTGACGGAGACGCCACGATGGAGCATCGAGGTCGACACCGTGACGGAGCAGTGAGCCCGATGCCGCAACGGAGACACCATGACGGAGTGTCGAGCCGAATGCCGCGACAGAGACACCATGACGGAGCGCCGAGGTCAGCTCTCTGTTCTCTTTTTCTTGCAAGAGTGCCGTAGATTGAGCGATTTTCGTGCCCACCTAGCTTGCGGCCATCGGAATCGACCGGCGAGGAGACAGTGATAGCACTCGTCGCATCGATCGTGGTCCTATTCGCTCAAGACAGCAGGGCTCGCCGAGGTCATGGCTATACTAGGTGTGACTGGCTTTGCCATGACGGAGACGCCACGATGGAGCATCGAGGTCGACACCGCGACAGAGCAGTGAGCCCGATGTTGTGACAGAGACACCATGACAGAGCGTCGAGCCGGACGCCGCGACGGAGACGCCATGATGGAGCACCGAGGTCAGCTCTCTGTTCTCTTTTTCTTGCAGGAGTGCCACAGATTGAGCGATTTTTGTGCCCAAATAGCTTGCGGCCATTGGAATCGACCGGCGAGGAGACAGTGGTAGCACCCGTCGCATCGATCGTTGGTCCTATTCGCTCAAGACAGCAGGGCTCACCGAGGTCATGACGTTACTAGGTGTGACTGGCTTTGCCGTGATGGAGACGCCACGATGGAGCATCGAGGTCGACACCACGATGGAGCAGCAGGTTCGGTGCCATGACGGAGACACCACGACAGAGTGTCGAGCTGGATGTCACGATGGAGACGCCATGACAGATTGCCGCGGTCAACGCCGCA
Source organism: Stipa capillata (assembly GCA_019208055.1). NCBI lineage: Eukaryota > Viridiplantae > Streptophyta > Magnoliopsida > Poales > Poaceae > Stipa > Stipa capillata. The sequence continues at coordinate 88,365 of JAGXJF010005233.1, read as the reverse complement.
ATTAAGCGCCAAGCTGGATGCTGCGACAAAGATGCACGATGGAGACGCCGTGATGGAGCGCCGAGGTCGACACCGCGACGGAGTGCCGAGCTAGATGCCGTGACGAAGATGCCATGACGGCATGCTGAGCTGGACACCGCGACGGAGATGCCATGACAGAGCGTTGATGTCGATGCTGTGACGGAGCACCGATGTCGACACCGTGACGAAGACGCCATGATGGAGCACCGAGGCCGACGCCGTAACGGAGTGCCGAGCTCGATGCCGCGATGAAGACGCCATGACGGCATGTCGAGCTAGACGCCGCGACGGAGATGCCACAATGGAGCGTCGAGGATGACACCGCAACGGAGAGCCGAGGTCGATGCCACGATGGAGCGCCGAGGTCGACGCCGCGACGGAGCGCCGAGGTTGACACCGCGATGGAGCGCCAAGCTGGACCCCGCGATGGAGACGCCATGATGGAGCATGAAGGTCGACACCGCGATGGAGCACCACCATGACAGAGTTGTCACGATGGAGCGCCACAGTCGCCGCTCGCACCTCGGTTGCCTGCCTTGCCACCTCGCTCCCCCACCGTCCTTGCGACGCTTGAAGGGAGCGCTGGTGCACGAGGCTGTTGCACGCGGAGGGTCATGGGGGCGACAAGCAGAGAGCTCGCATGCGATGTCGTCGCATCGTGAGGGTCGTCCGGGAGGCCGGGACCCGTCCTCGGGACGTCGAGCTCCCGCACGTGAGAAGTCGTGTGCGAGGACGCGAGGACCCTCTGCGGGGGGCACGTGCCGCCCTCCGTGAGGGCGCGTCGATCCCCCGTGCAGCGGCGTGCGGGAGGTGTCTTTGTTCGCCTGGCTCATACATAGCTTTGGTGGTGGTTTGTAAAAGCTTTGAAAATTTGTTCCCTTCCTCATCTTGGCTTCATGCGGCATCGTTGCTAGCACGTAAGTACTTTGATGGTGGAGTCCCTTGCAATGTTGGGCATGGTACTTGGTGCCTTGCTTCCCACGATGCTTGCATGGCTGCTGCGTGGGTGTTTTGGCGGCAGAGTCCCCTGTGCGTGGTACTCAGTACCCTATTTGCGGTACTTGGGCAGCGTAGTCCCTTGCGATGTTGAGCGTGGTACTTGGTATCTTGCCTCCCCATCAAAAAAGGGGACTTCGCGTCCCCTGGCGTGGCGGGGAGCGCGAGTAGTTGTCTTTTGGCCTCACGTTTTTCTTCCTGCATCAAATAGTTGGGTATTGATGTCAAGAAGGGATTGACGCGTGGCAACGTGCGTACCGGGTCCTTGCCCAGAAGAACGAAACACTTAGAGATAGGCGCACGGCGACGTGTGCGTCGGGCATTCTTTGGCTTGCAAGGTGGCTCATGCAGGGGAGCGACAATATTCGACTCGTGCGGGGGAGATGTTTCTTCCTAGCCGACACGAGGAGGTGTCACACCCTGATTTTCCGAAACATGAAATTAGGGCTAACAAAAACTTTTTCGCTAATAATGTCAGTTAAAATACACCAGACTAAAACTTTATTCAAAGCATGCTTCTGCTAAACCCTAAAGTGAGACAAGCCAAAATCTTACACCTCTGTTCCTATTCCCTTAATCCCTGTTTTTGTCGAAGCTCTGTCCGGCAAGTTATACAAACATTGCTTTACACCTTGTCTCCATACGTGGCCACTTGCGCCTGCATCCCGCCATGAACACACCTTCGGCATTCCTTCCCCTTTTGCCTAGCTGGTGCAACCTAGACCAATATCTGCCGCTAAGTGCCCACACGGTACTATTGTGAAACTGAAACATATATATGTTGTGAACCTCTTCCGAATGACTTGAACTTCTGCCATCTACTTCGCCTTGTCCTATCATAAGTGTGTGCACATATATACTGCTTTTACATATACGCATATACACAAAACCCTAAACTCCTCTCTTATCAGCTATCGAACAATTTTATTTTATCTTCTTCGTGACCCTACAGACGGAATCCTACTCCCCGTTGCCAAACGCTAATCTGTCGAACCCTAATCCTCGGCACTTTCCGTTCGCTCCCACCGCAAACCCTAAGCATATATGTGCGTATGCCAGTGGCACTTCTCGAAGCCTGACCCACCATGTCCTCCTATGATTGTTCTAACCTCATTGCAATCCTATATATTCTCGAACTACTAAGCGGATGTGTGCGCACACACTCTGGAGCCTAATCCGCTCCTTCTGAGCAGTGGTTAAAATCTAATCATGATAATATGTATTTCTAAAATGTATGGGCTATCATTATTTCTTGTGGTCCATATCCCTCCTGGCATTCATGTGCTATATATGCCCTGGCTTCTTGCCCAACTTCTTGACGTCCTTTTCTATAAAACGAAACCCTAGCTACGGATATCAGAAAAATGTCTAGGAAATGGCGAGAGACGACCCTCAGCTATTATAAATCAAACATAAGCTTGGCCATCTACGCTAATTCAAATGCTCTAAAACCTAAGTTGCTAAATTCAAACTAAGTTAATCATCAAAAAATCTCCAAACGTTTCATAGAACATCTTCCTTACCTATATAATTCCTTTCTGTAGAAAAAAAACACACCGTCCCTATACAAATCTTTCTCTCGTATGATCAATCATAGTCCCAGGGTAATATTTGCTCTTTGCTCTATTGCTCTTTCCTGCCATTTTGCCAGCTCCACTTCAAATGTACCAACCGACATGCTCCTCACCCCCTTCCACGTGGGCATAGGTCCCAATCCAAAGTCCTCAACCCCCCTCTCTTTTCCCTTGCTTTTTCCTTCCTCTGTCTCTTCTCCCATGCCGGCACTGCTCCCCCGTCCAGTTCAGCCTCCTCCAGCGCCAACTACTCCAGGTAGCTAAACGAACGGCGCCTAATTTTCATGTGCTCTACAGCAAGCGGCGCCTACTTCCCCTGCTGTTGGCCCCGTCGCCATTAACCAACTGAGCAGCCTTACATTTTTTTCCCTCCACTGCCTGCAAGCCGAGCTGCTCCCCATCTTCTTTTCTACCCGAGCTCCATCTCCCTCTTTATTCCCTGCCCCCAATCCAGAGCTCTCCTCCTCCCCTGTTCTCTTCAAATCCCCAACATCAGTCGCTGCTCAAGGCATCCCTAGCAATCGTCTGTACTGCCAGGAGCTCCACCTGCCCCTTTTGATTTTGCCCCGGTGGTCGACGCTGTCACTCCGGTGGTTGACTACCGCTGGTGAATACCACTAAAGCAAGCGTCGCTCCCTCTATCTCCTCATCTTCTCCAAGGCCATGAAGTACCGGAGGAATCCCCTCCTGATTGCTACTACCGCTGGTAGGAAGCTCCTCGCCCCTACATCACCACAGATGAGGCGTTCCCGAGGAGAACCGCAGTCATTGTCTACCTGGCATCCATTTCTCTCCCCTTCCTCTCATCTCCTCCTCAAGCCGAACCAGCTGCCACAAACCTCCTTCATGCCAACCTCGATGCAGAAGACGCATGCTCCCATCCAGAAGCCAACCACCATGTTAGCCTTCTTCTCCGACCTCGGCGACGAGAAGCACCACCACCGCCTGCCGTGGAGAGCATCTCCACCGGAGTTCTTCCTCTCACCGCGCCACCAAGCTTCGGGGCCCTCTGCTGCCATCGCCCCGGCTGCCGCCGGAGCCGGTCGCCACCACAGCCGAGCTACCTCCGTGTCCACTCCTCCCCATGGTCGCCACTGATTGAATCCGTGCTGAATCCTCGCCACTGCCTATCTCGGCTGGAGCGCCCGCTCCTCACGCTGCCGTATCGGCCGCCGCTCCGACTAGCCCCCGCGACCACCAACCACCGTTGGTAAGACCCGCGGCGCTGCCTTCTGCCCCACCGATTAACCCACCTCCCTAATCTCTACCAACTCTGGCCGTCCCGAGCACCCGAGCCACTACAGGTCCCTTCTCCTCTTCGGCTCCAGCCACAAGCGCCACGAAGCCATTCCGCCTGGTTGCCGCCGACCACTAGAGAATCAATCCGCTGCTGGTGAGGCTCTGCTATCACCGCTTTCCTCCTCGCATACTCCTCTATTTCCCTGCGATAACTTCTGGGAATTAACCCTAAGCACCACACCTAACCAACAGTTTAAAACCCTAGACCACCGATCGACGCATGGCTCGCATGACCGAGCAAGTGAAGGCGCAGGATCTCTGTTACGTTTTCTCCCTCTAGGAAGCGGGTTTCCCCATTTGCTAGTCCTCTGCTATGCCTTCGCTAAGGGGAGGCGCATTTCTCAAGTCCTTTCTATAGAATACGTCTTCTCGTAGGGGATACATAACTCTCTACGTTCCTTAATCAGAACTGTCTTATTTATTCCAAGAGCGCCCTTCCAGATAGTGCCGTAGACGCCAGCCCTATCCTTTCCCCTCTTTCTCTGCCGGCAGCCCTTCCCTCTGACTTTCCATCTCAGCAAAACTTCGGGACTCTGTTGCACCCCCATCTCAACTCCCATCACTCTGATCCAGCTTCCAATGTTCATGTAAAATCGAAACCTAAACATCAATGCATTTCCAAAGCTTTGAAACAAATAAGATTTCGCTTTTGGATATATTTCAAATACACATGTCATATATTCTCATTAGTCCGCTCTCCAATAAATTACCTACTTCCCTAAAGCAATTGAAAGGTCTAGTATTTTGTGGCCAATAGCGTTTAGGATGGTTCAAAGTTTATATCAAAGCAACTAAAAGCACACCTTTCTCTCTACTCATATACTTTAAAACCCTTACCTTTGACTAAGTACATACATATATATTTTCCAAGGCATTTCATAATGAAATCCAAAAACATGCCCAAATGTTTTATACCCTATGGACATAACAAAATATGTTGGAGCCTTTCAAATAACCATCCATTTCTATTTTCATTCAAATCCTTGAACTAGGAATGTTTGAACGTTTATGAATGATGGAACACTTCCATTCCAAGTGAAGAGCGTGAAAGTCGCTCTTTCTTAGAATTACAATAGAATACTGAAAACCTAACTCGCTAAAAACTTTAGGGCCGATGCTTTTGTCGCAATGACCTAGAGCAACTAATTCTAACTGTCTAAAGCTTCGCGGAAGCCAAATAGCTTACTAGACGCACTAAGGTTTCACGATTTGATCCTTCTGGTTTTACATTCAATGTTTTTGGTTTGACCTTACACCGATAATTTATACGACGTCCTTCCGATGTGTAGATACCGACGTTACAAAGTCTCGTGCAAGGAATCCCAGGCAGTTGCCGTGCCAAGCTTGAGCTCGAGACCTGGCCCGTATCGCCAGGCAAGCATTCCCACCTTGATCATGTTGAATCCCATATGTGCGAAAATTTAATTATTTTATTTGTAACTCTGCATGCTATGTGAATATCAACGATATTTTATGCTATACCTAGTTATAACCAGTAGTTGCATATAACATAGGTCTGATAATCTGACCTTTGTAACCCTAGTAATAATTAGCCGGTTATCGCACGACCAGCAAAATTTTAAGAGTATAGGCATTAGCCATGCTTAGATCTGCTATAGAGAAAAATCTAATTTTATTTGATTTATATGAAACTCCTTTGGTTATGGGATTAAAACCCTAGGGAAGGCGAGTAACTTCCGAGGCGATTATTTGAAAGTGATGTTTGCCAAAATCCTAAACTAAAATGGAGGATGATTTTGATTCGGGTAAGAACAGTAAGTGGAGATCAAAGAAATGGTTGTAGCATGTAGTGACATGGCTGTGAGGTGATGGTATGCAGTCTTACTCAAATCAGTTAAGGACCGAGCCTAAGTGCCGCTCGACCAAGTTCACCCCATACATCCACATGTCCTTTATGGGAAGGACTTGACTAAATACCCTGTCAAGTATTAGTGCCTGGACCCGTGGGTAGTAGGAAGAGAGTGCTAGGTAGACTAGCATCCCTAGAGAATCTCCACGGGATTACGTGGGTAGAGGTTCCCTGGTGGATCTCCACGTGATACGTGGGTAGAGGTTTGACACAAAGATAAGTCCACCTCGGGTTGTGGGGTCGGGCATTACCGAGCACAAGCGAGGACTGGGTAGATCTTATCTAGCGGGTCCAGCTCTGGTACAAACATGGGCGAAAGGTCTCGTTGTAATAACCCTGCCAATACACCTCGTGAAGTGTATCCGTTAACATTCGGCAACAAGGGGGACTTACATCTTGTGGGTAAAGTCGTACAATCTCTGCAGAGTGTTAAAATTTATTCGAATAGCCGCGTCCTCAGTCATGGACATAACTTGGAAAGGCCACACACTGGTTAGACTAAGTTTTGATTTCGAAATCTGGGGAATGGGATTAAGGACGTAGGCATGATGTGTCCATAATGTGTAGTTTAAACTACAGGCTGGTAGTGAGGAACTGCAGAAGTGAAACCTAACCCGTGCTGCAGGGCGGTAGCATGGGTAGGCTTGAGTATGGTGTGAGGCGATACACGGGTTATCGCCCTCTAGTTGACGATTGTCAGAGTGTAATCTTTGGCACCAGATATTGACCCGTCAGAGACAGGCTTGTTGTTTTTAGAAATGCTTTTGAATCTATTACTATCGTATTTCAAATCATAACTTACTTTTCCGCTCAACCTTCAACTTAGGGTAGAGCCTCTTTCATTGAACAAACCTGGCATAAAATATACATCCGTTATACTCTTCCTACGGGATGCTTGCGAGTACATTCAATGTACTCACCTGGCTTGTTGATTTGGCCAAACGAAAGAGACTACGACTCCGAAGATACGATTATGTTCAGGAAAGTTAGGGCGTAACCCTAGTCAGTTGCCTGTCGGGTATGGCATACTGATGGGCCACCACACCACTTGATTTCCGCTGCAAATTTATAGCCGTTGGGCTACAGGTATCAGACTTCGACCGAATGGTCAAACTACGCGTTATTTACTGATATATGTGTGTATGACAATGATATATAGGTTAACTTGTGTGTACCGGCTACTGATCATGGGACTGGTACAGTAAACACAAGGAATTATCTAGCCTTAAAACCGGGTACGCCACAGGAGGCCTTTTACTTGACTCGCGCGGGGGATGGGCTGCATCCCGGCGCCTACGAGGAGGTTTTGGGTGCTCGACTCACGTGGGGGAGTTGCTCTTCCCAGCCAACGCGGGGAGGCTTTATACTTAACTCGTGCGGGGTATGGGTTGCATCCCAGCGCTTATGAGAATGTTCAAGTGCTCGACTCGCGCGGGGGAGATGGTTCTTCCCAGCCAACGTGAGGAGGCTTTTTGCTCGACTCGTGCGGGAGAAATGGGGCTTCCCAGCGCACACGATGAGGTTCAAGTGCTCGACTCACGCGGGGGAGATGGTTCCTCCCGGCCAACGTGAGGAGGCTTTTTTGCTCAACTCATGTGGGGAGGACGGGGCTTCCCAGCGCACACGAGGAGGCTTAGGCGCTCGACTCACGTGGGGAGATGGTTCTTCCCAGCCAACGCGAGGAGGTTTAGGTGCTCGAGTCACACGAGGGAGATGTTTCCTCCCGGCCAACGTGAGGAGGCTTTTTTGCTCGACTCATGAGGGGGAGACGGGGCTTCCCAGCACACACAAGGAGGCTTAGGTGCTTGACTCACATGGGGGAGATGGTTCTTCCCAGCCAACGCGAGGAGGCTCGGCGCTCGACTCGTGCAGGGAAGATGGGGCTTCCCAATGCACACGAGGAGGCTTAGGTGCTCGACTCACATGGGGGAGATGGTTTTTCCCAGCCAACATGAGGAGGTTTAAGTGCTCGACTCACGCGGTGGAGATGGTTTCTCCCGGCCAATGTGAGGAGGCTTTTTGGTTCAACTCGTGCGGGGAAGATGGGGCTTCCCGGCGCACACGAGGTGGTTTGTTGCTCGACTCGTGTGGGGTAGATTTGGCTTCCCGGCACACACAAGAAGGTTTTGGGTGACGATGCTGAAGATGAGCCCCTTGTGTGTTGTTCCCAAGCTTGGGCACCAAAGGAATAAGCCAGCGGGTGGGCGGCCACATGTCGAGCGGTGTCGATGGCGTGACAGAGTGCTGAAGTTGACGCCGTGACACGCTGTCGAGGTCAGTGTCGCGACGGGGCACGGAGTGGTTGATGTCGTGACAAGGCGCTGAGCAGTCGACGCCGCAACGGAGTTGTGAGGTTGACGAGCTCGACGCCGCGACGGAGTGTTGAGCCCGATGCTGCGATGGAGCGCTGGGGAAAAGTCGATGCCGTGATGGAGTGCTGAGGTCGACACCGCAACGGAACGTCGAGCTTGACGTCACAACGGAGCGCTGGGGACGATGCCGCGATGGAGCATCGAGCTCGACATCATGACGGAGTGGGGCGAGGTTGACTCCATGACAGAGTGCCGAAGTCGACACCGCGGCGGAGTGCAGAGGTCGACACCGCGACGCAGGGGCGAGGTCGACTCTGCGACAGAGACACCACAACGGAGATGCCGAGATCGACGCTGTGACGGGGAGTCGAGCTGGATGCTGCGACACCGGCGCGTACCGTCCTTCAGGTCGTCGCTCTCGTGCCTGTTGCGGTGGTGGCCGTGGGCTTCCACTTCGTTCCTGCTCACTTCTTAGGTGGCATGGCTAGATCGTCCTGCGGGTTGACGGTGGCATCTTCGTGCTCCCGGTGGTGACTACGGTCCTCGTCACACGGTTTCTTGCTAGCTTCCCACAGACGGCGCCAACTGTCGTAGCAACGAGGCTAGATAGTGAACTTGTGGCACCCCCGCACAGTTTCACGGACCTACGAGAGTTGCCTGGGAAACTACGTCGTGAATACACCGCAGTCACACATGCGGGTTGTATGATGCGAAGACACTCAAACCCGTTGCGAGCCACGAACTTGAGGAGAGGAGAAGTGAGCCAACTTTTATTTCAGAATTTTTGGAACCCTTGGAATGGGAAGGGTGCACCTCTATTTATAGAGAAAATTGAGGGGCAGAGGAGATTACAAAAATGCCCTCGGGCCATTTATAGTCTTGCCTCTAAGTACACTAGTGCCCTCGAGGACGAACCGGTCTTTTCCTCCAGGAATATTCCGGAAATATCCCACGGGCCCCGCTCGTCATGCGTCCCCCGTAGTGACAATCTTCCCGCCGCTACGGACTTGGCGTCGGTGCGATCTTGGTGTTCGCACGAACTTGGCGTTCGCACGAGTTTGGCGTCGGCACGGTCTTGGTGTTCGCACGAACTTGGCATTCGCACGAGCTTGACGTCGGCACGATCTTGGTGCTCGCACGAACCTGGCGTTCGCACGAGCCTGACGTTCGCACGAGCCTGGAGATTCATCGATTTCCCCTAAGTACGGAAAATGCGTCGAAACCGGGTAGCGTGGGGACCCCTTCCCCAACAATTTTTATTTTATATGATTTTTTGTTTGGATTTGACCTTTGGCAACAGAGACAGTAGCATTATTTTCTTCCCGATTACCCAAATGATCACATTTATCTTGCAGACGATATGCCCTATGTTTACATTATTTATCAGAGATATATTCAGAAGTCGATCTCCAAGAAATACTGAATGTCGCATCTCTATAATTAAATTAACTTTCCGGTTTTATTTCTTTTTTAGGGAGAAGTGGTAAGACCGTGGACTTTGAATTTAGGTATGAAAAGCGTATATTTGCAAGCTCGAGCCTTACCACTGCGGTGTACATGGCCTTGTATATTAATAAAGGAGGATAAAAGGAGCATCTTTACATGCCGAAAGGGAAAAAACCAAAAGAGGAACTTAGGTGCCTGAAATTAACGCCGCCAAAAACTTGGCCCCAGCCATGGACCAAGTGGACACTTCCTCTTTAATCCTGGCGAACAGCACGGACAACATCTACGATCTGTTTTAGAAGACCCGCACATTTCCGCTCTCTGTCACATTTCCCAATCTGTGAGAGTGGCAAGAGCGAAGGGCCCTCTCAAGGGAGCCTTGCCAAGTCGCATATGCCCTCCCACCACGTACTGAAGGCCGAAGCTGAACCCGGGGCGGCGAAGGTGGTGACGGAGGAGCAACCAATTCACGAGGCCACCGCGGCCCAGATTCTTCTAGAGTATCGACATTGGAAGAGTAGGTGAAAGGTGTTTTCGGGTTGATATTTGCAAAGGACGCAAAGCGGATTATGAGGCCACTCTCTAGCGGCAATTCTATCTGCCGTCTAGAGCCTGTTTTGCACGACGAGCCACGCAAAGAATTTGCACTTAGTAGGGCCCAAATACTCTAGTTTAGGCTCATGAAATTTGTTACAGAGGTGCCTATGAACTGAGTGCAGTAAGCCGAGCAGGCATTCCCCTTCCACAGTGAGGCACCACATAAGCGAGTCCTGAACATCGATGTAGAGTTGTAGCTGTCTAAGGTGACACCAAGGGGTGACGAATTCGGCCACGTGTTGGGCTGACATAATAGCAGCAAGGGTTAATGTCCTGGATCCAAGCTTCATTCAGCATGGCACTTTCCACCGAGTGCCCCCCATTTTGGAGGGGGCAAAGATGCTTGGGGCGATGTCTCTTGGACGCATACCGTCCAGCCAGCTAGAGTCCTAGAATTTTGCCATTTGTCCGTTGCCCAGGTTCATGGTGGTAGCGGCCATGAATAGCTGCTTGTCCAAATCGTCGTAAGGCGTCTCTGTACCCACTAAGGCTCTTATCGGATGTTGTCATCCTAGCCACAACCGGTGAAGCCTCAAGGCCGTGGCAAAACGCTCGAGGTCGAGGATCCCGAGGCCCTCAGGTCCTTTGGTGTGCAAACTCTGCTCCAATTCACCTTGCACTTTCCACCGGACACCGACTCGCAGCCTGCCCAGCCTAGTGAACCTAACAACCCCGTTAACCTGTCCGATCAAGACAGACTACGGCGATGCAAAAATGTTTGGTCCATTGCTTCCATGTGCAACAGACAACAACCAAGCACGCGCGTCGTGTTAATCTCTGCCTGCACAAGGAACACGCACAAATTCCTGCGGCTGGAGCTCATTCCACAGGAAGCGGATGAAAACTCTACAGAAGTTACCGTCTCCTTTCTTTTCCACCTTGTCTCATCCCCTTCTCCACCAGCTATTTACGGAGGGCACGTACGTGTGTTGTTGATCATGCAAGGATGTTGTTCCAAATTCTACAGGCGCTCAACGTCCTCGGGGAGTATGTGGTTAGTGCTAGCAAAGTCGACATACCAACTCGTGGGCTGCCGAAATATGACAAAAATTGTCAAGTTCAGGCTGTTTTCAAAACGCGGCCCAGTCCTACGATCTTCTAGCCCCCCAGGAGTGCTACTCCACGTCGCTCAAATGGGCCGCAGACCCATCGTTCCACCCTTCCCCGCGTAAATTCGGAGCTGACTGCAGCAGGCCTAGCGCACCTTGCGGGAATAATAAAAATTTCCCAATTGCCAAATCAGGGGATCGACCTCAGACGTCAGAACTTGAAGTACATCGCGAAGCCGCACTAATCAACCGTGGTAGCATAGCACATGTTTAGTTCAAAAGAAGTTAGAATCATGGGTAATTAAACCCAGTTAAAAACACAATCCATTTTATATGGAACATATAAAAAACAAAAAGTTATGAGATAGTTGAGCTAGCCTGTTTTGCGAAAATAGAATACTCGTGAAACAATAGAAAATTATTGGCGGTAAAGAACAAAGCATACGGGATAATAAGGACATGACCTTTATAGATACAACAACTACTATCTCTACTTCTACTATACCACTTATTGATTAAGAATAAGGAAAGTGCAAGAATTCCAACTACAAAAGAGACATCATGGTGGTCAAGATTAGCAAGCATGTCCAGAAATAGAGGAAACATATGATCAGATTAAGAAGATCACATGAAAATGATCAAGATCTTGTTGTCCTCTACTACAAGATAAAGCTGGCATGTATTTAGCTTTCCTACATGCATTTGGATAGGTACTTTGTCTACTACTCTAAGATTATCTAGTTCTGAGTGTACTTTTTTTAATAATGGAAGAATGCATTATTCCTGACCTCTGCATTCAAAATGCACATAGTCTATAGTTGATTATTACAAAGTTCGGCAATGCGACCACATCTAGTTAAGCAAAAACAAAATCACACCAAGTACGGAACCGCCAGTAAAAGTAAAATAGTTAAGGTGCACATCCGTCACCAAGCTGCGACCACCGTCTTCATGCACTAGACGAGAATAGTTAAAGCACCACTGTTCTTAGTGCACTGCTCCCATCCTTCATAGACTATTGGTGTTCCTCCCGCTGTAACGGTGTCCATGCACGAAGAAAGAACTCACATAAAAGCATCACCTGATTTGGAGGGGATGATAAATAGAGTGGAACATGGTGGTAAAATGGAGAGAAGAGTGTTCGGTGGTATTTGAGTGAGCCGCAGCACATGATTTCCGTGATATATACCAAAACCAGGAACATTTGGGTGTCCTCCATATGCAGTCTTGCATCAGGAACCACCGACCGAACCATGTATATAGATAGCTCCGATCACTGGATGCCAGGAAAAGGTAAATATCATGCCATCTAATCTGGTAGCAGTGGCCGTGGCGTGCCAAAGATGTCAATGCAGAAGCCTATGGTCAAGGGACTCAAGGCTGGAGTGGCAACAGCCAACAGACCCACTCAGGAATGGTGGTTAGAGTGCCCAAGTATATTTTGTAAAAAGGGGCAAAAACACAATTTTTCAACCACAATATTGAATAGTAACAGCAACAAGGCTTAACATACATCACAATTCATGGACTGAATCGGTCATGTATTATTGTTGCCTAAGCAGCCTAGCAAACAAACGGTACACATTTACATAGTTGCAATTTTGAACTAATTTCAAACTAAACTACATCCTAGTATTTAATAGTAACGGAGAAGGAAAATTAAGAGTTTTTTTCTCTCTCATATTATCAAACAATTGCTTTGTATAAACAGGATTACATAAAAGTTTTGCTTTGTTGCACGATGGCTGCTTCATAACCCACTCAGCCACAACCCATTTAGCCATATTTTTTCTTTTCTATAATAACAAAGAACGGAAATATAACTATGCTCTTAGGATCATATGTGCACCTATTACTGAGATAATGTCCTTGTGCACTCAAAATTGCCAAAAAGTTCATAGTTTAACATGCAACACAATTCCATAGAGATTTAAGTAACAATCTTTTATTCTAAGGAGGGAGGAAAAGAGATTGAATCGTCCAACAATAATTCTTCCACTAATTCATTGAGAATGAAAGCACTATTTGCACATAGTTAGTACTATTTTTCTGTAAATCCTATTGTGCATAGATATGCAGACTTGGAAACTGAACCTCTACTACTACAGAACAGGTCTTTTAAGACCCCTCATCGTCCACAGTTTGGCCTAAACCATCACCAATGTGAACATCGCACACGGTCACCATTTCAGGCATGTGTGTGATGTGCCATGGCAAATTAGTCTGTGTGCAATGTGAGGCACATCGCACACAGTTGTTTCCTAGGAACTGTATGTGATACATTGCACACAGTTTTTTTCGGGCGACCGTGTGAAATGTCTCATTTTCAGAAATTCGTAACTTTTTCATATGGAATCGGATGGAGAGAAAGTCTATATGAAAATTGTAGCTTTCGACGAGATCTACAACTTTGCAGTTGACAAATTTCTTGTTTGAAATTATCTAAATATCCAAATATTAGCTGAAAGATTCAGGTTGAAAGGGTCAAAAGGAATATATATATCCTATATAGTCATAAGATTGTATTCAGGTGAGATGGTTAGGTGAGGTCATAGGTTCGAGTCTCCAAAACCGCACGCTTGCGTATTTCGCGTGATGCTTGCGTGACTTGTGACTTGTGAAGACCTATAAATTGTGTAGGGTGTGTTCTACGTTGCTAAAAACATTTTTTGGATTTTTTTCCCACCCTAAATAACCCGACTATATGCAACACATCGCACACGGCCACACTGAAAAACCGTGTGCGATGTGCCCCCCACGTTGGTGACCGGCCAATGCATATGGGTTGAAAAACTGTATGCAATGAGCTTTTTTAACCGTGTGTGATGACTTTTTCTGTAGTAGTGCTCATAATTGCAAAACTGAACAGGAACGTGAAAGTCACGATGAAAATACAACATGCACCTCGCAACAACCAACAAGTCACGGTGGAAGCCATAGTACTCTGGTGATAAAGCGGGTCACATTTTGATCTTTGCCATCGAGTTTGTGGATATCACCAAACTGGGAGGAAACCAATCCGTATAGCGTCCATGCAACCGGGCAAATCCAACTGTACCATCGCCACCAAACAGGAATTTTCTGAAGAAATGGTTAAATCTATGACTCATATATCACGGTTTGCAGGATAATGTATGGAAATTCGATGGCAACCTGCGAAAGGATAAAGTAGCATTGTTAGGTTTTGAGACTGTAAGAACATAGTGATGTTAGACCCTGTACAATGCAGGTGCTTAGACAGGTGTCTCAGGAAAAAAATCCGGTTTTTTTTGTGAGAGGTGCTTAGACAGGTGCTTAGGAAGGGCAACGGAAACAAAGTTTAGCACCCGGTGCTAGGCTGGTGCTTAGAGTGACACAGGTGACAGGTGCTTCAACCGGTGCCTAGCAAATAGCGCTCTAAAAGGCACCAAATAGTACTCATATGAAGCGCTGCATTGGAGACAATATGTGCTAGAGTAGGTGCTACACGAATATTAAAGCAACTTAAGCACCTATATGAAGCACTCTGCATTGTAAGTCACATATTTTTTTGAGATGCCACGCTACTCTCTCTCTTTAAGCACCCGGCTATAAGCACTCTGCATTGTACATGGCCTTATAGTTTAATGAATAGCTATGGTACGACAAAAAGTCGGCTAGTGGCACGTCTTTGTAAATGCCCTTAGTGGTGTTCATATACGGTTTCATTGGTTTTAATTTGCCGTTTTTCAGAGCAGTACAAATTTGCGTATGCTTTGCAGCATGGTGACTCTTGGATTGCTGCTATCTTTGACTAAGAAATTTGACTTGGATTAATGGTCGTTCCTCAACCCGTTTTTGTTCACCCGTGCTCGCTACGCCTAACCTCATTCTTGGCTTAATAAAATTGATATTCACTAATCTCCAACATAAAGATGGGTTTGGTTGGTTGTCACATCTTTCCACCACGTGTTAAGCAAGTTTGACTTTTGTCTTTTAAAGCCATGGGGTTTCTCTCATCGCCATAGTTACGGTACGCCATCTTTCCAGTTTGATCACCCAATCATTCCTTACCCCTTCGCCGAAGATTCTTCTGTGCAAAGTGCTCTAATCATGCACTCTGGGACGGTGTGTACCCTGGCGCCCTGCCCTACCGTGCGTTGCCGTTCGGTACAGCACCCATTATTGGCTTGCATCTGATCTTCCTTCTCCCATCCAATCATCACACAATTTACAAAGTTGAAATCCTTGTTTGAATGATTGGCACCCACATGGGCAGCAGAGAGCCTTGGATTGCAATGTCATGACATTGCTCCGAAAGGCTGCACTTAGCCTGCGATGACAGGTTCTCGACTTCTCTTATATTTTTACACCCCAAGAGCTGTGAGTGGTGGTCCTGTGGAACATATAGTTTCGCATTTGCTGGTTTATTGGTTAAGATTCATTGTAATGCGCGCGATAGTCATCTTCTTTTTCGGTCATAGTTGCCAAACATCAGGTTTTTGGCGCTGAAACTTACCCCTAGGTTTTGCGTTCATTAGATTTCACAAAACCAGGCCACGCAAAACCAAAGGTCAATTTCGTACGTGGAGCAACGAAATAAGGACTAGTTGGAGACTGGAGAGAATATCCCGATCAAGAAGCGAACAAACATGCCCTAGTGGAGAGAGAGATGCCTACATAGGCTCTTGTGTTTCTCGTGGAGCGATGGAAGAAATACTTGCTGGGTTGACTACAACTTCGTCTGAGCTATTAAAGGAGAAATGGAGAGGAAGGAGGAAATCAAGAGAGGTTGGCTCCTGACCACAAAGCTACTCACTAGATTAGTAGTAAATTTAGCCCTTGGTTTTTGGATTGGACGCTGTCGTGTCCGGGAAGACGTACCTTTGTGGTTAGGTGATGCGCCACTATGCCAGCAATACACATCATTGTTTACTGTCGCTAGAAAGAAACACGACACGCTTGTAAAAGTTCGAGCGACAATGCTCCCCAACATCAGCTTCAAACGTGCTATCATTGGGCCGAGGAATGATCTTGTACACGGAGTTTCATCTGTAGTTTATCTCCTGATCGAACGAGATCGTTTCTCATGGTTTTTTTTTATCAGAAGAGACAATTCTTGGTCTAGTCTATGTATTGTGTGCTGATGAACTCACATGTGTGGTTTTGGTATAATCATTTGGGGAAGCTAAAAATTCCTTTAAAATTTAAGATCTCTCTTTGGTATTTAGTAGAGGTAATTCTCACTGAAGAAGGTTCGGCAGCAGTTGGTACAGAAGCAGGTCGGAGGGCAGATGATAAGCCTTGTCTCCCCCTCCCCTCCCCCACAGCCGTCCCCCTCCGGTGGCGGTCGCCCTCGCCTTGGCCGACCGACCCCTCTCTCTCCGCCCCTTTCAGGCTCCCCACCACCCCCGTTCCTTCCCCCCGGCTCCCAGCCTCTTTCCCCTGCCCATCCCGCCGCAGATCTACCGCGCCACTCCAAACCGCCTCAGATCCAATCACCACCAGCCGGGACTCAGCTCCTGACACCTGATGCGCACGGCGCCCATGTGCCTGCAGGCGGCCCGGAGAGCTCCCTCTCTGCAAATGTGCCGCTCAACTTCAATGCGCTTGCCTCCTTTACTGAAGCCCTTGTGCGCCGGGTCTCCTTCGCCATCAATGCGGTGGCGCTCAGCCCCCAGCTACCTGCATCAATTGCTACTAGCCAAGTCCCTACGACCACCAATTTGCCCTCCTGCCTCAAGTCTTCAGCTCGCCAGATCAATTCACCTCCCTGCAGGGGAAAGGGGCAAGATGGGCTTCCATTGCCGCCTGGCCACATCCCCCTAGCCAGCATTCAAGCAGAAGCAGGATGGGAGGTTGTCAAGTCCAGACGCGGCGCACGCCTATACACTTTGTCATCATCAGCACCTCCCCCATCGCCAGCATTCAAGCCACGCCAACCACCCCAACATCTGTAGGGATGCTGCTTCAATTGCTTCTCCAAAGGACACTACGCAGCCATATGCAGGGACCCCGTCAAATGCAGCCGTTGCTTCCGCTCAGGTCACAGAGCTCGTGAGTGTCGCCGCCAACCCAATCGCCACCAGCAAGAAGAGTGTATTCCTCGCCGCACTCCTGACATCCGCTGCCTGGAAGCTTTCCCCTCCCTCCACCCACGCATTATGCCGAGGCTTGGTGATGCTGACACCCGACCAACAGAAGACCACGTGGTTGCTGCGGCGACGCTGGACATGCAGCTGCAGGCGGCCACGCTCGTCACCAACGGCGCCATTCTGTGGCTGGGAAGCAACAGGTCCACGGTAACCACGAGCACCATCATCGACGCCATCTACTCCAACTTTGGCATCCTGCGCGACCTCATGACCGTCGTCAAGCATTTCCCTGAAGACTTCTTCGTCAACTTCATCCATCCTCATCACCGCGACATGATCACCGCTAGGTCAAGCTTCCCATACGGCAGCCTTGACATTCATGCTCAGAAATGGCGCCTGGAGGCCCACTCCGACCACGTTGACCTCAAGCATCATGTGCAGCTGAGCCTTGAAGGCATTCCCTTGCATGCTTGGAATGAAGATATTGCGGCCAAGATAATCGGACGTAGCTGCTCCCTCGACTATCTGGAGGGGCGCACGGTGCGGAAGGAAGACGCCACGACCCTGGGGCTATGGGCTTGGACCTCCAACCCAAGCGCCATCCCCAAAGTCAAGTGGCTAACCCTCTCAGCGAGGTCTGCGGCAGGTGTGCTGGAAATAGGGCGACGCGGCCTCAAATATCACGTCCTCATTCACCTCGGCATCCACGAGGACTTCTTTGACATGAGCAACAGTGACACCAACCTGATCCGCCCAAAGATTCGTGAATTCAAATGGAAACTTGGAGTGATTGACGGTGACTCCGAGCCCCGTGACAGGCATCAAACACTGGCAAGGCGTGACCACTGGGACCGACACGACAACGACTCGAATGGTGAGCCACGGGACCGCCAAGGACGCTCGGAGGAGCGCCGCTGGGCGGCCCGCTGGACGGGTCGCAGCTCCTCCCGAGCCCCGACCGAATGCCATGATCACCGCGAGCGTGATCGGTCTAGACACCACCGCGACGACTGCGATCGTCGCCATGCTGTTCGTGGCCGCAGCCCTCCGAGACTTGTGTGGCGCGAGCGTGATAGAGCTCAGCGACGGCGCCAGTCCCGCCGTGAGCTGACGCCACCCGCCTCACCAACAACACCGACCTCCGTCCTGCCTCATCACTCTGACGGCCCAACTGATGACAACTTAGGCTGGCTGTGCACTTCAACGGCACCCAGCCAGGCCACGCGCCTCCTCTCGCCACCCGCACTCTAGGTCCCCAACGCCACTGAAGGACGCCTGCTCCTCCTGCCTCCCCTGAGCACACACCAGTGCATTCCGCCACCTGCTACTGCTGAAGACTGCGCAACTCCAATTCATCAAGCTCTGCTACAACGCATGCCACCTCCACGCCACATGCGCAAGGAAGCCAATGGCCCAGGACACAAGCCAGCAACTATCACCGATGCCTTCCTGAGCACAATCAGTAGGCCCACTCCTCCTCCAGTGCTGCACCTCCCGGGGGTGCCTGTCCGTGACACAGCGCCAAAGGATGTCACTATCCAGGGGGTAGTGCCCCTACGCTGCAGTGTGCGCATACTGGGCCTGGCCCCTTGTGCCAACCCAACAGCTAGAGCACAAAATGTGCTGCTCAAGCGCCTCGGCCTCCTCCAAGACAAGACGCCACCTGAAGCAGCCATGGAATCATACCTGCACATGTACACCGAGCCACTCTCCCAGTTGGCGATCAAGGCCATGGTAGCCCTGACCGGCCTGGACCACGACCCGGAGCTCTGCAGCTCTAGTCTGTTTGGTCCCTACTGCTGCATCATCTTTTGGTTTTCTTATGTTGCAAAAAACTCAGAGTCAGTTGATGTTGTCGTGTCTTTGTATCAGACCGCAATTCCGCCGAATTGCCGCTTTTGCTAATTTCCACAAAGTCTCTATAATCCTCAGTTGGCTGTCCAGTGCCTTGTCACTGCTCAGAACCTCGTTAAAAATCAGCCCAGAACTCAATGTGGTGCACCTTGCCTTACGGATTGCTTGCATTGCTGGTAATTGTAGACACTGCTCTGTGGCTCACATGCTATATTTTTGAAGGTTGCAAGCACCATCTACTGGTTTGTTATGAGAATATTATATTCCAAATATGTTAACAAACAAATGTAACTTCCTCTCCTGGAATGTGCGAGGCCTCAACACCACAGCACGCTGAGACTCTGTTCATAACATTGTGCGTAGCACGGCGAGCACTATAGTGTCCCTTCAAGAAACAAAACTCACTAACATCGACACGAGAATTGTCACCCAAACCATTGGGCCGGCTTTTGCCTCCAATTTCGCCTATCTCCCAGCTCTGCAGACCAGTGGTGGTATCTTAATTGCTTGCTCAGATAACGTCCTCGAACTCTCAAACCCTTCAATCACGATAAACACAATTTCAGCCACTTTGAGATTACGTACAGATGGCACATCTTGGTCCTTTACTGCTGTTTACGGACCCCAGGGATCCGAGGAGAAGCGAGAGTTCCTTCAAGAGATTAGATCAATTGCCACCTCAATTGCAAAACCTTGGCTAATTTCGGGAGACTTCAACCTCATTTACCAAGACTCCGACAAAAACAACTCAAATCTCAATAGAGGATTGATGGCCTCCTTCCGAGCGACTCTCAACCATGCTTGCCTCAAAGAAATTCACCTCAACGGGAGACGCTATACGTGGACAAATGAACAAGACTCCCCAACTCAAACTCGCATCGATAGATTCTTTTGCACCACAGACTGGGAACTACTTTTCCCCAATTGCTTCCTGCACTCCCTCCCAACAGAGATCTCTGACCATTCTCCGCTCCTTCTCCAAGGGAATATGCATTTCCGCACAACCTAAACTTCCGCTTCGAAAACTTTTGGACAAAAATGAGTGACTTCAAAGACATAGTGGCCGAAGCATGGGCAAAGCCAGTGGCCTCCTCCAATGCACTTAAACACATCCACATCAAGCTCTCGAGAGTTGCAAAAACTTTAACGCATTGGTGGAAAACAAAAATTGGCAACACAAAGATTCAGCTTCAAATTGCAAGAGACATTGTGCTTCGCCTAGAAACCGCTCAAGAGATCCACCCTTTGTCCACAGATGAATTGGACCTCCGCAAGCGCCTCAAAGCCCGTTGCCTCGGCCTTGCGGTTATTGAAAAATCCAAACTCAAACAACGCTCCAAACTTTCTTGGATCAAACTTGGAGACGCAAACATAAAAATTTTCCATCTGAGAGCATGTGCACGCCAGCGAAAAAACATTATTACTTGTCTCCACACAGATTTAGGGCCAGTCATTGACAAAATTGGAAAAGAGACCGAAGCCCTGCGGCACTTCGCCTCCCTTCTAGGATCTTCTCATGACCGAAGCATCTCCCTCAACTGGGAGGCCCTTGGGTACAACTGCCCTGATCTCAGGGAACTGGATGAAAGCTTCACGGAAGAGGAGATACGTGAGGCCATATATTCCATGCCTTCTAACAAAGGCCCAGGCCCTGATGGTTTTAACGGATGTTTCTACAAAGTATGCTGGGACATCCTCAAGCATGATCTAATCCAACTCTTCAACCAACTGCACAACCTTCAACCTGATGGGTTCGTCTTACTAAATTCGGCAAACATTGCCCTAATCCCAAAAAAAGAGGACCCAACCATGATCAAAGACTATCGCCCAATTAGCCTCATGCATAGCATTGCTAAAATATTCTCCAAAGTCCTTGCAAACCATCTAGGACCTCTCCTTGACCGCCTGATCTCAAACTGCCAGAGTGCTTTCATAAAAAGGAGATGCATTCAAGACAATTTCTTATTCACCCAACGCACCATTCAATCCTTTCAAAAGGCAAATTGGCCGACTCTCTTCCTCAAACTTGACATCACAAAAGTATTTGACTCTGTTCATTGGGGATACCTCCTAGAGATGCTTGAGGCCCGGGGTTTTGGCCCCCGATGGCGTGAATGGGTTTCCATTCTCCTTGGATCGGCTTCATCCAGGGTGCTCCTAAACGGTCTTCCTGGGAAGACCTTCACCCACTGCAGAGGAGTCCGGCAGGGGGACCCACTATCCCCAATGCTCTTTATACTTGCTATAGACCCCCTTCAAAGGATCATTGACATGGCCACCCAACATCAGATTTTGACACCCCTACCCCTGATCACAGCAAAGATGAGGATGGCGCTATATGCCGATGATGCGGCTATCTTTATTAATCCAAATGCCGTAGACCTCAGCTCCCTCAATTTAATCCATCAACATTTTGGCTCGGCCTCGGGGTTGATCACAAACATTGCCAAATCCACGATCCACCCGATCCGCTGCAATGACGTCGACCTCGCTAATGTTCTCCAGGCCTTCCCTGGGACTATCCAAGCTTTCCCATGTCGATACCTTGGGTTGCCACTTCACATTAGAAAACTCAAAAAAACCCACTTCCAACCTATCATCGATAAAATCCGTGCTAGACTTCCCCGTTGGAAAGGTCAGGAGGTTGGCTAACCTTGGTCAACTCCGTGCTCTCCGCCATCCCAACCTACCATCTCACAATCTTCCCCCTCCCAAAGTGGGCGCAAAAGAAAATTGACCGTGTCAGGAGATCCTTCCTTTGGAAAGGAAAGGAAGAGACTGGCGGGGGGACACAGTCTGGTAAACTGGCACACAGTTTGTAGGCCAAAACTGCTTGGTGGCCTCGGCGTCTTAGATCTATCAAAATTCGGCCAAGCTCTTCGCCTACGTTGGTTGTGGCACGAATGGACATCACCCTCGAAGCCTTGGGTTGGGCTTCCTACCCAGTGCGACAATTCTGACATCACCCTCTTCCGAGCCTCCACTAAAATTCTTATTGGCAATGGGAAAAAGGCCAAATTCTGCCATGACCGGTGGCTTCACGGGACAACACCAAAATTAATTGCGCCCAACCTCTTTCATATCGCAACTAGGAAAAACAGGCTAGTAGCTGCTGAACTCGCAAATGATAAATGGATAAAATCTCTAAGAAGAAGAGTCACAAATGTGCAACAACTCCACGAATTCATTACTCTTTGGATGTCGGTGCAATACATTCACCTAAATAATGATACACCTGACACCATCCTCTGGAAGTGGACCGCGTCCGGGACCTACACTTCCAAATCAGCTTACATGGCACAATTCCAGGGCTCCTATGCCACCAACAACAACGGTATCATTTGGAAAGCTCGTGCAGAAGCCAAATGCAAGATCTTCGCCTGGATGCTGACTCAAAATAAAATCTTGACGGCTGATAACCTTGCAATTCGTGGATGGCCTCACCAAACAATTTGCTGCCTGTGCAATCTACATCAAGAAACCGGCCAACATATGTGCTTACTTTGCCCTTTTGCCATGGACGTGTGGAACCTTGTTCTAAACCGTTTGGACACGCCAGTGCTACAACATACGAGACCCCCGGATTTCAATGACATCATCTCTTGGTGGACAGCGGCATCCAAAGCTGTTTGCAAGGACAAGAGAAAAGACTTCAATGGAATTGCCGTCTACACCATGTGGAACATCTGAAAAGAGCGGAATAGGCGTATGTTCCAAAACATCTTTATTTCCGCTACCGCCGTGGCGGATTTGTCTTGGGAGGCCTTCCAACTGTGAAATTTGGCCGTTAGTGACTTGTAATACCTTACCTTCCCCTCCGGAACCCCTGTAAATACTCTATTCTCTTCCTTATAATGAATCGGCAGAACTCCTACCCTTGCCTCGGCAAAAAATTCTCACTGAAGATAATTTAGAAAAAGAAATTGGTATGCGAATCAATTATGCTGTTTTTGTGATAAGGATAAGACAATCTGTCACCTTTTTTTAGTGCCATATGGCTCGTTTTGTCTAGCGAACAACCAAAATTGCTTTTAATATCTCACTGCCATTAAGTGTCGCACATATGTTAGGGCAATGGGTGACTAACTTAGAGAAAGGGCAGCGTAAATTTGAGTTGGGGTTGTAGCTTTGTGTTAATCTATTTTGGTTATGTCGTAATAATGTAACTTTTTAAAAAATATTTATCATCCGAATTAGATGGTTTTTGAGTATGACAATTTACTGTGATCTTAGGTTTTTTTACAGAGTGGAGCTCGGAGGAAACATGGAACAGGAGAGCAAGCACTGGATGCCGTGGTGACAAAATTGTTCTCTACAGGTCATGCACTCACGCAGGTGGTTGGAAGAAGCCAGCCTTCACGTTCCTTAGCTAGCACCTTATTTATTTATAATTGAATCGGATGCGGGGGTCAATATCCCCTTCTCTTTTATGTTCAAACTGTAATAATCAATTTGTACAGCTATATGTATTTGTTCGATGTATCAGAAATAAATAGAAGTATTTATGAAAAAACATAAAGAATAAAGAACAGGTCTCCATCGTGATACCAATGGGTTTACCATGTCAACGCATGATCATGGGAAGAGAGATTCTTTTTAAGGAGATGAAAAGAGAAATTGGAGAGGGGTGTGTCAGTGTGTGCATGCGCATGTACGCATTAGGGAGGGGCACCTTTCCTATGTCATACCCTGGCCGTTGCAAATGTCACTGTTTAGCCACGTCATTTTTTCTTCTCCCGCACGTCACTGCTAGAAATCTCCATCTCCCCTAAGAATATGTTCCAACAAATAGTTGGAAGACCGGACTAACCAGTGACCGTCGCTAGTAAGCCTTACACAGCGACGTTCTGATTTACTCCACCTATGTTACTCCGTCAGAAACCATGTTCTAAGCAGAGCTCAAGCTATCAAGTGCACTGATTTTACATGGCATGCAAATGAGTCAAAAAGGCTGATCTAAACAAAGAGATTCTCCATTCCAAAAGTTTAAAATCTCTTAAACCGAATATCCGATCCACAATCTATTTTCATCATTGTGTTCGTCGCAATAAGAGCTTCAAAACTAGATACCACTTGGGTATGCTTCAGTGACATTTTTTGAGCTCAAATATTATCAGCTAGTAATATGCAAGTTATCAAACAATTTACATGTAGTTATAAGCATATAATAATAATGTCTTCCAATACTTTTAAAACCGTTTTTGAGAAAATAGTCTCGGTGTATCTTACCTCACTAGCTTACTGTAGTTATCAGACTAATATTATGCAATTATCAACATATAATAATGTATTCACCGTGTAATTCTAAACTTGTAACCAAGAAAATAGTGTCTGTGTATACTTATTCGATCAATTCACTGTAGTTATCAGATTATTTATATTTGGTTATCTACATATAATAATGTCTCCCCTCATAATTTTAAGCCTGTCCAGGAAAGATGAAACGTCATGCATTCCTGCCATATTACTATGTCAAAGGAGAATTGTGAAATCTAGCACCTCATCATTATCTATTTTAAGCATAATGAAGGGACACTGAACATGTCGACGAAGTTGCCCTCGTACAGTAAACTTGGGCACCCCGGGTCCGAGGACCGAGGTGCTAAGAGAACGACTTGGGGAACGATGCCTGGTGACCACGGGAACCGCTATTGCTACCGGGGAATAATGTGGAAATTGCGACGGTAAATGGAACTGGAATCGAAAAGGTGAACTTGGATTCATAGGGGGTGCCGACCGCCCTTATATAGGCAAAATCGACCCTCGGGTGAAGATACAATGCTACCCCTAGGCAGGTTACAATCTTGTGTCTCCGTACACTGGGCGAACTAGTACTCTCCCCCTCGCGGCTATCTACTATATGCGCCGGCATACCCCTGATGCGCCTCCCCGGTACGGAACGCCACCGTGCTCGTCCCTTCTCCGTTGAGCGCGTCAGCAGGTGGATTCCGTGTTCCGTCACCCTGGCGAGGTGCCGCCCTCGTCTCGCCGAGACGAGGTCGCTGTTGGGCAAGTCGCCTGGCCCCAGGGCCACCGTAGCATCGGGCTGGACGCGGATTGGTTCGGCCTCATTCGGGGAAGGAGCCGACCTCGGCCTCGTTCCGGAGTACTTCGCCCGAAAGAGATGACGCGCAGCGACCTCGCCCCGGGCACCTCGCTTGGTGTCTGCGGATCTAAACAGGAACATCATACGATTAAGAATAGTAAGAGAAAAAGTCGGACAGGGGGTACCTCATCCCGGACGACGTGGCAGGGCTCCCCAATAGTAGCCCCTTGCAGGCACGGTCGACGAGGGGATCGACGTCGCCCGCGGCTGCATCAGTCCCCTTTTTTTAAGTGGGAGGACGCGGAGTTCGGGGCGAGGAGCCGCCGGCTCCCGGATTCCGCATTCGCTTCCACCCCCCCCAGACACCCCGCTCTTAAATCTTCTGTTTCCGAGCATTCCGCCCACGATCTCGGATCGGAACTGCCGGGTCCGACTCCTCCGCGTCCGTCCGTTACGCTGCCATGAACTTCGGTCCACCCCAGGCCTATAAATACCCCCCAACCTCCCTTTCGCGAATTCATGTCTGCCATCCTCACCTGCACCTTGCCGCTCACCGCGCCCAAGCCTCACAGCCTCGCGCCCAGTTCCTGTCCTCGGCACGATTCGTCGCTCATATTGGATTGCGATTAAGCGTCCGCAGGACGATCTGGCATTCGAGGAGGGAAAAACGACCATGTTGACTAGCAAGGCCACCGCGGTTACAAAGCAAAAGGGGAAGAAGGCAGCCGAGAAGGTCACCTACACCCGGTGGCTCGGGACGACCCAAGCATCAGAGACCACGTTGTCTCGCCTCAGCGCCGCGGGAAGCTTCCCCCTCGGCCTGGACAAGCACGGCCCCGTCCTCCCCAAAGAGGGGAGCACGCGGGCCACCCCGCCGGAGGGACATATCGTTGTCTTCGCCGACCAATTCAGGGCCGCCCTGACCTTCCCTGCCGCGTCCATCGTCCAGCTCGTCCAGGGCCACTTTGGCCTGGAGATCTCGGATCTCAACCCCACGGCGATCTCGTGCCTAGCCATCTTCGAGTGGGCGATGAGGACGATGAGGATGGAGAGTATGGCGACCTGCTTCACCATGTTCCATGAACCGGTGATGACGACGTTGCCCATCCACAACGGCACCCATTCCCTCTTCGGGACGATCGGATTCCGGGGCGGCCGCGGGTCCGACGCCACTTACCCGGCAATGGCACTGAAGAACAAGTGGAAAAAACTGGCGCAGCGAATGGTTTTACTACCGAGTGGGCGACCTTTGTTTCTCTGGCGACAAGACCGTCCCTGGCTACTCCACGCACCAACTCGTCACCACCTCCACCGATATGGCGAGGCGCGACGCGCTGGCCGAGATGAGCCACCAGCTCTCGTCGCGAGACCTGGTCGAAGAGTTCATTCTTCTGAGGATCCGCCCGCTCGCCACCGGCTGGCGGATGAAGTGCCTTCCTCTCCCCGAGGGGAGGCCCCTCGGGCCGTGCCCCTTCTACGGGTATGAGCCTACCAAAGGGTATGACCTCGCCCGGGCAGAGAGGGAGGCGAACCTCCTCCTCGGCCGGTACCTACCATCCGAGGCGAAGATCGTCTCGAAGATGACCGCGGGACGCCAGAACCGGGCCTGCGAGCTCTTCCAGTGGGAGGTTCCCCCTCGCCCGGATATCGCCCCCTCCGGTGACACCAAGACGGGTGATAAGAGGAAACGGGCTGCTCCGGCCCCACAGAAGGCGAAGCCGAAGAGCCTCGCCCAGGAGCTGGCAGACTGGGACGACGACACGGACAGCGACCGCCGCGAGTCATCTGCTCCGGGCGGGGCGAACATAGAGGACTCGGGGGACGAGGAGTCAGAGGCGGGGTCACGCATCGGGAGCGAGGAGGAGCCCCCCGCGAAGAAGAAGGATGACATGGCTGCGAAACCCGGGCCGGGTGCGGGCAAAGGTCCGATGGGAGGCCTCTTTGCTGCAGTTCATTCGACGGCCGTGGCCCAGGATCGGTTCTCCTGGGAGTCGTCTTCCTCGTCTTCGTCCGATGTGAACATCGACGAGGCGGTCGACGTCGTTGGAGCGGACGTCACCGGCGAATCCTTCCAGAAGGATGTTCCGGCCCCCGAGGCGACGCCGCTGGCCGAGACCAGTCGTCCTGGAGGAGCCTCGCCTGGAGGAGATGCTGCACCAGGACAACGCCCCCCTTGCCCGTACCGGCGCCGAGGGGGTCCTCGCCTCGTCCCGCAGGCGCTTGCACGGCGCCGCACTCGAACGTTCTCCTCGGGCTACGACCGCGGAGGGGGTCACCGCTCCTCGTCCCTCGGGCGCGCTGGTGACGGTCTTGTCTTCCTCCTCGACCCCGAAGGATAAAACCAAGTGTCGGGGCTCCCTCGACTCGACTCTCCAGCCGTCTCGCCCTCGCCTGGCGCTCTCCGGTTGACTCGGACCGGATTTCCTCACCGCCTCGCCACTGGAGTTCGAGCTAGTCAGCCACCCGGGGGCGAGGCTATCTGAAGATGACGTGGCATCGAGCTTCGCTGGGATGACGACCTCCCAGGTTGGGGCGGCTGCCCGGGCCACCGCGCTGAAGGTAATCCCGGCCCATCCCTTCGCTCCACCGTTTATCATATACTGACACTTCTTGTTTCAGTGTATGTTCGCCGCGGAGAGGCTCTCCCTCTTGGAGGCGCGTGCGGCCGATGTCGAGGGCCCGCTGGCCGAGGAGCGGGCTCGTACCGCCGATGTTTTGGAGGTCCTTGACGCCGAGGTGAAGAAAACGACCGAGCTTTCGGCGCACCTCAAGGACAAGACCTCTGAGGTAGACCTTCTGAAGGCCAAACTTGAGGAGACAGAGGCTCGCGCCGCCCGCGTCGAGGAGGAGCTCACTACTGAACGGGGGAGGACCGAGGCAATGAGGAAGAGGGCCGTCGAGGCAGAGGAGGTGCTCTCCTCCGAGTGAGGGAAGGCCAAGGCGGCGGCGTCGCTTCTCGCCGCGAAGGAGGGGAAGTCTACCGCGGTGAGGAAAGAGGCTGCCAGGTTCCAAGAGGACCTTACGCTCGTGCAGGAGAGGCTCGGCCGTTTTGCCGACCGAGACACTCAAGCCTACCGGCTCGTCTCGACCCTATGCCACACAGTGGGTCTGGCAGCCGAAGCGGTTGGTCTCGACGTCGCCGCCTTCGAGTCTTCTGATCCGGAGACAATGGTCGTGAACGGCATCAAGTGGGCGACTCGGGTCTGCCACGATGTCCACCTTGCCAGCTTTACCTTCACCCAAGACAATGCCCGAGCGGCCATGGAACTTCAGCTGGGCTACTCTTACCTGGCGAACCAGGTTGAGTCGTCGATCTTTTCGGCCCCAGGCTACGTCGCCCCGAAGACCTCCAATGTGGTGGCGGTCCGAGACATTTTTAAAGGCGAAGCCGAAGCCTTCATGACCTCGGTCTGGAGCTCCCACAAGAAAGGGCAGAAATACGTTGAGGGTATCAAGAAGTCTCGGAAGAGGACGGCCGCGGCGGGAAGCTTGAGGAGCGCCGAAGGTACTTCGAGGGGAGGCCCTGCCGCGTCATCCCAGCAGCCCAAGGTCTAGAGCCCGCCTCGGCCGCCAGCCTTATGAAATTTTTTTGAAGCCTAGTCCCGCCGTCGCTGCGTCGACGTAAACTCGCCGCATGTGGCTTCGTGAACTCGTTTTGTGGTGGTATTGCATTTTGGTTAAGTTAAAAGGCTACAATGTTCATCTTTTACCCTGCTTGTTTGCAGAGAACGTCTTCACAATTTAAGTCACCTGTCGGGCGACGCGGGTCCCACCCCCTCGTGGCCATGTCGCATAAGCACCGCTCGTCCGGCTTGTCAATTGCGTAGAGGGAACGTTGCGCAATCGGGAAGGCCAAGGAAAACATCATTCCAGAGGCAGTTGAGGCCTGTGGGGGCGACTCGCTTGTCATGGCTGGGGAAGACATTGTCCGGGAAACGATCAAAGCCCGCGGGGGCGACTTGCTCATCGCGGCTGCCGAGGAGGTTGCCGAAGACATCGTCCCAGCCATGGCCCCAGGGGAGCGGGAGTGACTTATTCCTTCTGGCTCTTGCCGCCGACCTGGACGGCAACGCCGAGACTTAGGGTCGTCCGGTTTTTCGTAGGTCATTTCACGTTAACGTCGTCCAATGTTGTTTCACGCGGCCCAGAATCTAGGACAGCTATTTTAGCATCGCGCCGGTTGCGATCGTTGTAACTTAGTGTTGAGGGGGGCACTGCCCCTTCCCACCAAAATAACGGGCGACCATGAAATAGTCATGGTCGCCCCACTTTGTAACCATGTATTTGGGAACCTGTTCTTTTTTATACATTCCCTCGAATTGCTCTTTCCTTTGTCTGGTGGGCGACTTTGTAAACACATTCTCAAATTGTTTCCCTTTGTCCGATGGGTGACATTGTTTGATCTCGGGCGCAGGCGAGGCCACGATCATTATGTAGGACTAGTGCGAGGATCGCTGCGCAACTCATCGTCCTTAGGGTAACGGACGGGATAGCCGTGCGATGTTCATCGTACCTAGGGGCGCGGCGCCGGGCCGAGGTGCCACCTAGGACGGGATAGCCATGCTGGCTTGCGAAGCGACGTTCATCGTACCTAGGGGCACGGCGCCGGGCCGAGGTGCCACCTAGGACGGGATAGCCGTACTGGCTTGCGAAGCGACGTTCATCGTACCTAGGGGCACGGCGCCAAGCCGAGGTGCCACCTAGGATGGGATAGCCGTGCTGGCTTACGAAGGTGACGTTCATCGTACCTAGGGGCGCGGCGCCGGGCCGAGGTGCCACCTAGGACGGGATAGCCGTGCTGGCTTACGAAGGTGACGTTCATCGTTCCTAGGGGCGCGGCGCCAGGCCGAAGTGCCACCTACGACGGGATAGCCGTGCTGGTTTGCGAAGGTGACGTTCATCGTACCTAGGGGCGTGGTGCCGGGCCGAAGTGCCAACTAGGACGGGATAGCCGTGCTGGCTTGCGAAGCGACGTTCATCGTACCTAGGGGCGCTGCGCCGGGCCGAGGTGCCACCTAGGATGGGATAGCCGTGCTGGCTTGCGAAGGTGACTGCATTTAGAAGTCTTAACAAAAGTAGGCAATTATTACAAGGACGAAGTCCTGTTGAGCTGGCGCAGCAGCTGTTGACAATCACCTAGCCAGATCACACATAGTATTTTTGGAGGTTATCGCTGTTCCAGCTGTGCTTGAGGACGACACCGTCGAGGTCCCGAAGGCGAAACGACGATGGCCGAGACGAGCTGATGACCTCGTACGGGCCCCCCACTTGGAGCCAAGCTTGCCGTCAGCCTCGGGGTTGAGTTTCTTCTTGAGTACCAGGTCGCCCACCGCTATGGGCCTCGGCCTCACCGTCTTGTTGTAGTGCTTTGCGGTTGCAGCCTGGTATTGGTCGATGTGCAGTGCAGCGTCTTGTCGTACCTCGTCGAGCCCTTCGAGCGAGGTTAGGTGGTCGGCATCATCTGGTAGCTCAGTGATGCGCAGCGATTCGAACTCTACCTCGGCCGGGGTGACGGCTTCCTCGCCGAATAGCAGCTTGAACGGCATGTATCCCGTAGCCCGACTGACCGACGTGTGGGACGACCAAAGCACGCTTGGAAGTTCGTCCACCCATTTTCCTGCAGGAAGCTCAAACATGCGTTTTCATAAGCCCAAAAGGATAATGCCATTAGCCCTCTCTACTGCCCCGTTAGCCTTCGGGTTTGCGACCGAGGTGAAGCATAGCCTGATACCGAGGCCGGAGCAGAAGCTTCGGAAGTTCACCGCGTCAAACTGAGTCCCGTTGTCTACGGTCAATTCGCGGGGGAGGCCGAACTGGCACACGATGCTTTTCCAAACAAATTTCTGTACGGCGGCCGAGGTGATCTTTGCCAGAGGCTCTGCTTCCATCCATTTGGAAAAGTAGTCCAGGGTGACGACGACGAACTTGGCCCCCCGGCATGCCTTTTTAAAGGGGCCGACGAGGTCAACTCCCCAACGTGCCAGGGGCTAGGAGGGCAGGATGGGCTGCAGTGCATTTGCGGGTTTGTTCGTGCCTCGGCCCATCCACTGGCACGCCGAACAGTATTTTACCAAGTCCTGGGCGTCATTTAATGCAGTGGGCCAGTAGAACCTGGCGCGGAAGGCCTTGGCGACCAAGGATCTGGGGCGAGGTGCGAGCCACAGAGCCCCTGGTGAATTTCCTTCAGGAGACCCTTGCCCTCCTCCGCCGAGATGCACTTCAAGAACGGGGCGCATACACCACGCTTGTAGAGGGAGCCCTTATGGACGATGAAGCTTTGGGCGTGCGCTGATAGTCGACGCACCTCGACCGGGTCTTGGGGACCTTTTTCCGTGGTGAGGTACTCTTTGATTTGGGCCCTCCAGGTTGTCGGTGATATGGCGCAGACGTCGCCCAGCCCCTCGGTCGAGGCGGCAGACATGGTCTCGCTAAATGTCCCCGGGGGCGGGGTGACCCCACCGCTTGCCGCTTGGGTGAGGAGGTCGGCCTCGGCGTTGTCTCCTCACGGGATATTCTAGACGGTGATCCCCTTGAAGTGCTTCTCGGTGGCCCTCACTATCATCAGGTACTTGGCCATTTCTGGATCTTTTGCTTGGTAATCCTTCCCGACTTGCTCGACGACCAGCTGCGAGTCACTCTTGACGAGGAGCCTGCGCGCCCCGGCCGCGCGCACCTTGCGCAGCCCCAGCAGGAGCGCCTTGTACTCTGCGATGTTGTTGATCGATTTGAAATCCAGGCGGGCCGAGTACAACATCTTGGATCCCTCGGGGGATGCCAGGACGGCCCCAACCCTGGCTCCGTCTGCACACCAGGAGCCGTCGACGTAGAGAGTCCAGATCGGGTCCTCTGCGCCTTGTGCGGGGTCTGGCCGAGGCACCCATTCCGTGACGAAGTCGGCCAGCACCTGCGACTTGATGGCAGTCCTGGGGATGAACTCCACCACGAACGGTGCGATCTCAGCCGCCCATTTGCTGACTCGGCCCGTGGCTTCCTGGTTGCGGAACATCTCGCCAATCGGGAACGAAGTCTGAACTCGTACGGAGTGAGCTAAGAAATAGTGGCGAAGCTTCCACGTTGCCATGACCAATGCATATGCTAGCTTTTCTAGCTTGGTGTATCGTATCTTTGCCCCCTGCAATGATCAGAGACGTAGTAGACCGGGTTTTGGCTTTGGCCTTGCTCCTTGACGAGGACGGCGCTGACTGCCGAGGCTGTAGCGGCGAGGTACAATAGAAGGGTGTCTCCGGGTGATGGGCTCTAGAGGAGAGGTGGCGAGGCGAGATACTCCTTTAGCGCTTCGAAGGCCGATTGGCACTCGGCGGTCCATTCGAACTTCTCAGAGCCTCACAGGACCTTGAAGAATGGGAGCCACTTCTCGGCCGAGCGGGACACGAATCGCCCGAGGGACGCAAGGCAACCCGCCAGGCTCTGTAGTTTCCTGGCCGTGGACGGCGGTTGCATACCGACAATTGCGTGGATCTTTTTCGGGTTGGCCTCGATTCCCCTCTTTGAGATGAGAAAACCCAGGAGCTTCCCAGCGCGCACGCCGAAGACGCATTTCTCCGGGTTCAGCCTCATGCTCGACCGCCGGAGGTTGGAAAATGTCTCTTGTATGTCGGCCGCATGGGTCTGGGCGAGGATGCTCTTGATGACGATGTTGTCCACATATGCTTCCACATTTTGGCCGACTTGATCACTGAGCATTTTGCCGATCAGTCGGGCGAACGTTGCCCCCGCATTCTTGAGGCCGAACTGCATCCGAACATAGCAGAACGTCCCGCATGGGGTGATGAAGCTGGTCTTCTCCTTGTCCTCCTCGGCCATCCACACCTGATGGTAGCCCGAGTACGCGTCCAAGAAGCTCATGAGGTCGCAGCCGGAGGTGGCGTCGATGAGCTGGTCGATGTGAGGTAAGGGGAAGTCGTCCTTTGGGCAAGCTTTGTTCAGGTCGGTGTAGTCCACGCACATCCGCTACTATCCATTGGCCTTCTTGATGAGGACTGGGTTCACCAGCCATTCCAGATGCAAGACTTCACGGATGACCCCGGCCTTGAGTAACTTGGCGACTTGCTCGTGTGCTGCGACCTGTCGGTCGGCCGACATTTTCCTCAGGCGCTGCTTGACGGGATGAGCCCCTAGCCTGACCATCAGCCGGTGCTCTATTATGCCGCGAGGCACGCTCGGCAAGTCCTCGGGTTCCCACGCGAAGATGTCGCTGTTAGCGCGCAGGGTAAGAAGGAGCACCCGCTCCACCTCGTCCGGCAGGTCCGCCCCGACTAATATAGTCTTGTGAGGCTTGTCTTCAGACAGCCTGACTGAACGGGTTTCTTCATCCGGCCTGGGCTTGGGGATCCACCACCCGGTGGCAGACGACATGAACTAGTCACCGGCGACGTCGATGCCGAGGACCTCGCCCGCTTCGAGCTGGGCAGCTTCGCCGAAGATGAGGCGATGTCCGACCGCAGGGACGACATCGTGGACGTATCTGATGGCCGAAGTCGTGGCTTCTTCAATGCGGCGAGAGAGGCCTTGGTCGCCGTACACCGTTATGACCCCGGCGGGAGCGGGGACCTTCATGCACAGATAAGCGTGATGAGGAACCGCCCTGAACCTGTTGAGCGCCATCCGCCCGAGAATCACATTGTATTGGTAGGGCATGTTGACGACGTCGAACAACACGGTCTCGGTGCGCTACTACCTTCGTCCTGGAACTTGACCGGGAGTTCGATTCGGCCAATGGCGCTGATAGGCTCGCCACCGAACTCGAGAAGCAGGACGCCCGGGGACTGGAGACACGAATGGGGGATGCCCATTCCGTCCAGGATGGAAGCGAACAAGATGTCGGCCAAGCTCCCCCCGCCCACGAACACACATCGGACCTCCACCTCGGAAATGATGGCCGAGATGACCAGGGCGTCGTGGTGCGGGAGGACAATGCCCACAGCATCCTTCAGGCTGAAGGTGATCGGGGTGATGGTCCATGCGGGAAGCTTCGTCGGAGGGTACGCCCCTATGTGTTGAACCCGGCGAACATACTCCTTGCGTTGGCGCTTCGACGGGAAGGTGTGGGTGCTTCCCCCGGTGATCACGTGGATGATGCGACGAGGCTCTTGCCCGTCTCCGGGTGGTCCGCGCCGCGGGGGGCGGCGGGGGGAGCTCTAGGGGAGCCTCGCCCCGAGGCTCCTGTGGTCGCTGCCCTTAGGCCATCGGAGGGGGGCGGTATGGCCCCCGAGCCCGAGCGACGACTTCGCACTCGGGCGTCGAGTGTGAGCACATCTTGTGCAGCTCACAGTACTTCCATTGGGGCCCTCTTGGCTGAGGCTGCGCCCGTTGGCGATGATCCGCCCCGCCTCAGCCTTGGGGGCGGCCGTAGGGCTCCCTCCCGTGATGCCGCGGAGGTTCGCGGGGGGGGAGGGTCTTCACGCGGCGGGCGACGGGCCGCCTGACGTGACTCTCGCGGTCGACCTTCCTCCTCATACCCGGCACGTTCCTCATCTCGCCTACCCTCCTCGGTCACATGGTGCACATCGTGGCGTCTTGGACGTTGCCCGTTCGCCTTCTCCACCCCCGCGTACATCTGGGACGCTCTGGCCTCCTCCCTTCATAGTATCTGCCCTTCCTCCACGCGTGCGTAGACTTCCATGATGTCATATAGCTGCTCGACACGGCTCGGCCGCTTCCTCTCGAGCTTGTCAGCCAGGGCCTCATTGCTGATGCCTCGCCGAGCAGCCTCGCAGATGGTCTGCTCGGCGACCCCCTTCACTTGGCACTGGATTTCGAAAAATCGACGCTGGAATGTTCGGATGGTCTCGTCAGGACGCTGCCGAAGGTTGCCAACGTCGGTCGAGGTCATCTCCTTGTTGCGACACCCCTGAAAATGCCCGTGCAGCTTGTCACGCAGTTGCTCCTAGGAGTATATCGTGCGGGATTCGAGACCGAGGTACCACTCCTGGGCGATGCCAGTGAGAGCGAGGAGGAGGCTTTTTGCCATGATGGCCTCGCTACCTCCCGAAGCCATCACTGCCGCCTCGTACACCCTTGTATACAGTACCAGGTCTGTCGTACCCGCGTACTTTGGGAGGACAGCGGGGCGAAACTTGGGGGGGGGGAACAGGACCACCATGAGCCCCGGGCTCAACGGGCTCGCCGGGCCGGCAAGGTCGACGATCTCCGGGTCGCGGGTGATCTGCACCTGTTGTTGGCCGACATGAGCCTTTCTCGGGCATTGTCCGGGATGCTGGTCCCCTGGCCGACTCGGCCCGGCTTCGTAGTTGTGGATCGTTTCTCGGGCGGCTTGCTGGTTCTGCAGTATGCTCGTCCTGAGGCATTCCGCCTCGAGGTCCGCCTCGCCCATGTATGCCGCCACCCGCGCCCGTGCCGCGTCCAAGTCTCTAAGGAGAGCCTCGGTGGCTGGGGAAGGAGCGAGGGTGTTCGCGCGGGCAACGGAGTGACCCTTGGCCAGCTGGCGGCGCAGCTCCTCCACGGCGCGGGCCTCCGGAGGGGCAGGGGAGTCGCCAGGAGACGTATCGCCTCGAGTTGCTCCCGGTACAGACCAGCCACTTGCTGGGATTGGGCATTTGCCCTTAGAGCCTCTAACTCCGCCGCCTGAAGGCGCGCCTGCAGCTCCGCTGATTTCTTTGCCCCTTCTTTGGCCTGCCGCCGCAAACCCTCCACCTCGTCCGCCAGGCTCCGTGTGCCCACAATGACCTCCGGCGCTGACGGCGCCTGCGCCCCGATGGGTGGGTCCGCGGCTTGGGACCCCCCCGTCCATCACGACGCCAGAAGTGAGCCCGCCGGGGCGATCGGGCCCAACCGGCGCAGCCCTCGCCGCCTCCGCATTCATCTCACCTTCCGCCTGAGGGGAGGGAAGCCGGACCTCGTGCCTCCCGCTCGCCGCCATCTTCCGCCTTGTCGTGGTCGCTCCTTTCTTCGGCCGAGGTGGCATGGCGAAACCCCGGGTCAGAAGTACGTCGCCCCTTCGATCCCCATGGTCGGTGCCAACTGTCGACGAAGTCGCCCTCGGACAGTAAACTTAGGCACCCCGGGTTCGAGGACCGAGGTGCTAAGAGAACGACTTGGGGAACGATGCCTGGTGACCACGGGAACCGCTATTGCTACCGGGGAATAATGTGAAAATTGCGACGGTAAATGAAACTGGAATCGAAAAGGTGAACTTGGATTCATAGGGGGTGCCGACTGCCCTTATATAGGCAAAATCGACCCTCGAGTGAAGATACAATGCTACCTCTAGGCAGGTTACAATCTTGTGTCTCCGTACACTGGGCAAACTAGTACTCTCCCCCTCGCCGCTACCTACTATATGCGCCGGCATATCCCTGATGCGTCTCGCCGGTATGGAATGCCACCGTGCTCGTCCCTTCTCCGTTGAGCGCGTCAGCGGGCGGATTCCGTGTTCCGTCACCCTGGTGAGGTGCCGCTCTCGTCTCGCCGGGACGAGGTCGCTGTTGAGCAAGTCGCCTGGCCCCAGGGCCGCCGGAGCATCGGGCCGGATGCGGATTGGTTCGGCCTCGTCGGGGGAAGGAGCCGACCTCGGCCTCATTCCGGAGTACTTCGCCCGAAAGAGATGACGCGCAGCGACCTCGCCCCGGGCACCTCGCTTGTCTGCGGATCTGAAGAGGAACATCATACGATTAAGAATAGTAAGAGGAAAAGTCGGACAGGGGGTACCTCGTCCCGGACGACGTGGCAGGGCTCCCCCAACAGAACATGTACGGAAAACTCTATTAAATACACTAGTCGTGGAGGTGCGATGTTCAACCACTAACACATGATGAGTAATGTGACCAAAAGAGTTGCCAAAGTATACTAATATGAGACCTAGTTTTATTGTGTTCATCACGTCAAACCTGATTAGTGAAAACAGATCGTGAATCGAGAAAAAGTTTTGAGCTATAATATCTTCAAATTTTTAAATTTTTGTAATTAATATTGATGACACCAGCAATTTTGTTTATTAAGCTTTGTACAAGCAGATCCACGCGTCTGTATCCTCCACGTCTGATTTGTTTTCGTTCATTATACATCGGACGGTGCTACCAAGGGTCGTTGGTTAAGACTTAATACTGAAAATGGACGTCTTGTTTTAGATTTGGGCGACAAAAGAAAATGTAGAGAAAGAGAACCCTTTCTACAGTTTGGATAAACTACTAGAAAAAGACCGAGAGAGAAATGGGTTATGCCATGTAAGCGCTGCAGTGGCAAATCTCCCTAGTATATAGAGATGACGCTGAACAACATGGCAACATATGCATCGTTCCCTACTGTTTGTAACCCCAGGGAACCATAGGTTCCCATAGAAAGACCACACGGAACCTTTGCTCCACGTTATTTTCCTTAGGACGCGTTCACTAGGAATAGGAGCAAGGTAACACTTTTCCTACCATTTTACATTGTTCCTAGTAGTTCACGCACCTCACCACGGACCCCCGTCCCACAACTTCTCGTCGCTGCAGTCTTCATCTTCTGGTTTCTTTTTTAAAACTATAACCCCTGCTTTGAATTAAAAGTAAGTGAAGTCAAAACTGGATTTTACAACCTGAGGAACGGGCACCAGAACATTCAGAAGTACAACATAGCCCTTAGATTACACGTGCGCGCGCAGACACCAAAAAATGGAGGCACAGGTGTGAAGAAGCACCGCTCGGGCAGAGTCCATCAGGCCACGCCACCACCAACCGGCGCTGGGAGAGTCGCTGACAATCCAGGACGGTGGCCACCACTAGCAGGTAGGAGGGCTGCCTGGACGCATTGCCTCCTAAAGACCCAAATAGGGATCTAGAGACCCAAAAGCACCATAGGCGCGAAGGATGATAGATGCCAGTGCGCACCTGACGGCACCACATCGTTGCTAACACCGGCGATATCAATGTAGAGCATGTGCTGGATGCCTGGATGACGACGACGACGAAAAGCTTATGTTCACAAGCGGTGAAGATGTTGGGGTAGATCTGTCGCTGGCAACCGAGACAACGCCCCTAGAACGGGCAGTGGACGTCGAGGGCCGGTCAAATCAACGCCATCGAGCTTACCGACCATCTGCCTAGACCAGAAACCCTGAAAGGGGCCTCTGGTAGTGGAGGTTGAGAAGGTCCTGGGCAGGAGGGCGACGAATGCTGCGGCGAAAGCCAACCTCACAGATATGCATAAAATGCAACGGAGTAACATCATCACCGCAAGAAAGGCCAAGTGCCAGGGATGATTAGAGAAAACATACACCCGGCCTAAGATGGCACGAATCAACCAGCAGACGCCCATATCTGAAGCACAAAAGGAGAACATCGATCACCAGAAAGAACAAGAAAGGAAAGCGAAATCAGACGAACGAAACAAGAGAGACCAGCAAGGGATTTTATGGCAGAATTAAAAAGGTACGGGATAGAGCATACGGAGTGGCACAGGGCGAGGATCGAGGCGTCGCCATGGAGCCAAATCCGCCCATCCCGCGGCTGATAGGCCAACCGCCACCAGAAATCCGAAGGCTGGAGATCGGGGATGGAGGCCAGTGAGAAGCGGGAGCGAGCAGACATGTGGGGAAAGCCGTATTGGGAGGCGAGCTGACCTGATTCTGGCAACCGGCGGCAACGACGATAGCACGAGCACGGACAACGGGGACCAAGAGCAAGAACTACCGGAGTTGGCCAAACGTCGACGACGCGAAGCTTGAAAAGGGGGCCACTAGGGCGACTCCACCACGGGACCAACTATAATATACAATTGGGTGGGGGGCCTGCACAGCCCACCTCTCCCACCCATCTCCTGACGGTAGGGCTGCCGGAGACGAGGGGGAGAGGGGGTGGTGGCGGCGGGAGGAACGGGGTTAGGGACATGAGAGAAGAGTTTTGTTTAACTTAGTGCACTTAGTCGTTAACTTTCTTTTCACTCAACAACGGCCATGCGTGAGCTCACAGTCTGTGTGCATGCCGTACATGGCTTGCATGGGGTCGACGTCGAGCCCGAGTCTTAGGCGTAGAGGGCGCAGTTTGTGCCACGAGCTCGTGGTCGTGGGATCGATGGAAAGGCCGAACCGGATCGTGGCGCATATTGTTATCCGGTTTTCTAGCTTTGGTTGTCTTTAGCCATTGGACACAAGGAGAAGAAAAAACCAGGGAAAACCTGAGGAAGTTTGAGCAGCGCAAAATACTCTGTCTCGTGTGTTCATCCTTCTACCTCTTGGTTTCCAAGTGTTCGCGCGCGTGTGGTATAGAGATCATGTGAGTAGAAATCGCCATTGTGACTGATAGAGAGGAGGGGGATGCCTTCACCTTCTGCTTTGGGTACAATAATGTTGGCAAGCTGTCAAGCTGCACTTCTAACTCTACCATTGGCGACGCATCTTCAGTCTTCACAAAAACCCTCTACTTCATATTCCCCAAATCCGGTGGCCTCTCTCCCTCCAGCGACAACTCTCACATATCCTCCACAACATAGGATGTAGTTGCCTCCTCCTACAAACTGTGAGATCCTATATAAACTACTTGCATATCATTGTCTGAGCTGACTTTAGTTTAGTCTATAAACAATATGGATGGTATTATGGACAACTATCTATCTATATCATTATATGTGTCCTGATGGGCCATTAAGTGTTACTACTTTCTATTTTAGGCTATGTTAGTTTTGAGATTAATATAATTAGTTTAGTTAATTTTAACCTAGCTAGGTTAGTTTAACCTTGATTTTGTATTTCGCAACAAACCTGACTATCTAAATTATTATTTGGCAATACCGTTGATCGTGTTAGTATAAAACAAAAATTAAGGTAGTTGTGAGAATTAGGCTACATGTGGTACTGTAGTGGCTTTTCAAATACACTTATCTATTTCTCTTGTCGAACGTTATAGTTAGTTGAAATGATTTTTTATTTAGACGTAACAATAATATTTTATTAAAATCAGTAAAAATCTTCATAACTAATTAGATTCACGGTTCAACACAACGCAATTTGATAACTACAAATTGAGCCTTAATCATGGTCCCTTAGCTTATTGGCTTGGTCTAATCCTAGATTAAGTAGGCCAAAATCATTTGATTGGGTTAACTTAAACCTAGGATATTTAACTGGTTAAGTCTCTCTAGCCCCAGCTATTTAACTCTTGAACTAAATGCAGCTACATTTCTCATGTTCGTATTTTCTTCCAGTGTTGCATTCTCTCATGTTAGAACTACATGGCCCCGTAGGGATGCACTAGACACCGAGTCCAGAAATAGATTTTGTACATATTAGTCTTTATAGATATATATGTAAAGTAGACTTGTATATTCCTCATCACGTGAAATAGACTATACTACGATTTTAGTAAGAGGGGTAAGTTTTGATCTCTACCGCTGATTTGCATCGAAACTCGCAAGTTTTCTAATATGTCTGTATCCACGCAAAACTCATAACATATTCATGTGTATTTTGAATTTGTCGACGAAATATCTCTCGGACAGTAAACTTGGGCACCCCGGGTCTGAGGACCGAGGTGCTAAAAGGACGACTTGGAGAACGATGCCTAGTGACCACGGGAACCGCCCCAACCTACCACCGAAGATTAATATAGGAATTGCAGTGGAAAATGGAGTTGGAGCTCGAAGAAGTGAGCTTGGATTCATATGAAGTGCCGATTCGCCCTTATATAGGCAAAATCGACTTATAAGTAAAAATACATCGCTGCCCTTAGACAGATCACAATCTTATCCTAATCTGTGTCACCGTACATCGGACGAATCAGTACTCTCCTCCTTGCCGCTACCTACTATATTCGCCGGCATATCCCCAATGCGCCTCGCCGGTACGGCCCGCCACCGTGCTCGCCGCCTTCTCGTGGGCAAGGAGCTATTTTCTACTTCGAACCGAGCCCTCTCCTCCTCCGCCTCGTCCCGGGGAGATGTTGTCCTCGGCTGTGCTCGGGACGGGCGACTTGGTCCGAGTCCTCCTGGTCACCTCGCCCGGGAGGAGAGGGCTACTCGCTCGGGGCCTCGCCTCCGGAGGGCGACGTGGCCTCGCCTGGGTCCGCCGGATGTCCCTGTGGAACTACAGCACAAGTTATCAAGCATAAGATACATTAGGGGGTACCTCGCTTGGACGACGTGGCTGGACTCCCCCAACAGAATTGGTGCACTTCAGTTATTTTCGTTCTTTTCTACGCGACTTATGTGGTCGCATTCCTGCCTTAAAAAAAAACATTTATGGGGTCACATTTTTCAGGTGAGTGCATTTTCCAGGGTGGCTGTATTTTCTATTTTGAGGTCACGGTGGTGGTATATTTTATATATTCCATAGTGTTGTAAGTTGCATAAGTTACAGATGTTCCTACCATAGTAGCCCG
Organism: Stipa capillata; assembly: GCA_019208055.1. Classification (NCBI taxonomy): domain Eukaryota; kingdom Viridiplantae; phylum Streptophyta; class Magnoliopsida; order Poales; family Poaceae; genus Stipa; species Stipa capillata. The sequence goes on along the minus strand of JAGXJF010005233.1, from coordinate 46,917 downwards.
TTACAAAATCAGCCTAACTGGAGCACCAAACCATCATGATAACATTTTAAAACATATTGGTATCTTTTCGTTTTAAAAGGAGATTACGACAGTTTAGACATGGTAGAAAACTAATAGCTCCTGAGATAGCGTGAGCCCCAGTCCTATGTGATGTGATGAAGGGTAAGCCATGACGTCATCTTTGCCTTCTCCTTTCTTTGTCATGGCTGTGTTGGCTTTTGTTTCCTTAAACCTAAATGGGAAATATGTTAAGAGCAAAATACATAGTGTATAGTTTGAAATTATTATATATATCTTGAACGCTATAATTAATTAATTAATCTTGCTACTATCGCGTACCATTTCTACAGTTAAACTTTTGAAATTTTAATTATAAGTATGTAAAAAATTTCATGAATTTACTATGTAAATGTCATATCAATGTACTTTTCTTGCAAAAAAGTCTTTTATATTATATATTTAAAATAATAAAAGGTTCTTTCTTCTAACATCTGTATTATATAATGTACACAACCAAATTTTATTCAAGCGACGGCCAAAACGCCAAGACTGAAATCCGTTTACAAAATAACAACAAATGCCACAGTATGGCTAGCATGTATCAGTGCATGGCATGATGCTCTTACAATCAGCACAACCACCTAAATGATACCAGAACAAATAAAACACAACTCTTCAAGACGATAACACCTTCACCAAAGGGATGATGCTTATGTGCCATGGTTGCCGGACCCATCAAACGAAGGACAGGTCACAATTATTATCGTTGAGAATAAGAACTGTTACTTCAAAGACAAGAGCTTGAAAAGAAGGATGATACTCGTGCGTCATCGTTGCTGGATCCATCCAACTGAGGACAGATTGATAGTTTTGACATTGAAGCTCCAGTTTCACCATCTATACCATCTATACCTATATCATCGAGCACCGTAGTACTACCCAAATCTCCAGTTCCATCATTACAGGTTGTCACGGCCATCGTCCGTTCTCGAAATCCGAAAAGACGCGGAGTCCCAGAAGGACCTAATTCTTCGCAACTATTAGCATAGCGATCGGATAATATATATCTTCAGTAAATCTAGTTAGGGGCAGTACCTCGGCAATAGTAACCCATCAAACAATATAGATCACTAAAACTATAGATAGTTCATCACATATACATGCTTGTAAAATGAGTCAACATACTCCCACATCTCACGTGTACATATACATGCTTTGCTTGGCACTTTTGCTTAAAACTTATATCTATTCGCTACCTTGTAAAATTTGCATCTCACTACAAAATCATGTTTTATGCATATTATATTTAGTGTATGCATATGAATGTGCATTGCACTCCAACAATGATTAAAGGAGTCAAATTTGGGTGAACGTTGCCTAGACATATTGACGCAATTTTTGTCAACATAGTCAACCGCCAGTGTGGGCTGTGTAGAAAGTTATGTTATTTAAAGGCATCTTTAATTGTGTGACAACAACTTTAGGATGAGGAGAGAGGAAAACGAGAAAGAGAGATGACCCCTTTATGTCTAAGAGATCGCTATTTTCTCCGTGATATAATATCTCTATCCTTCATCATGTGCTTTCCTATTTAATTTTAATCATCACATATTTTTGCATTAATGTAAGTATTAATTGCTAGAGAAGACATTAAAGAATAACCTATTGTATAAAAAAGAAATTTATTGCTTTCTCTAAATGACATGGTGAAAGATGTTAGAAAAGACTATCTTCTCTACTATTATAAATGGTCTAAGAGATAATACATGCACATCCTCAGGTAAATATACACAGATCAGGGAATCTGGCTCTATACTCATCTTCGATGGATATTGTACTATTGAATTTGTGTTCGTCTGAGACGAAAGAATTCGAGATTCGTGTCGGATGTGAGATTTTCTGAAATATATCCCACTAGTACAGAACTGGTCTTTTAAGACCCCTCATCGTACACGGTTGGCCGAAACCCGTCACCAATATGAACATCGCAGACGGTCAATATTTCAGGCCCGTGTGTGATGTGCCACGGCAAACTGGGCCGTGTGTGATGTGAGGCACATCGCACACGGTTTTTTCTAAGAAACCGTGCGAGGAACATCGCACACGAGTATTTTCTAAGAACCGTGTGCGATGTGCCTCGCATCACACACGGTTATTTCAGAGGTGCCGTGTAATACCCAAAGTCGATAATTAGGGTTTTGCTCTGCATTTCATGCATACGTGCCATCATCATCAGCCACAACTCGCTTAAACTTAGTTGTGCATCAACTTTATTTTATAGAATACGTACATATCTCATCCTCGGTGGTAAAATTTCACAAACACCAATCAACTTATTTGAAGTATCGAACTTCAACAACAACATTCGCAAGTGGAAGGATCAGTGGTCCCCCTTCGATGAATCACCAGGCTAACTTCCCTCTCTTCTCCCCGGAGTTCTCCTCCCGAGACCCCTTGCACCCTAACTCAACTTAGGATGTGAAAGTCAAGTTGGAAACGAGGGTTAAGATTGGAATCAAGCGAAGGAACATCGTCTCCGAGGATGAAACCTTCCAAAACCCTACACTTAGTCTCGATAATACAAACCCTAAACCATCGAAAACTAGGGTTAGGCAATTGGGCGAGTTAAGGTACATAAAATCCCGTCGAAACTTGGGAATAGCCAAACATATAAACATGCTAGCTCCAAATTAGGTCAACCCCGACAATTGAACTAAGGACCTATTCAAACTAGCCCCAAATTGATTCAAATTTCTACAGTAGCTTAAAAATAAGGTTTAGAGAGTCCTGTAAAAATTTCAGGAATTTTGGAGCAAATATCGCACATAAAATGTCGCAAATACCTTCTCTGTTGCTATATAAAAAGAAAAAAAGGGGAAATGTTAAAAGAAAAAGAAAAAGGCCCGGGGCCTTTGGGCCGCCCCGGCCGGCCCATCTCCTTCCGCCTGACCTCCCCAGCGCCGGGCCCCGCCCGTCGGCCTCTCACCGCGCCTCCCCTCCCGCTGGCCCGTGGGGCCCGCCTGTCAGGGCGAGGCCTCCACGTCGCTGCCGATGAGCGGCCATGGCGGGCGGTGCCGTCCCGACAGCCCCCTTCCGACCAGCCGCGCCGCCCTATAAAATGCGCCGTCCGGACCGCGCCTCTCCCCCGGTCCGAGCCCTGCTTCTCCTCCCCCAAACCCTAGCCTCTCTCCGGGTCACTCCCGTGCCGAGCTCCCTCCCCTCGCCGCTTCTTCTCCAGCGCCGGCGGCTGCTCCGACGAGCGATTGACGCGGCTCCGGTGCTCCTCCGCCCTATCTTCTTCGCTCCCGAGCTCCTACTCGATCTCCCTTAACCCCCTACGCCTCTATTCCTTGCAGATCTGAGCTCGAGCCCCATCCCCGCGACGACCGGAGTATCCCGCCGCCTCTGTGCTCGTCGCCGGCCTTGCTCCGGCCTCCCCAGCCCTCCGGAGCCCCTCCATCCTCTCCACGGTGAGCCCACGCCGCTTCCCCATGCTTCCCCGACCTCGCCGGCTCCTGCAGTGCCGCCCGGAGCATCTCCGGTGATGCTCCGATGAGGGCGCCGGCCAACCATACGAGAGAGAGAGAATGAGTGAGAGAGAGAGGAAATAGGCCACGTGGCCCCTTTTCATTCGGCCACGAGTCCGGTGCGGGACCCATATGTCAGAGGGTTGTGGTTATGGGCTGAGGTTTTGGGGGTAATTTCTCTCGGGTACGCGTAGAGTTTGGAGTTTAGCTCGGGGTAGAGTCCGGGTGGCTCTAGCATTTAGGTTCACGTACAGATTAGGGTTAGGGTTCGAGTTAAAATCCGCAAAAACTTCAAATGGGCATAACTTTCAAACCGTACATCGGATTTCAATAAATTTTATATATTCGGAAACCTCGCGAGAAATCCTACCACTTAGCTGGAAGAAAACTTCGAATTGAGCACATGCACAGTAGGTCATCTAGGGTGCGAGTGTTGGTCTTCGGTTTAACCGTCGGTCGTTGATCCACCCTAGCGCGGCATCCGTAACTCCCAAGCGACAAACCTTATACTTCGGGAATCCTTGAGAAATCTTCGGCCATCTAGTTCAAACATAATTTCTAGAGCTGCAATCAAAATTCCGACCCTTTTTGGGCTTAACCCTAGTTCACCCCATTCCATGCGCGATTCGTCAATCAACCCTAATTTAGCAGCCGTATTTCCGCTTCGAGAGATTCCAGTCACGTTGGTCTTGTATCACGAGGCATTTCGTTGATAAGGATCTTCTAAAAACAGTGTCATGCCCCACAAACGGTAATCTACCACCTTTAGCCCTAACCTGAAGTCGTACTAGTTGGCACGCATGAATGAGGAATTAGCTATTCAACCCTAAAACCTTGTCGTGCGGACCCTAACGTGCATAGCAGGTAGAAACCAGAAAATGGGTTCCTCATGCATCATCCACTGAAGCACTCGCTGGTTCTTATTGTCGCAAATTGACACAAAACCCTAATTGCCGATAGAAACCCTAAGCTACCTATCGACGCTCTAACCCACTTGATCTTAGTCGCTTTGAACCTATGGCTTAAATCCTCTGCACAAAACCAACTTATTCAGCTTGCCACCCCACCTCGCCGCTAACGGCGTTAACCCTAAATACCTGCTACCCCGTAAAAATGACATGCATGCATACTAGTATAACCAGAAGTGAGTTAAACCTAAACCACGTATTATGTTAGCCATTTTAGGGTTAGGCACCTCCACGAATCACCTTTAATCAATGCATCTAGCCCTACTCATTCGTCATGCATACATGCTGGTTGTTAAGTGTTTCCTTACTGTTATTTTCCGGTATCGCTTGCTTCAGAGCCCGAAGCAGGAGACCACCAGGCTCACGACCTCACGCAAGATCAGGAATTCCACGGCCAAGGCAAGCAGAGCTTGTTGCATCTTTGCATCGTTATTTATATACTTTACTTGATTATATGTTGGTGTGTGGATCGCTGCTTGGGATGTGTACTTCGGTTCAGTAAACTAGCATGTTAGGATGTGTCGTTTGTTGTGTCCAGCGATGGCTGAGAATTAATCCGGTGCTTCTACTAATTTGAACCTACTAATGTGAGATGTGAGAGCCGAGGGTGTGCTCGATGGATTCAGTTGATAGGTTCTATCATCCTGAGGAGATGCCGCTCGACGAATACGGTTGGTAGGTTCTACCATCCTGAGGTGATTCCGTTCGACGGATACGGTTGATAGGTTCTACCATACTGAGGGGATTCCATCGTACCACTCCCTTATCACCGCGTGGACGTTAGCGGAAATCTCTGCCATGGACGTTGCGTATGGTAAGCCTCGGTCACGTGGAGATTAGCTACCTCCGGGTGAAGAGCACTGGTTATTTCCATGGGGATGTATTTGCCGGTAATGATCCGAGAGATTTAGTGAATGTGTGTCATGGTGGCTAGTGTCAATGTGCGATGTGGACTGTCCCAAGTGAGTGGGAAGTGGCAAGTGAGTGCCGTGTTGTCTATCCATCGAGGTGTCTAAATGGCAAGTGAGTGTCCCAATACCCATCCATTGTCAATGTTGCGAACTAGGTTGCCCCAAGTGAGTGTCTCTATGCCCATTAGTGAAAATGTGTGAATCTTGAGCTATGAGTTATTATCTATGGTTGAACTCCTTCTGTCAATGAGATATTTGTATGCTTATATCCTTTCAGCTTAAGTTATGTCATGTTTAATTACTGCTATACTAGTATGCGTAGGACATTTAATCAAGCACGGATAAGTCTTGCGAGTACGTTTGTACTCACCCAGGTTATTCCTGGAGCTTGCAGGTGAGCCGGTGGTTGAAGATTATTTTGATGATGCCTGAAATTGCGTTTCCTCAGTTGTGTTTGACTCACGGGATAGATTTAGCTTTTGGGTCAGCGGTCACTGTACCGCTGTGGGACTCATTTACCTTGTTTTCGCTGTCGTTTAACTTCTCCGTACTCGGATATGTTTTCGGTTATGGCCGAAGGATGTAATGTGTTGTCCCATCGTGGACAGTTACTATTAACATCGTATTTGTAGAGCTTTGTTGTGATATCCGAGTTGTTATCCGAGTTGCCCATGTACAATGCGTGTATGTGATGAAGTATGTGGACAACCGTGCAGCGGTAGTATTGTGTGCTAGGGCTGCGTTTCGTGATGGCAGAGGTGAGCGAACCACTAGTCCTGTGTAGCTTTGGTTGAGTTGATCCAGGGGATTCATCCCGTACTTGCTAAGCCTCCTACGACCGTCACGCCTCGCGTTGACGGCAGAGCAAAGCTGGATCCTCCCAGAGTCGCACATCGTGGCTAGGTTAGGTTGAGGGGATGCTTATCCCGGGCTCTAGTCCTCCTATGACTATCGCGGAGCGCAGGCTTATCACTCGGTATTACCCCTTCACTGGATCAGGAATCTATATGTGGTTTGGGGAAGATTGGTCGCTTCCGGCCGGCTCGCACGTGGCGGGTGTCGGATCGTCCCGTCTTGGTGCGTACGGCGCAGGTACCGTGCCACCGGGCTGACGAGTCCTTCGGTCCTTGGCAACTTCGCGTTCCCCTAATCATATGTGGATCCCGGGTCCGTGACATGCCGTGTGCGATGTGCATCACATCGCACACGGTTATTTCACTCACATCGTACACGGTTGCTTCATAGGAATGGACCGTGTGTGATGTCTCTTTTCATAGGTAGCCAGCATGACTGACGTATTTTGTTTGATGACCGTGTGCGATGTTGTAATTATCGGTGACGGTTAGTTTTGATAACCCGTGTGCGATATGAAACTTCTTCTATTTATAAGTAACCCTAGCTTTCTTTCGCATCGCGCTGTAGCCGCCGCCTCCTCCCCGAGTCCCCCGAGCTCGGATCCGATCGCCGCCTCTTCCTCGAGCCCCCCCGAGCCTGGATCTGGTCGCCGCCTCTTCCTCGAGGCCGGCGACCGCTCCTCCCCCTTGCAGCAGCGCTGGCGCCGGTGGAGGCCGCCATTTTCCGTCGCGTTTGTGACACTGCGCTGCACTGCACAAGACACTTCTTTTGGAAAGAGTGTCTTGTGCAGTGTAAACGCAATGTCACAATGGTGACGACGCTCTATTGCGGTTACACTGCACAAGAAAACTACGTGACGTATCAGACGCCTTCCTCTAGGTATTACCTTCCGAACCTCTGTACTTTCTTATACGCTGATTATACTGTGCTAAATTGTGAATTGTTACTGACATGATTGTGTGCTTCGATCAGAGGTCAAGATGAAGCCCGAGCCTAAAAGGAGGTGCAGGCACAGATGTCGCATTCTAATGCGTCATCACATTCTAATGAGTCTATTTCTAGTCAGTGTGTAAACACTCTAGCTAGCACTACCCATGAACGAAGCCCTAGATAGTTCGTTTCCATATGAAACTGAGATGTGCAAAATTCTTTAGCAACTTGTGCGATGTCGAGTGTGTTGTACATATATATATGGTTGAGATGTGGACTTGTCAAATTTGAGATGTCGAATAGAGATGCAGAAAATTCATTAATTTGTGTTGTGGATGCTTGTGATATATATTGTCCTATGCATGCGGGGATGTTATTCTGCTTTTCAGATGTAGCGAAATGAACTGATGAAGCCAGGAAACATGCACATCACAGACGGGTCACATTTCAGGCCCGTGTGCGATGTGCCCCACATCGCACACGGTTAGTTCAAAGATACCGTGTGGGATGTGCCGATGGCACATCACACACGGTTAAATCGTGGGAACCGTGTGCGATGTGGAGCCACATCGCACACGTTTTTTTCGGGCGATCGTGTGTGATATGTCGTTCTGGAAATTCTTAAACTTTTTCATAGGTAGCCTCCATCAGTGACGGATTTTGTTTGATGACCGTGTGCGATATCGCAAGTATCGGTGACGGTTAATTTTGATAACCCGTGTGTATCAGTAGCGAGCTCGACCTAAATGCTCCAGTTCGAGCGCGCGGGAACGGTGCCTTGTTGTAAGGGCGGGAGGTGTGGCGCACGGCGACTAATTGGAGTGGCGGCGGGTGGCAGCTGCGGCGGTGGAGGCATTGGCGGGCCGGGGTGTAATCCCCAAACTTAATGATTAAGCATTCATGCATACATGGCATCACCCCGCACTACCTCATTTAAACTCGAAAAGGGTATAACTGTAATTTATAGAATATGTTAATATCTCATCCTCGGTGGAAATTCATACAAACACCAATCAATTTATTTGAAGTATTCGAAGTAACAAAATCGTCGTTAAGGGTGGTGGAAATCATCGAACCCTTCAAAGAATCTCCGTCCCTAACCCTAAAACCCTAACGGTGCCAAAATTAGGGTTCGTCGATAGAACAACCTTAATGAGTCCAAACCTCCCCAAACTTCACAAATAGCTTGGAAAGTGAAAACCCTAGCCCCTTGTCAATTTTCATGAATTTTGGGAAAATTCAAATCCTAGTCGCAGTGTAAACCCTAATTCGAACCCTAATTCCAATTTGAACTGGACACCCATTCAAATCTTCCCCAAATTGATTCAAACTTCCCCAGCAGCTCCCAAATAATATTATGAAGCTTCTGTAAAAATTTCAAATTAATTGGAGGAGAAATTGTACATAAAATGTCGTGGGGAGTGGATCTGTATAAAAGAAAAACAAAAAGAAAAACCAAAACCCTAGCTACTCGGGCCGACAGCCCACTCGGCCGGCCCAGTCGGCCAGCCCATTTTCTCCCGCGCGCGCCCCGCGCCTCCCCTCTCCCGCTGACAGGGCGGCCCCGCACGTCAGCCCCTCCCCCTCTACTGCCGCTGCTCGGGCCCGCCTGCCAGATCCGTCCCCTCCACGTCGCCGCCGGCCAGAGGCCGAGCGGGGCGGCGCCTGTCGTTCCGACCAGACCCGCCGCCCTATAAAGCCGCCTCTCCGACAGCCTCCTTCCCCCTCTCCTCTCGTGCCAGAACCCTAACCCTATTCCCCTTCTTTCTCACCGAGTTCCTCCAAGCACCGCCTCCTTCCCGAGCTCCGGTGTCTGCTCCGACGAGCAATTACCGTCGGTAGGGTGCTTCCCGAGCTCCTCCGACCACTCCCTGAGCTCCCTCTCCTCTCTGGCTAACCCCCGCTCCTCCATTTCATAGATCCGCCCCCTGGGAGCTCCTCGTCGCCTCGGTCTTCTCCGCCTTCTTCCCCAGCCCCGACCACAGCTCCGGTGAGCTCTCGCCTCGGCTTCAGAGGCCCCCGCGTCCCATCTTCTAGCTCCAGAGGACCCACTCCTCTCCCTTAACCTCCCCATCCCCTTTTCCTTGCAGCTCCGAGCCCGGAACACCCCCGACGCCGACGACCCGAAGCCCTCGCCGCCGGTCCTCGTCGCCGACCCCCTTCCCGGCCTCCTCCTTCCTCCCAAGCAACCGAAGCCTCCTCGGGGTGAGCCACTGATCCTCCCCGGCGTTTCCCCGAGCCCAACTGAGCCCCGGAGCAAGCTCCGGTGAGCTCTCCGGCGAGCCCCCGCCGCCTGGACCTCGCCTCCGGCCGACCCCGCGTGAGAGAGAGAGAGATCAGAGGAGAGCCACGTGGCCTCCTCTGATTTGCCCCGAAGAGCCTGGTCAGCTGCTGACTGGGAGTCCCTGCCCAGTCAGCACTGCCCCGGAGACCCCACCTGTCAGTTGGGGCAGTTTATGTGTTGAGGTTTTGATGTGAGCTGAGGCTGGGTACGCGTAGGGTTTGCGGGTTAGGGTTGGGTAGCCTTCGGGTAGATCTAGCATTTAGGGTTTTGAACTGTTTAGGGTAATTTTTGGTTTGAAATTCAAACAGCCATAACTTTTAAACCACTCATCCAAATTTGACAAACTTTATATGGTTGGAAAGCTTATGAAATCCTCTACAAGATGGCTGAATCAAAAATTTATTTTGGTTATATGCACAGGATGATATCTAGGGTAGAAGTTTAGCCTCCGTCGAACGTCGATAAACCCTAGAATCTTCACCCTAGCTCCGATTTCGATGATCTTTACATTTCTGGAATCCTTGCGAGATATCCTACGACATGGTACCATTAGAGTTCCAGTAGGGTTACATGCACGACAAGTTTCACATGTTAGCCCCATTTTACCGTCGTACCCCGTTAAACCCTAACCCGATAGTGCATAACTATTTACTCGTGACTCCGATTTGAATGATTCCAAGTGCGTTAGTTAACTAGTTAAAAATGCTTCTACATCATGCATATTTATGCCCATAGTACTCCAACATGAATAAACACCCTTAAAACCCTAATTCGCAGTTGCACGAATCTTGCCATGCATGTAGTTTAGGACAATCACTTAAAACCTAACATCAGCATATTGCTTAGGAAACCATCCCTTGAATCAACACTCATGCATACATGCTGGATTCATGGATTGCATTGTTGCTTATCTTCGATATCCAATTTGCTTGCATTAGACTACGAAGAAGGAGACCTCCAGGCTCACGAGCAGACGCAAGAACAGGAACAAACCGAATCAGGCAAGCAGAGCTTGTTGCATCTTTACCTTCCGTACTCTTGTGTATGCCCTTGTTATATGTGCTATGTGTATGAATGTTTATCTGTGAATTGTCGCAAGTTGCGTACACTAGCATGTGTAGGATGTGTCTTACGTCGAGAACATCTGATGGCTCTTCAACTAAATGGTTAAGTGAGTTGTGAGAGCCGAGGGCGTGCACAATGGGTACGGTTGGTGTTCATCGTAGTTTGATGGCGACGCGGGAGTAAGTAGAGATTTAGTCGTCACACCAACCCTATCTTCAGCGTGTCACCATCCCTTATCACACGTGGACGCTAGCGAGAACCAACACTGAGGATAGTTGGGGGTAGGCATGCACTTTGGAGGCTCGCTACCTCCAAACTGTTATGCACTCACTATGCCTGCAGGGGTTGAGTTGCCCGCTGTGGGACTAATCCACTTGTTTCCGCTGTCGTTTAATTTCTCCGTACTCGGATATGCTTTCAGTCATGACTGGATAATGTAAGGTGTTGTCCCATCGTGGACAGTTAATATTAATATCGTATTTGTAGAGCTTTGTTATGGTATCCGAGTTGTTAATTCCAGGCTGCCCTTACGCAATGCGTGTATGATATGAAGCGTTTTGGGTATGCCGTGAAGCGTCGAAGCCGTACCTTGTTCTACTAAGTCGAGCAGGTGTTGGTTGAGTGACCCGCTGGCTGAGATGCTGTGCCGGCCAGGCAGGGTGTGGGCGTGTTCTACCGGGCTTTCGAGCGACCCACTAGCCTCCGGGCTAGGTTAGGGTGTGGGTAGAACTGCCGGGCTCCTCCGACCTTGTTTGTCGTGGTAGGATTCGGGAACGACCCTGACTCTTCACCGGATTACGGAATCGTATGTGGTTTTGGGAAACTTGGTCGCTTCCGGCCGGCTCGCACATGGCGGGTGTCGGATCGCTCTACCTCGGTGCGTACGGCGCAGGTACCGTGCCACCAGGCGGACGAGTCCTTCGGCCCTTGGCGACTTCGCGTTCCCCTAATCATATGAAATTCCGGGTCCGTGACAGCTTGGTATCAGAGCCGAGCTGACCGTAGGAAGCCAATTGCAGGTGGTCGTTAGATAGGAGCTTCCGCTGCGCCTCGTCGACAGGCCAGCAAAACTATTTAAAAAGTAAACCCTATGTTGAAAATTAATAAGTAGATTGCTTTTATTCCTTACCCTCATCGCTCTTAGTTCTGAAATTCTCCTCTATTGCATTTGTTTTCTTTGTGTGGCTAACTTTATCCTCTCCAACTCTAAACTTGTATAGGATGGTGTATAACATTGTGACCGACCCACATCAACTAAGAGGATGGGCTACCCTGTTATGGAGAATGTTGGAATACCTTGGCGTGCCCCAGGAAGACCTCCCTGCCTTCCATGCCAAGACCTACAAAGTTCACGGGAAGACTCATTTTTGGATGGGATGGGTCACAGTGAGAGTTTCGGATCTGGATCAGACCTTTACAGCACCCAGACCAAGTGATGCGGATGCCCGACTGGAAGCCTCAAGAAAAGTAGTTCTCCACCTACGACATCACTTCGATGAGATCTTCCTATTTTCCCCCTTCCGTCTTATTCCCCAGGTTACCGATGGAGGCGCCAGCATTTCGGTACCAGCACCAAGTGACGACGAAGAAGAGGATGAGACTGAGATGGAGACGGCCAATCACATTGTCTCTGCGGAAGTAATGCACGATAGGTTGTATCGGGACTACGGAAATGCTACTCAAGAGGTGGAACGACTAACAAGAGTTAACCGCAAGCTTCGCTATGAGTTGCGTCGAAGGTATCATGTAGCAAATGAAGATGAGTCTTGCGGCGAGACCCCCTTTGTTCCAGTACAAGAGCCGACCCCAACTCCACCTGGTGAGGCAACTCAACCTCAGAGTTCCGGAGTCAAGCCACGTAAAAGGATGACCTCCCGACAGTACCTTCGGCTCTTCACTCCAAGGCCCTCACAAGAAGATACCTCCACATCAGCCGCTTCAGTTCCCACCAATGAAGCTGCTGCAAGAGAAGAAGAGGAAGAGGACCCCGAGGAGCGTGTTTGGTACACCACCAGCAACCCGCCAACTGACGAAGAGTAGGCTGAGTGGTCGAAGGATACGATTCGAAGTACCCAGTCGTAGAAGTTAGTCGTCGTAGTGCCGATTGGATTCGAGTGGCAAGTTGTTAAAGACCTTCTTATGGATTGTAAACTGAACCAAACCCTAGGTCCAAGTTATCTTTTGAGAGGCATGTAATTGGGTACTTGTGGCTGCAATTTTGATATTTTGTATACGTTTATTTCACCATAAGGGTGATTTAAACCGCAGCCCCATGTATGGACTCCGGCGATTGTATTAATGAATTCGAGTGTTAACCCTAACTTTCCTTGCCCTTGTTGGTGCCTTTGTCTTGAGGAAGTATGTCTGAAGTTATGTGCCATGTTCTTGGATGCCTTGTTATACCCTTATGGATAGACCCTTGAGTTTCCAACTTTCTAGCTTCCTTCATCTCATCCGGTGTCTTCTGATTTTAGCAGCATGGCTACCGGAACCCGTGGAGCTGCACGTGGACGCCGTGACCGTGAGGAAGAAGAGGTGCCACCCCCTCCCCAGCAGCCAAGCATTGCAGATCTGCTGATGACCCAGAATAGAATCCTCGAACAGCTAGCGCGTAATCAAGGCGCCGGTGGGGGTCAGGCTCGAGGTGGCCTAGCAGAGTTCCAGTGAACGCAGCCGCCCACCTTCAATCGATCCGACGACCCTATGGACGCGGATGACTGGATCTGCACGATTGAAAGAAAAACTCCAACTGGCACAGTGCGCCGAAGCAGATAAGGTTAACTTCGCCACCCACTACCTGGAAGGCGCTGCAGCAAACTGGTGGCAGAACTTCTTGGCCATCCAAGCTCCTGGTCATGTGGTCACGTGGGCCGAGTTCCGAACCGGCTTTCGTGCTTCCCATATCCCCAAGGGCGTCATGAATTTAAAGAAGGAAGAGTTCTACAATCTCCGACAGGGCAGAAAGTCAGTGTTAGAGTTCCTCCACGAATTCAACCACCTATCCCGTTATGTGCCGTGAGAAGTCTCCACCGATGAGGACAGGGTGGAGAAATTCAAGCGCAAGCTGAACAATGAATTGCAGGCCAAGCTAGCTATCGCCGATGTGCAGGATTTCCAGCATTTGGTAGATAAGGCCATCGAGATTGAAGCGAAGGAGTCTGTCCTTCAGCAGGACCGTAAGCGAGAGAGAGAGGCGCCGCGGTCTGTTGCTAGCAGCTCCCAAAGGCCGCGGGTATGGCAGCAGCCGCCACCTCCCCGCCCTACAGCACAGTATCCACACAGGCCTCAGGGATATCCGCCGCGCCCTCAACAGCCAGCAGCTCAACCTCACCCTCAAGGAGGACAGCAGCGACCCATGCCTGACCTAAGCAAGGTGCGATGCTACAACTGCGGAAACCTGGGACATTTTGCCAACCGCTGCAGTCTTCCACGCACAGGAAACACCTATGCCCCCAACCTGCAGCAAGGGCAGCCAAGAGGAGGTCAGCAAGCTAAAGGATCAGCTCCAACCAAATCTCAAGCCCCCGGCCGTGGCCGAGTCAACCACGTCACGGCGGAGGAAGCACAGGACGCACCCGAAGTGGTGCTGGGTACGCTCTCGGTGAACTCAACTCCTGCTACAGTTCTTTTTGATTCTGGAGCATCCCATTCATTCATATCAAGCAAGTTTGCACATGACAACCATATTCCTTCATCAGTACTGCATTCTCCTCTTATTATTGCCACCCCCGCTCGGAGATGAAAACCGAGCTGGTTTGTGAGGGTGTTAAAGTAGAAATTGGCGGAGAAACGTTTTTGGCAAACATGGTAGTTTTGGGGTCCGCAGGGCTAGATGTTATTCTGGGTATGAACTGGTTGGCCCAATACCAAGCCAAGATAGATTGCGCCAAAAGATCAGTATCCCTTACCGCAGACTCCGGCAAAGAAGTGAGATTTGTATCCTCATCCCCATCCGGGTGCCTTTTCGCTCTGAATAGTGACCAGGACCAAGGCATTGAGCTTGTCCCAGTAGTGTGTGAATACCCAGATGTATTCCCCGAAGAGTTGCCGGGTATGCCCCCTGACCGTGCCGTGGAGTTTGTTATCGAACTTCCACCTGGAACTGCTCCGGTGTCAAGGCGACCTTACCGGATATCCCCGAAGGAATTATGGGAAATGAAGAAGCAGCTCCAGGAGCTTGAGGAAAAGGGTTTTATCCGACCTAGTTCATCGCCGTGGGGTTGTCCAGCCATGTTCGTGAAAAAGAAAGATTCAAGCTTAAGGATGGTCGTGGACTATCGTCCACTGAATGAACTTACGGTGAAGAACAAATGCCCTCTTCCTAGGATTGATGATCTATTCGATCAGTTGACCGGAGCCTGTGTCTTCTCCAAAATCGACCTCAGATTGGGTTACCACCAGATAAAGATCAGATCCGAAGACATTCCCAAGACAGCCTTCACTACCCGATACGGATTATATGAGTACACAGTCATGTCCTTCGGTCTAAACCAATGCCCCTTCCACTTTCACACAACTCATGAACGCAGTCTTCATGGAGTATCTGGATCAGTTTGTTGTCGTCTTTATCGACGACATCCTCATCTATTCCAAGTCTGAATCAGAACATGAAGACCATCTGAGAAGGGTGCTCGACAAGCTTCGTGAGCATCGTCTGTATGCCAAGTTCTCCAAGTGCGAGTTTTGGAAACACCAAGTGGAGTTCTTGGGCCATGTGATCTCAGCCGCAGGTGTCGCGCGGTAGACCCAAGCAAAGTGCAAGCGGTACAAGAGTGGAAACAACCCAAATCGGTTACCCAAATCCGAAGCTTCCTTGGACTAGCGGGATACTACCGTCGGTTCATTGAGGGATTCTCTTCCATAGCCAAGCCGATGACAGAATTGCTGAAGAAAGAAACCAAGTTTATATGGTCTGACAAGTGTGAAAAGAGTTTTCAAGAACTTAAGGAAAGGTTTGACCTCAGCCCCAGTGCTTGTTCTCCCAGACGTTAATAAGGATTTCGAGGTTTACTGCGATGCTTCCCGAAATGGATTGGGCTGTGTTCTCATGCAAGAAGGCCGCGTGGTGGCTTACGCCTCGTGCCAGTTGAGGCCCCACGAAGCTAATTACCCCACTCATGACCTAGAGTTGGCAGCTGTGGTTCACGCTCTCAAGATATGGCGACATTACCTTATCGGTAATCGTTGCGAAGTTTATTCAGATCATAAGAGCTTGAAGTACCTATTCACCCAACCAGATCTAAACCTTCGCCAAAGAAGATGGCTCGAACTCATTAAGGATTATGATCTGGGTTTGAATTATACCCCTGGCAAAGCTAACGTTGTTGCCGATGCCCTTAGTCGGAAAGCTTACTGCAACAGCACCATGGTCAAGGAACAACAACCACCTCTCCACGAAGAGTTCCAGCGGCTGAACCTGGAAATGGTTGAACAAGGAACCCTCGCCACTCTTGAGGTGAAGCCATCCTTAGAAGATCAGATTAGGGCGGCTCAAGCTCAGAATGCCGGAATGCAGAAGATCAGGGAAAAGATGAAGGCGGGTACCGCAACCTGTTTCACGGAAGATAAGGATGGAGTATTGTGGTTTGGAAAACGACTTGTGGTACCCAAGGATAAGCAACTGAAGGACCTAATCCTTCATGAAGCACACAACTCCCCATTAGCCATCCATCCAGGCAGTACCAAGATGTACCAAGATCTACGTCGCCAATTCTGGTGGACCCGAATGAAGCGGGAGATTGCCCAATATGTTGCTGAGTGTGATGTCTGTCGCCGTGTGAAGGCCGACACACCAGAGACCAGCAGGCCTACTTCAGCCACTCCCTATTCCCGAGTGGAAATGGGAAGAGATTGGTATGGATTCTGTAGTAGGTCTGCCGAGATCCCCGAAGGGCAATGATGCAATATGGGTAATCGTAGACCGTCTATCCAAGGTCGCTCACTTCATCCCTGTGAAGACAACCCACAAGGTAAGTCAGCTAGCAAGATTGTACATCTCTCGAATCGTGTGTCTCCATGGCGTTCCCAAGAGAATCATTTCAGATCGAGGCACTCAATTCACCAGCAGATTTTGGAAGTGCTTACACGAGTCTATGGGAACTTCCCTATCCTTCAGTACTGCTTTTCATCCTCAAACCAGTGGTCAGGTTGAACGGACAAATCAGATCCTTGAAGACATGTTAAGATCGTGTGCGCTCACGCTGGGTTCCAATTGGGAAGATTGCTTGCCATATGCAGAGTTTGCTTATAACAATAGTTATCAATCCAGTCTCGGTATGGCACCCTTTGAAGTACTTTACGGAAGGAAGTGTAGGACTCCATTGAATTGGTCCGAGACCGGAGAGAGGCAATTCTTTGGGCCTAACCCAATCGAAGAAGCAGAAGACTTAGTCCAACTCATCCGTGAACGTCTTCGTGAAGCTCAATCCAGGCAGAAAAGCTATGCCGATCTTCAGCGACGAGAAGTTACCTTTCAAGTTGGAGACAGTGTGTATCTCAAGGTCACCCCATTCAAAGGTGTCCGCCGCTTTGCAATGAAAGGAAAGCTAGCTCCTCGTTACATTGGACCTTATCGCATCCTAGCCAAAAGAGGAACCGTGGCATACCAGTTGGAATTACCTCCGGAGCTATCTCGGATGCACGATGTCTTCCATGTATCCCAGTTGAAAGCTTGCCATCGAGTTCCTGAGATGAAGACTAATCCTGAAATCGAAGTGCTGCATGAAGACCGCTCTTGCCGAGAACATCCGGTATGCATCCTTGATGAGATGGAACGCAAGACTCGAAGTCGCACTATCAAATTCTTCAAGGTCCAGTGGAGCAACCACACTGAAGATGAAGCCACCTGGGAGCGTGAAGAATGGCTCGAGAGCGAATTCCCAACCTTGTTTGTCGACCGTTAGCGATCTCGGGTCGAGATCTTTTTAAGGGGGTAGGTTTTGTAATCCCCAAACTTAACGATTAAGCATTCATGCATACATGGCATCACCCCGCACTACCTCATTTAAACTCGAAAAGGGTATAACTGTAATTTATAGAATATGTTAATATCTCATCCTCGGTGGAAATTCATACAAACACCAATCAATTTATTTGAAGTATTCGAAGTAACAAAATCGTCGTTAAGGGTGGTGGAAATCATCGAACCCTTCAAAGAATCTCCGTCCCTAACCCTAAAACCCTAACGGTGCCAAAATTAGGGTTCGTCGATAGAACAACCTTAATGAGTCCAAACCTCCCCAAACTTCACAAATAGCTTGGAAAGTGAAAACCCTAGCCCCTTGTCAATTTTCATGAATTTTGGGAAAATTCAAATCCTAGTCGTAGTGTAAACCCTAATTCGAACCCTAATTCCAATTTGAACTGGACACCCATTCAAATCTTCCCCAAATTGATTCAAACTTCCCCAGCAGCTCCCAAATAATATTATGAAGCTTTTGTAAAAATTTCAAATTAATTGGAGGAGAAATTGTACATAAAATGTCGTGGGGAGTGGATCTGTATAAAAGAAAAACAAAAAGAAAAACCAAAACCCTAGCTACTCGGGCCGACAGCCCACTCGGCCGGCCCAGTCGGCCAGCCCATTTTCTCCCGCGCGCGCCCCGCGCCTCCCCTCTCCCGCTGACAGGGCGGCCCCGCACGTCAGCCCCTCCCCCTCTACTGCCGCTGCTCGGGCCCGCCTGCCAGATCCGTCCCCTCCACGTCGCCGCCGGCCAGAGGCCGAGCGGGGCGGCGCCTGTCGTTCCGACCAGACCCGCCGCCCTATAAAGCCGCCTCTCCGACAGCCTCCTTCCCCCTCTCCTCTCGTGCCAGAACCCTAACCCTATTCCCCTTCTTTCTCACCGAGTTCCTCCAACCACCGCCTCCTTCCCGAGCTCCGGTGTCTGCTCCGACGAGCAATTACCATCGGTAGGGTGCTTCCCGAGCTCCTCCGACCACTCCCTGAGCTCCCTCTCCTCTCTGGCTAACCCCCTGCTCCTCCATTTCATAGATCCGCCCCCTGGGAGCTCCTCGTCGCCTCGGTCTTCTCCGCCTTCTTCCCCAGCCCCGACCACAGCTCTGGTGAGCTCTCGCCTCGGCTTCAGAGGCCCCCGCGTCCCATCTTCTAGCTCCAGAGGACCCACTCCTCTCCCTTAACCTCCCCATCCCCTTTTCCTTGCAGCTCCGAGCCCGGAACGCCCTCGACGCCGACGACCCGAAGCCCTCGCCGCCGGTCCTCGTCGCCGACCCCCTTCCCGGCCTCCTCCTTCCTCCCAAGCAACCGAAGCCTCCTCGGGGTGAGCCACTGATCCTCCCTGGCGTTTCCCCGAGCCCAACCGAGCCCCGGAGCAAGCTCCGGTGAGCTCTCCAGCGAGCCCCAGCCGCCTGGACCTCGCCTCCGGCCGACCTCGCGTGAGAGAGAGAGAGATCAGAGGAGAGCCACGTGGCCTCCTCTGATTTGCCCCGAAGAGCCCGGTCAGCTGCTGACTGGGAGTCCTGCCCAGTCAGCACTGCCCCGGAGACCCCACCTGTCAGTTGGGGCAGTTTATGTGTTGAGGTTTTGATGTGAGCTGAGGCTGGGTACGCGTAGGGTTTGCGGGTTAGGGTTGGGTAGCCTTCGGGTAGATCTAGCATTTAGGGTTTTGAACTGTTTAGGGTAATTTTTGGTTTGAAATTCAAACAGCCATAACTTTTAAACCACTCATCCAAATTTGACAAACTTTATATGGTTGGAAAGCTTATGAAATCCTCTACAAGATGGCTGAATCAAAATTTATTTTAGTTACATGCACAGGATGATATCTAGGGTAGAAGTTTAGCCTCCGTCGAACGTCGATAAACCCTAGAATCTTCACCCTAGCTCCGATTTCGACGATCTTTACATTTCTGGAAACCTTGCGAGATATCCTACGACATGGTACCATTAGAGTTCCAGTAGGGTTACATGCACGACAAGTTTCACATGTTAGCCCCATTTTACCGTCGTACCCCGTTAAACCCTAACCCGATAGTGCATAACTATTTACTCGTGACTCCGATTTGAATGATTCCAAGTGCGTTAGTTAACTAGTTAAAAATGCTTCTACATCATGCATATTTATGCCCATAGTACTCCAACATGAATAAACACCCTTAAAACCCTAATTCGCAGTTGCACGAATCTTGCCATGCATGTAGTTTAGGACAATCACTTAAAACCTAACATCAGCATATTGCTTAGGAAAACCATCCCTTGAATCAACACTCATGCATACATGCTGGATTCATGGATTGCATTGTTGCTTATCTTCGATATCCAATTTGCTTGCATTAGACTACGAAGAAGGAGACCTCCAGGCTCACGAGCAGACGCAAGAACAGGAACAAACCGAATCAGGCAAGCAGAGCTTGTTGCATCTTTACCTTCCATACTCTTGTGTATGCCCTTGTTATATGTGCTATGTGTATGAATGTTTATCTGTGAATTGTCGCAAGTTGCATACACTAGCATGTGTAGGATGTGTCTTACGTCGAGAACATCTGATGGCTCTTCAACTAAATGGTTAAGTGAGTTGTGAGAGCCGAGGGCGTGCACAATGGGTACGGTTGGTGTTCATCGTAGTTTGATGGCGACGCGGGAGTAAGTAGAGATTTAGTCGTCACACCAACCCTATCTTCAGCGTGTCACCATCCCTTATCACACGTGGACGCTAGCGAGAACCAACACTGAGGATAGTTGGGGGTAGGCATGCACTTTGGAGGCTCGCTACCTCCAAACTGTTATGCACTCACTATGCCTGCAGGGGTTGAGTTGTCGGTAGTGGTTTGAGAGATTAAAATGAACCTTTGAGGATTGGATTAATTTGGATTGGAGTTAGGGGCTGCCCTAATCGAATTGGATGATGTTTGATGGATTGATTTGGATTGAACTCATGGGTTGCCCCAAATGGATTTGGATTCGATAACTTGATCTCGTGGTAAATTAGCTGTGATATGTTGTGTCCTGAGTTAATCTGTTATTTAATCTGTCTTTACTTCACCTTATTAATGTTATGTTCTTAACTTGTATATTGTTACTCTGAGAAGCATCCATGTTTAATTGTTGTTGCACTAGCATGAGTAGGACATTTAATCAAGCACGAATAAGTCTTGCGAGTACGTTCGTACTCACCTAGGTTATTCCTAGAGCTTGCAGGTGAGCCGGTGGTCGAAGATTATTTTGATGATGCCTGAACGTGTGTTTCCTCGGTTGTGTTCGATTGTTGGGATAGTTGTAGCTTTTGTTCAGCGGTCGCTAAGCCGCTGTGGGACTAATCCACTTGTTTCCGCTGTCGTTTAATTTCTCCGTACTCGGATATGCTTTCAGTCATGACTGGATAATGTAAGGTGTTGTCCCATCGTGGACAGTTAATATTAATATCGTATTTGTAGAGCTTTGTTATGGTATCCGAGTTGTTAATTCCAGGCTGCCCTTACGCAATGCGTGTATGATATGAAGCGTTTTGGGTATGCCGTGAAGCGTCGAAGCCGTACCTTGTTCTACTAAGTCGAGCAGGTGTTGGTTGAGTGACCCGCTGGCTGAGATGCTGTGCCGGCCAGGCAGGGTGTGGGCGTGTTCTACCGGGCTTTCGAGCGACCCACTAGCCTCCGGGCTAGGTTAGGGTGTGGGTAGAACTGCCGGGCTCCTCCGACCTTGTTTGTCGTGGTAGGATTCGGGAACGACCCTGACTCTTCACCGGATTACGGAATCGTATGTGGTTTTGGGAAACTTGGTCGCTTCCGGCCGGCTCGCACATGGCGGGTGTCGGATCGCTCTACCTCGGTGCGTACGGCGCAGGTACCGTGCCACCAGGCGGACGAGTCCTTCGGCCCTTGGCGACTTCGCGTTCCCCTAATCATATGAAATTCCGGGTCCATGACACGGGGCCGGGGCGGCTGTATGTGAGCTCTGCTAACAAAGACAGAGTGCTAGCAAAATCATGCCATGTAGTTTTCCTGTTGTTTGAAATCCTGTAGATGGATCGAGGTTGGATGTCCGAGAGTCGTACAAGTCGAGCATATATCAGTGGCGTCGTTGGTTTCATGAAAATCGCCGAGGCAGACATGAGGAACAATGGGGAACTGCTGATTTTCTGTCCATGTGTTGAATGTGAAAACTCTAGACTATGGGAGGACCCAAGAGTGATCGAAGAACATTTGTTTCGGAGGGGTTTCAAGACAGGATATACATGTTAGACCAAGCACGATGAAGAGCCGGTCATGCACGTAGAAAACGAAGATGGTGATCATCATATGCCAAACCCATATGATGGGCAGCCAGATGGCGACGATTGCGATTCCAATGGCGATGATACTGCTATTCCAAATCTGCAACAAATGATTCATGATTTCGAGAGCAACCATGATGATGCAGAATACAGGGAATTCATGGGCTTGATGGAAGACGCCGAGAGACCATTGTATCCAAACTGCAAGGCAAAGCACTCCAAGTTGTCAGCGACACTTGACCTCTTGAGATTGAAGGCAGCAAGCGGATGGTCGGACACGAGCTTCACAAAGTTGTTAGGTCTTTTTGCAGACATGCTTCCAGATGAAAATAAGTTGCCAAAAAACATCTACAAAACCAAGAAGGTGATTTACCCCATGGGACCAGAAGTACAGAAGATACACACATGTAAGAATGGCTGTATGCTTTATCGCAATGAGTACAAAGATTTGCGTTCATGTCCGATATGCAAAGCTCCTCGATACAAGTGTAAGTTTGCAAAAGACAAAGACAAGGCCGATGATGAGATCAAGACGGGAGTCCCTAATAAGGTTGTGTGGTACTTGCCTGTAATTCCTCGGTTGAAGCGTTTGTTTGCAAATCCGAAGGAAGCAAAGCTGATGCGTTGGCATGCGGAGGGACGTAAGAATGATGGAAAGATGAGACACCCGGCTGATGCTGCCCAGTGGAGAAGAATCGATGCGAAGTACCCAACCTTCGGTGATGACCCAAGGAATGTAAGATTCACAATGAGTACAGATGGAATGAATCCATTTGGCAGCATGAACAGCAGACACAACACTTGGCCTGTGCTTCTGTGTATGTACAAACTTCCTCCTTGGCTGTGCATGAAGAAGAAGTACATCATGATGTCGATGCTTATCCAAGGGCCAAAGCAACCTGGAAATGACATCGACGTTTACTTCAGGCTGCTGGTGGAAGAACTACAAACATTGTGGAAAGAGAAAGGGGTAAGGGCATGGGATGCGTACAGGAAGGAGTCATTCGATCTCCGTGCACTGTTACTCCTTACCATCCAGGATTATCCAGCACTTGCTAATGCTTCGGGTCAGAGTACAAAGGGAGCCAAAGCATGTGTCACATGCATAGATGATACCGCGAGTGTCTGGCTTCCGTTCTCGTGCAAAACCGTATACATGCGTCATCGGAGGTTCTTGAGAAGAAATCACCCTTACCGTAACATGAAAGAACAATTTGACGGTAATACAGAAAGAGGTGCGAAACCAAGGCCTTTTACCGGCGAAAAGGTCAGTGAGATGGTAAAGGATGTGAATGTCGTGCTTGGCAAGGGACATAAACGCCCCCGTGAGAAGAGCGTGTGGAAGAAGAAATCAGTTTTCTGGGACTTACCTTATTGGAAGGATGTAGATGTATGCCACTGCATCGATGTCATGCACGTCGAGAAGAACGTGTGTGACAGCGTTCTTGGTACGTTACTGAATATGAAAGACAAAACGAAGGATGGCATCAAGTCACGAATGGATATGGTCCATTTGGGCATCAGACCAGAGTTAGCTCCAGTAAAGAAAGATAAGGGCCAGACGTATCTCCCACCTACCTGCTACACTTTATCTAAGAAGGAAATAGTAGAGTTCTTGGGCTTCTTGTATAGTGTCAAAGTCCCCTCTGGTCATTGCGCAAACATCAGGAGTCTTGTTTCAATGGAAGACAAGAAACTAATTGGCATGAAGTCACACGATTGCCATGTAATGATGACACAGATGCTCCCGGTGGCAATCAGAAATATTCTGCCCACAAAAGTTCGAGAGGCGATCATGAGGCTTTGTGATTTCTTCAACTCGATATCTCAGAAGGTCATGGATCCCGATACACTGGATGATCTGCAAGAGGAGGTTGTGAAGACTCTATGCCAGCTTGAGATGTTCTTCCCGCCCTCGTTCTTCGATGTCATGGTTCATCTCGTTACACACCTTGTGTACGAGATAAAGATGTGCAGGCATGTGTTCCTACGCAGCATGTATCCGTTCGAGCGGTTCATGGGAATACTCAAACACTATGTTCGGAATCGGTATCGGCCTGAGGCTAGTATCGTAGAAGGATATACCTCGGAGGACGTGGTTGAGTTTTGCACCGATTACATGCACAACTCACAGCCTATTGGTGTCTCGCCATGAGGGAAGGCTATCTGGAAAAGGCACTGTTGGAAAAGAAGTCAGCTGGAAGAATACTCATCTATTTGACATTGCACATTTTACGGTCTTGCAGCACATGACAATAGTTTCCCCTTATATAAAAGAACACGTGAACAAGCTACGGCAAGAGTTCCCAAAATTGCCATACAGTTAGATCTTGAACAAGCACAACAAGTCATTCAGCCAATGGTTGTAGAACCATATCGTAGATGGGCTGACAGATGACACGCTAACATGGTTGGCCAAAGGGCCACATTTACAGTTCATAGTTGGCAAACGTACGACATGAATGGGTACACGTTCTACACGAAGGATCGAGATGAGAAGATCACATTGCAGAATAGCTCTGTCCGAGTAGAAGCCATAGATACAGATGGACATAAGGAATTTTACTACGGGATCATAGAGGAGATTTGGGAGCTTGACTACGACATGTCAAAGTCGACAACTACGGCTCGACTTATGTCAACCTCAGCAAACTGGGATACGTAAATGAACCCTTCATTTTAGCCTCCCAAGCTACCCAAATTTTCTATGTGAAAGACCTCGCACATAAGAACTGCCATGTAGTGATGCATAGAAAAAGGAGGATCATAGGAGTTGAGAATGTTGTCGACGAAGATGAATACAATCAGTTCAATGACTTGTCACCTATTGGAGAACACATAAGAATCGACGAGCAAGACCAAGGGGAAACTTGCTACTACCTACGCCAAGATCATTCCGATGGGCTAGTATACAATGGAAATCATGTAGTGGATTCATGATTTATTGTGAATCTGATACTCATTTTGAATATGTTATCGGTTGAAGTTAGCAAATTATGTTTCAAAAAGTCATCGCAGAATTTTTGAATCTGATACTCATTTTGAATATGCAATCGGTTGAAGTTAGTAAATTATCTTATGGAGTCGTTGCAGAATTTTGATTCTGATATTCATTTCGAATACGTACGTAATCGGTTACAGGAGTCACATCACACACGGTGAACACCACAAGCCCGTGTGCGATGTGAATACATCGCAAACGGTGAACTCCTATAGCCCGTGTGCGACGTGACCTACATCGCACACGGTGAATACCTTAAGCCTGTGTGCGACGTGGTCTGGGTCACATCGCACATGGTCAGAAGCTGGAGCCCGTATGTGATGTGCCCCACATCGCACACGGGCAGAGCGTCTGACCGTGTGCTATGTGATTTGCAACCAAAAAGTAGACATTTCGAACGCAGATTAACAAGATATTCCAATACAGATTAACAAGACATTTCCAACATTAATTAACAAGACATTTTTAACACCGATTAACAAGACATTTCCAACACAGATTAACAAGACATTTTCAACACCGATTAACAAGACATTACATAACAAAAGGCCCCTTCCGGTTGTTGTGAAGAGGAAACATTACGTTGCATAACAAAAGCCTAGTATACACATGATGTACTAGGGAAACAAAAGCCTAACAAAAGCAAAGGGAAATAAAAACTATCTAAATCGACTCTAGCGGCAGATCTTCATCCACAGGGTCAGGCGTCAGAGCGGCGACATTAGCAACTATGTAGAAGCTCACCATCTCAACACCCCACCGGAAGCACTTCGCGTGGAGGCGCTGGACGATTTTTTTGTTCCTGCAGCAGACAAGGATACGCCCCGGCTGGTGGTGAGCTTCAAGGAGAAATCCGAGGTGCCGTGGAAACTTCTTTTCTAGGATACACTAGACGGCGTACGCACCGGAGTAATTGACGGGGTCGGCGTTGTACGCACAGAGAAGGGTGTCGTCGGTGGGTCCAAACTCGACCAACTCCAGTGCCCTGGCAGTGGCGCGGGAGATATCCATGGTCATCTGCATGCGGTCCTCGCGGATGCGCGACTCCTCACGCTTCCGCTTCACCGAAGAGCTTCCTGCAGCGGCCATTGTGAACAAGAAGATCGAGGAGGTGGCTAGAGGTGGCGTTTGGAGGAATAAAGAATGGAGCAGGAGGCGCGGCTTATAGGAATGAAGATGGGAAACCAAAGAGGCGGCGGTTTATAGGGGCGACTCTTCGTGCTGCGGGCCACGATCACATCGCACACGGTTGAGTCGACCAAAACCCATGTGCGATGTGGGTCACATCGCACACGGGTATATTATATACCCGTGTGCGATGTGACCCACATCGCACATGGGTATCCAAATCTGCCCGTGTGCGATGTGATCCACATCGCACACGGACATTACCGGTTACCCGTATGCGAGCACTTCGCAGATGGTTAAGAGTAAGGACCCGTGTGCGATGTGGGTCACATCGCACACGGGCGTTGGTACGTGACCGTGTGCGATGGCAGGCCTGGGCATAAGTAGTAACTAGGTCATCCCGTCCCTTCACCAAAACATTTCGGCTTCGCGCGCGCGCCGCCTCGCCCAAATTTCCGTCGCCTCTGGCTCCCCAAGCGCCGCCTCGACATTTCCGGTCACCGCCTCCCTGTCGCCGAGTCCCCGAGCGCCGCCTCCCTGTTCCTGACCGCCTTGGCATCTCCGATCGCCGCCTGTCCCCGACACGCTCCCCGACAGGTTAGGGTTCTCCGTGTCCTCACAATGAGTAGCAAGTTAGGGCTATATCAATGCGTATGTTCCAGTGCTGCTTGTTAATATTTGCGTGCAGAGGATTATTTGTGCCCACAGTACCTTTACTTCTTGTTATTTCTGCCATTATCATCCTGTTGATTAGCTATGACGTCTGGTAATAAATCGTCAGACTTTTCTGCAAGAGAGATCGAAGAGAACTCATCATCACAGCCGGAAGGGACCAGCACTGATCAAGCAGAAACCCTATCAGTTGTGAAGAAGGGAAGAAGAATCAGAAAACCAAGCAAAAAGCCCCAAGGAGTATGGCAAGTGGAGGCCATCGACGACAGAACCGGGGCTCCTACCGAACCAGAGAAAACAGAGAGGAAGTTTCGAACCATGTGCGGGGCGGTGGTAAGGGAAAGGGTTCCCATTCACTTCGAGGATTGGACAAAGGTAAGTAAGGACCTGCGCGAGGCCATAGTGCTGGAGATAATGTAACACTTCAGGGTGCGGGAGCAATGGAAAACGCAGGTGAAAGAATGTGCCCTCTCGAAGGCAAAGGATGCTTTTCGGAATTTTAAGTACGTGTTGCACAAAAAGTTTATGAAGCAGAATAAGGATCCCTTCGAAAAGTATCCACACATTCTACCCGAGCAGTGGGCCAGATTTGTGGAGATGCGGCGAACACCCAAATTTGAAGCCAAAAGTGAGGCAGGCAGGACTCTAATTGCGAAGAACAAACACCCCCATAGAATGGGGGTCAAAGGATACTATGGGAAGCGAAAGATTTGGGACAGGGAGGACGAGAACCGACGCCTTTGGGGAGGCAATGTACATTTTCCTGATGTTGCGGCAGATTGGGCAAGAGACTTCCTGAGAGCGAGGTCTACTACCGATTCCTCAGGTCAGGTTGTGTTACCCAACCCAGCAGACCAGGAAGTGTACCAATCTATGGTAAGAGCGACTACCTCATTCAGTCGTCGGTCTATATTTATGACAATGCTTATGTACCTACTAATTATAGATTTTTATTTGCAGAGAGAGCTAAGCGTCCAGGCTTCGCAAGGCTCGTTTCAGCCTCAAGGGTGCAATGACATTCTCACGGCCGCTTTGGGAACCAAGGAGCCTTCGGGTCGTTGTAGGACGATCGGGACCAATGTCGCCCATAGGAAGGCCTTCCCTCAAGACGCGGAGGAGATGCGTGCGAGGAAAAGGGCGAGAGCGGAGCAGAAAAAAGAACAGATGAAACAAGAGCTGCTCGCTCAATTTGCGGGCATGATGGAGGAAAGGCTTGCAAAAGAAAGAGCTTTGTGGGAGGAGACGTACAGATCACAAGCGGTTGAAGCTGCTGCACACCCAAGCCCCGGTGCACGCAGGAGTAGCTGTGCATCAGCTCCCGATGGGGTTGAAGGCCATGAGAAAATAGCCAAGTCTCCTATCGATGACATCACGGGGCCGACGTAGTACAAGCTATAAGTGCCAACAGCACACATGGCTTTTCCATTGGTGGCAGCTAGCGGGTTGGTTCATCCACCGGCTAAGGGAGCTACCGTGCACGGTGTACCGATACAGCCAGGGTTCGCGAGGTGCACCGTCGATAAAGTCGAGCCTGGCTTCCAGAGCCTCCCGCTATTCATGTAAGCCAGGATGCCGAACTCCAGACCTTGGGACAGGCGGAGATTGTTGGAAATATGCCCTAGAGGCAATAATAAATTGTTATTATCATATTTCTTGTTCATGATAAATGTTTATACTCCATGCTATAATTGTATTAACCGGAAACATAATACATGTGTGGTTTTATAAACAACACCGTGTCCCTAGCAATGCCTCTATCTGGCTAGCTCGTTGATTAAATGATGGTTAAGGTTTCCTAATCATGGACATGTGATGTCGGTTAATAACGGGGTCATGTCATTAGGAGAATGACATGATGGACAGTCCCAAATTAAGTTAGGCAATTCGATCACGTCACAAAGTTCATATTGCATAGCTTTCCATTGTTAAATGTTTCGATCCTTAGACCATGAGATAATGCCGCTCCCTGGTACCGGAAGAATGCTTTGGGGCATCAACCGTCACGCCGTAACAGGGTGATCATAAAGGTGTCTTTCAGGTATTTCGAAAAGTACTTGTTGGGTTGCATGTATCGAGAGTGGGATTTGTCCATCCATGTGACAGAGAGATATACTCTGGGCCCACTCGGTAAAGCACATTCTGTATCGTTTGCAAGCACGTGACTAAAGAGTTGGTCACAGAGGATGTGGCATTACGGAACGAGTAAAGAGTACTTGTCGGTAACGAGATTGAACTAGGTATGGTGATACCGACGATCGAATCTCGGGCAAGTAAAATATCGCGAGACAAAGGGAATGGAATATTCGACATCGTGGTTCAAACCGATAAAGATCTTCGTTGAATACGTGGGAGTCATTATGGACATCCAGGTCCCGCTATTGATTATTGATCGGAGAGGTGTCTCGATCATGTCCACATATTCCCGAACCCGTAGGGTCACACACTTAAGGATCGTTGACGCTAGGGTATAAAATGAGATATTAATATGGTGAGACCGAAATTTTGTTCGGAGTCTCGGATGGGATCCAGGACGTCACGAGGAGCTCTGGAATGGTCCGGAGATAAAGATTCATATATGGGAAAGTATTTTTAGGGTTCCGGAAAAGTTCGGGATTTTTCCAGTATCGTACCGGGAAGGTTTTAGAAGGTTCCGGGGGTCCCCGGGTGGGGCCCACTTATCCTGGAGGGGTCCACATGGACCAAGGGTACTGCATGAACAGTACACACGTGAATAGTGTCGCGTGAACAGTAACCCCCCAAGGGATAAGATCAAATCCCTTAAAAATAGGAGATAAGATCGAAAGGGGAGGCTTTACTTGGGGGAGGGTACTGTTCACGCGCATACTGTTCACGCGTGTACTGTTCACGGGTTCTATTCCTCCTCCTCCAAGTTTCCTCCTCTATATAAAGGAGGGGAGGGGCAGTCCTCCGGAGAGATCTATCCCAGCCGCCGCCTCCCTCTCTCCCATCTCCTCTCTCTCGTGCGCAGCGCTTGGCGAAGCCCTGTCCGCGGAGAAACCCCACCACCTCCACCACCATGCCGTCGTGCTACCGGAGTTGATCTCATCTACCTCATCTCCCGCCTTGCTGGATCAAGAAGGAGGCGACGTCTTCGAGCCGTACGTGTGCACATCTCGGAGGTGCCGCTCGTTGCGGTGCTTGATCGGATTGGAACACAAGGAGATCCCTCTCGCGGCTGGGAGGTATAACCTAGCTGCGGGAGGCTGCGGGCTTCATCAACAACGGTCAAATTCTCCGCTGCGTTGACGTGTTCGTCGAGGGTATGTAGATATGATCTGTCTCTCGTTGCAAGCTTCTTCTACATTGGATCTTGGTTTTCTAGATTGGATCTAGGTTTTCGTTTGCATCTCGTAGGAAAATTTTTGTTTTCTATGCTACGAATCCCATCAGAGATGTCCTTCGTCCAGTGGCCGAAGAAGGACATAGTCCTTGTGCCCTTCACATCGGCACCACCTCCTGCTTCCCCACTATTGCCTGCTGAATCTGAGCCGCTCTTCACAGCACATCCCATCATGAGCACGCAGTCTGAGCCGCCTTCGTGCCCACCAGCTCAAGAGTCACCCAAGCAAGGGCTGATGCTTCCGACACCACAAAATCTTGACTTACCGCCACCACCCCCACCAATGAAGACTAAAAGTATGAGATCAGCGCCGCTGAAGGGCACGGGCAAGGGACAGGGCAAGGCAAAGGGTCAGGGCAAGGGCCAGGGCAAGGGCCAGGGCAAGGCCAAGGAGCTGGGGATGACGGACGAAGAATTGAACCAATTGTTCCCCCCAGCAGAGCTCGCACGCATGTATGTCAAAGGAGAGCCATTGCTACTCCCCAAAGACCTGGCGGCGACAGGTATGTTTTGCAGAATGCTACATGACCACTATATGAAACTATGTAAAGCCGGTGAGTCGAGCATTCCGGTGTGGTTCAAGAAGGAGCATTTCCTTCATGATTTAGATAATTGTTGCACGGTGGGCTTCGAGGACTTGTTTCTCCTCTTCAATCTGGGTGACCTCGATGCCTCCCTCATGAGATGCTTCACATTGTAAGTATTTTATAAGGAATTCCACATTCTGGCAACTCTCTTTTGTTTCGTAAATGATAACTCCTTTCTTTCTTATGCTTAAGCGCATGATTACCGAATGCAAGGCTCGGAAACAACCGGTGGGTTTCTTGGACCCACAGTTGGTCTCAAAGCAACAAATCGACGGGAATAAGGAAAGGGTCTTTAATTATGTTGTCCACGCGTTGACGGCTCAACAGAACAAAGAGTTCATTCTCCTTCCATACAACCAGAAGTATGTGTGTTTTTATACATTAGCTGTACCTCCATTGTCATCATTCCACACGAGTTGTGATATCTTTTTTTGCAGCGACCATTGGATCTTAATTATCATCGTACCTAAATGGAGCAAAGCCGTCCACCTTGATTCCCTCCAAGCGGCACATTACGACTACTCGGCGGTAAGGGAATTCTTGGATAGTGCTTTCGCCGAGTACATCAAGCTTGGAGGGAGGTGCTCACCAAAGGGAGACCTGGCGCGCTTGCAACACGGAGATGACGACTTGGTGGAGGTAACAATTGGTACAACATTCCTCCTAAGTGCTAAGTAATGCTAATTGATGCCGTAATTCCTCAATAACTTTTCAGTGTAACCAACAGCCAGAAGGAACCAACCTTTGTGCATTTTACGTTTGTAAGCAAATGATGAGGGTTGTTCCGAGTTCGAAGACAAAAGGCACTGCTGGCCTCCCTACGGTTAGTACTATCTGTGAGACTCAAGATTTTACTTTTTACCTATATGCACCTAAATCTGAATTTAATTACTTCATGCAGATTTTGAGTTCGATGGAGAAAGAACCGTTGAGTGAAGCCAATATTGTTGAAGTTAGAGGACAGTTTGCCCACTTCTTCGTCACGCAAGTCATACCGGAAAAGGGACAATTCAGATCACCTTGATTGTGAGGTATTGATTTTCTTTCTATTGGCTGTCAACCTTGCCAGATCCAAACTTGTACGAATGTTCGCCATGAATGGGTAAACTCATATTCAATTGATTCAATTTGCTTATATATGTCGGCTATGAAATCTATGTGATCTCTGTTTTATTTGTGTTTGGATCAAATCCGTGTATTTGCCTGATTGATGAAATCTGTGTATATATGTGGCTGATCAATGAATTCTGTAAATGTGGCCAATGAATTTTGTGAAATGATATTGTTGCCTGAGATTTCCTGTTGTTGTTACTGTTGCATTCCCAGCATCGCACACGGCTCGGCGACCCGAATCGTGGGCGATGTGCGCGTCAACGCACACGGTCCGGAGCAGCTGGCCGTGTGTGATGTGGTTCGTCATTGCACACGGGCCCAAACTTCCGGCCGTGTGTGATGTAGAGTAGTCATCGCCCACGTTTCAGACCATATAACCATGTGCGATGTGGCTAAATATCGCACACGATTCTGATACTATCACCACGTGCGATGTGCCTAATAATCGCACACGGGCCAAATTCTTTACCGTGTGCGATGAAGTGACTCATCGCACACGGTTGTTTCACATTTACCGTGTGCGATGTGGCTGCTTATCGCACACGGGGCTACCTTAAAAGCCGTGTGCGATGTGCGTATCATCGCATACGGCGATGGACCCGTGTGCGATGTGCCACCCACATCGCTGACCGGCCCGTGCATACGGGCTGGAAAACCATATGCGATGAGCTTTTTTAACCGTGTGCGATGAGCTTTTCTGTGGTAGTGTCCGTATCCGGCTACCTTATTTTTTAAAATATAAAAAGTATGAGTTAGTGAAATTTAAATAATTTAAGCTGTTCGGCTATAATTCGATAGCTCGTAATCTAATTAGACCTCTACAAATTCAGCTTTAGATGCACAATAATTCCCCTATAAATAATCTGCATGACTGATAAGCATTTTCTAATATACACGTATTTATAATTTGGTGATCGCACCCAAATAAGCATTGTAGATATTTTTATCTAGAACTAATCTACACCATCCTATATGGGTCCACCAAAATGAGATTAATTCTGAAATTTCTATCTATCGAAATGAATGTGCTACCTTTAGTCTCTACTTGGTATAGTCATATTTTTTGACTCGTAGTGTATGTATTATGATCTCGACCTTTTTCTGGTTCACAAATATATCTCATATTTGGTTGAAAAGGATCTATTCTTTAACCTTGAACTCTCATAAAGGTCCACTTTTCAACCCTGTACTTTAAAAGTATCTGACTTGCATCTCGAACTACCGAACCATCAGCTTTTCAATCTCACGTGGTTTCAAAAATGGTTTCAATTTAAGTGGATGTCATATGTCACTATGCTATCCGCCATTGTTAGTAGGTGGTGATTCCAATATTATCCGCCGTCCAGAGGAAAAGAGTACCAATATATTTGATGTTCGATGGCCTTTTCTGTTTAACACCGTCATTGAAAGCCTAGATCTACGAGAGATTGCCCTCTCAGGTAGACAATATACATGGGCTAATTCACGGGATTCACCGACTTACGAAAAATTAGATAGAGTTCTGATGTGTTCAGACTGGGAACAAAAATTCCAGATGGTTACGGTCCGAGCTCTGCAAATAGCACTCTCTGACCACAGCCCCCTTCTGCTGGATACTGGGGCCGCCGCGCATCATGGTAACCAGTCGCTCTTTAAGTTTGAGCTTGCCTGGCTATCCGCGAAGGGTTTTCATAATATGGTAGCTCAAATCTGGAATGAGCAAACTAAATTGACCTCTCCAATTGACCGGTGGCAGGAGAAAACCCGACGTTTACGGCAAGCCCTTCGGGGCTGGGCTAGGAATTACAATGGCCACTATAAAAAGGAAAAGGCTCGGCTTTTGAGAATTGTCAATGAGTATGACATTTAAGCTGAACACGCACCGCTCTCAGCCATGGAGCGTATGGCTCAACGTGATGCAAATGATGCCTTAAGTTGGCTTCTGTGTGAAGAAGAGACTAGATGGTAACCAGCGCGCGAAAGGCAGGAATGTTCAGGAGGGAGATAACAATACTCGGTATTTCCATTTGGTTGCCAATGGGAAACACCGCAAAAAGCAAATCTTCCAGCTTGAGCAAGAGGAGGGCACAATTGTTGGTGATGCTCAGTTAAAGAGCTATATTACTAACTACTATAAAGAGGTGTTCGGTCCTCCTGTCAATAATTTTTTCTCTATGGACGAGACCCACTCAGATGATGTTCCGAAGGTTTCTTTAGAAGAGAATGCCTTCCTTACAGCGTGTATCTCTGAACAAGAAGTCTATGAGGCTGTCTTTCAGATGGAACACAACAAAGCGCCAGGACCAGATGGGTTTCCAGCGGAGTTCTACCAACAGTTTTGGGAGGTCCTCAAGAAGGATCTGATGGCTCTGTTTAGGGATTTCAACAATGGTTTGTTACCACTTTTTCGTTTGAACTTTGGAGTTATTACTCTACTGCCAAAAAAAGAGGATGCCACCCAAATCCAACAATACCGACCGATTTGCTTGCTGAATGTCAGCTTCAAAATTTTTGCAAAGGTTGGAACGAACCGGTCCAATGCGGTGGCGGACAGGGTGGTCCGTCCCACGCAGACGGCTTTTATGCCTGGTCGATCTATTCTTGAAGGTGTAGTAATACTTCATGAAACTGTCCATGAGCTCCACCGCAAAAAGTTGAACGGGGTGCTCTTTAAGATCGACTTCGAAAAGGCATATGACAAGGTTAATTGGACTTTTCTTCAACAAACTCTTCGTATGAAGGGGTTTGCACCTCAGTGGTGTAAGTGGGTGGAGAGCTTTGTATCCAAAGGTAGTGTGGGCATTCGGGTCAATGACACTATTGGACAATATTTCTAGACGAAGAAAGGACTTCGTCAAGGCGACCCAATATCTCCTATCCTTTTCAATGTCGTCGTGGATATGCTTGCCATCCTAATTCAAAGAGCAAAGGATGCAGGGTTGATCACGGGCCTAGTCCCTCATTTAGTTGAGGGAGGGGTCTCGATTATGCAATATACCGACGACACAATTCTTTTTATAAATAATAATCTCGAAGAGGCTAAACTAATGAAGCTGATACTATGTGTTTTTGAGCAGTTATCAGGCCTAAAGATCAACTTTCATAAAAGTGAACTCTTCTGCTTTGGTCAAGCAAAGGATTAGGAGGTTCAATATAGATATCTTTTTGGGTTCGAGTCTGGCACGTTCCCATTTCGGTACCTCGGGGTTCCCATTCATTATCTCCGTTTGAGTAATAAGGACTAGAAGGGTGTTGAAGATCGTTTTGAGCACTGCTTAAGCGGATGGAAAGGAAAGAACTTGTCATATGTCGGACGTTTAGTTCTTCTCAATTCTGTCCTCTCAAGCTTGCCCATGTTCATGCTCTCCTTCTTCCAAATGTCTAAAGGGGTTCGGCGATGTTTGGACTTCTATCGCTAACTTTTTTTTTGGCAAAGTAATGAGCATAAGAAGAAATATAGGTTGACCAAATGGAATGTGATTTGCCGGCCCAAATATAGGTTCACCTATTGTTTATAGATATATATCTCTCTTCCTATATAGTATAATTACCCGGTGCTCCATGGTGCCTGGGCTTCATGGTTTCAAATGCGTAAATTGGAAGCAAATATGAATATATTTTTTGAAAATTTTAGTCTCTAAGTATATGCCTAGAAATATATACTTAAATATAATATATACCATTCAAAAAATTCACTCAAATTCAATAATTTTTGGTAAAAAGTTATTGAATTTGAGTGAATTTTTTGAAATGTGTGTACTTCATTTGAATTATTATAACCGGGTATATACCCAAAACTGAAACTTTTGAAAAATACACCTAAATTTAGTTTGAATTCATAATTTAAAAACATGAAGCCCAGGCTACATAAAGCCCTCAATCCAGCTTTATATATATACATACATATATATGAGTTTGACCACATATTCCCTAGGCAATATGTCAACTATTTGTGTCAAAAAGATCTCTCGAGGTTCTCACGAAATTGCCTCTAATTTGCCAAACGCCTCGACAGCCGATCTTGCCTTCAAAACCCAAACTGAAGTCACAACCACTATATATCTTTCCTTGTCGAATTTCGAACGCCACACGTCACCCCACCACCACCCCCCTATGTCGCATACAATACGTAGGCTTGGCTTCTTTCCTTCCACGCTCCTACCCCCGACCGCCTAAGCCGCCTCCTCTCCTCGCTTCCCTTCCTCCCCTTTCCCACCAAAAACCACTCTCTACTACACGCTTCAAGAAACAGCAGCAAGGAGAAACAATATTTCTTCCAACCAATCCGGCCACCGGTCTAGGCAATCAGGCGGCGCCGATGGGCTCCTCCGATCGGAAGGTACATCCCGTTCGTCGGCTTCCTTTCCCTTTGGTGTTGTTTCACCGTGTTCTGGTGATTGATCTCTGTTGGTTGCTGTTCCTGCAGGTGGATGGGATCGGGGTGTTGGAGGAAGGGAGGAGGAGCTGCGTCGAATGCCGCACCACCACCACGCCTATGTGGCGCGGCGGGCCGACCGGGCGCAGGGTGAGAGCTGCTTGATCGCCTACTTGTTTGCTGCTCTTTTAAGTTCTGTTCGTTAGGATGAGGGTGGAATAGACTGGGGATTCTTGGCTAGGGAGTTGATCTGATCATTCTCAACGACGTAATTAGTGGATACATACCTCTTCTTGCGCTGCAGATAGCTTTTGCTACTTGTTTGATATGATCATCCAGGACATTTTAGATAAATTTTCTTATGTTAGTTCCTGGTGTTCATCTGATCAGAGGAAACTAGTTTTGTTTACTACACTTTACGATTATACGTGATCGATCCATCCTTTTTGGATTGTGGATAAGTGTCTCTGTGTTCTTAATCTGATCTCATCCGTAGGGAAATTCGAGTTCTCTCATGTATGCATCTTGGTATAAGGATGGAGGATGTTGTTGGGAGGGTTGGATGCTAAATATATAGAAGTTCAGTAATTTGAGAAATGGAGTTAAATCAAATGCAGTTGCGATAAAATCGAAGCGAGAGCTGCAAGACCATGTCTAATTGGTGTGCAATTAACATTTTGTTTAATCGTAGCCAGCTAAAGATCGTAGCACATTCCACCATAGCTAATCTGTGCTCTCCAGGTCTTCTGTTATTGATTCCTAACGCAGTTAGTTAGCAATACAATCATTGTAACCGAAGTGCCAAGAT
This sequence comes from Stipa capillata, assembly GCA_019208055.1. NCBI lineage: Eukaryota > Viridiplantae > Streptophyta > Magnoliopsida > Poales > Poaceae > Stipa > Stipa capillata. The sequence continues at coordinate 10,128 of JAGXJF010005233.1, read as the reverse complement.
TCCTGAAGTTTCCTCTTACTGATAGGCTGATTCGCTTGAATTGAACTTGAGAAATATGGAGCTTCCCCTTGACAGATTATAGTTAGGTTTCGGTTTTGGTCGAATCCTAATATGACTTGTCTTGATGACCTTTTCTGTCTATTCAATTTGATTGGAACCGGGTGGTTAGGTGAGATGTTCCTTCCAACAGTGCTAACCACCACGCCAATTGTGTACAGGGGGAGATATACTTTATCAATTACATCTTCTGCTAGTTTGACTATTCTTCATTTCTTTCCTTCATCCTCTTCTCAGTGTGTTACACTTATACTTGAGGATAAGATAACCAAGCATAGATATAATCTTCATGCTTAATTTCACCCTAGACTGATGATAAGCTAGATGTAGCCTTTTAACTCTTTCAATTGCTGTCACAGTCACTGTGCAACGCTTGTGGGATCCGGTACCGGAAGAAGAGGAGGCAAGACCTTGGCCTAGATCAGAAGCAGGAGCCGCAGCCACAGAAGCAGCATAACGGTGAGGAGGCCAAAACAATTGAAGTAAAAGATAGCAATAGCAATAGGAACAGCAACAGGAGTAGCAGTAGCAGCAACTTGCATGTGGTCCAGAAAAGGAGGCTTCTAATGGGAGTGGAGGAAGCTGCATTGTTGCTCATGACATTGTCTTCACCACCTGCATCCACATTGCTACATGGCTGACATCCCTGCCCAAACCCAAATCGCCAATGTACATACAAAAACGCACGCACGCACACGTGCGTGTTCACCACTCGATGATTCCGGTCCAATCAAATAATCCCCTGGTTTGTCAAGATTAGATAGGGGATGGAGGGACCACCTATCTCCAGATCATGTGATATTGTGAGGGGCAGCGTGGATTTGTGCCCATCTGATCTGCCCCTTACGTTTTGTTTGGCATCGTACCGTGGATCTCATCGTGTCAACCTTATCTGTTTGTGATTGTGGTAGGCTCCATATGATCAGAGGTCTGTTGATCTCTCTCCCCACATTTGTTTTTCTTTGTCTTCTTATTCTTTCTATGTACATTGATGTTGCCCCTTATGTTTTGAGGGATTGATGATGAAAAGGAAACGTCATCCCTCTTCATTCTAAAATAAAGGTGAAAATAATAAAGGATTGCTTTTTGTTTCAGTTCATTTTAGTTTGACTGACTTGAGCCTGATCTAGATGTGTCGTTGTGCAAAATAATAAAAACATTCTTCTGTGCAAAATAATAAAAACATTCTTCTGAGGGAAAAGATAATTCACTAACACCAAATAGACTCAGCTTTGAGAGGTTTTCGGGTTTCAGGGCAGGTCATCTGAAGATAACAGTGCGAAATCTTTTCATATTTCTGGAAGACAGATCACAGAGCATAAGAAATATTACACAAAAGATTGGGAAAACAACGATCAATAACCTCCCTCTTGCTATGCCACAGGCTTTAAAAAATGGTCACACGAAGTAGACGGGTGCGTACCACCTCTGTCAATCTGCCATTGATCGGATAATATCAACCTACACATAATGTCCAACTAATACAATTGATGTAGTTGGTCTAGTCTGAAAGTTGTAACCATTTATTTCATCTCCAGCTACTATATACACTGTATAGCAACTAGCATGTTTTTGATCGTCGAGGGACTATTAATTGCCGATAAGTACCACTGCAAACTCGGCAAAAATTCCGTCCCTGTTGGGATAAAAGATATAGAGATGCAAGATGTACGGTCGTCGGAAATTAGTCAGTTTCATGATTATCATTGTCATAGTTATGGGATTAGGCAGTGTACTTTAGGCACCCCCGATCGGTTACGTCGACCTCCGTGAGTACCAGAGGAGTACGAGCAAGTATAGTATCCGTCGAGGAGGAGCGCGCGGGAGCGTCCGATGAGGTGAAACGTGGAACTCTCGAAGCCGCAGGGGGAAAGTGAAAACTCTCATGTTGAGGCGAAGTGAAAACTCTCGTATATATTTTGGAGTTTATGGTTTTACATCTCAGAAATCTCCCCCTCTCTCTCCCCCTATGGGGGGTATTTATAGGGTTTGAGAATAAAAAATATGAGATTACAATTTTGCTCTCATATGAGAGGTAATTTACAAGACATTATGGTCATTTTCCCATCCTTAGAGGATATTGGGAGAATATTCTTAGGCATCTTTTGAAAATATTCTTTGGTATCTTTGGAGGAATTCCTAAGCACGTCGAGGTGGTCTTTGACGACATCGACGTAGACCTTGACGATAACGGACGTCAAGGTGGTCCTTGACGATGTCGACGTAGTCCTCGACGGTGACGGGCATCGACGTAGTCCTTAACGACGTTGACATAGACCTTGATGACGACGGACGCTGAGATTACCCTTGACGTCGTCGATGTAGTCCTTGACGACGTCGATATAGTCCTCGACGGTAACGGACGTCGAGGTAGTCCTTGATGACGTCGACATAGACCTTGATGGCGACGGGCACTAAGATTGCCCTTGACGTCGTTGATGTAGTCCTTGACAATGACAAACACTGTGGCTGCCCCTTGACAGCGTCAGCTTGGTCATTGATGGCGGATGCAGAAAACTTCAAAAACGGGCTAGCGCGGGGGACCCCTCCCCAACAGGGATCTTGACACTATAAAAGGAAAAATCCGTCAGTTCGGGGTAGCGTGGGGACCCTTCCCCCAACAGTAGCTCGGCCTCCGCCCCCCCTCCCGTCGTGAGGTCGCAGGAGCGCAGGGTCGCAAGGTTGCGAGGTCGCGTTGCCTCGACGTCCGCTAGGACGGAGTGTTGCCTCGACGTCCACTGGGACGGAGCGCGGCCTTGACGTCCGCCTCGACGTCCATTAGGACGGAGCGTGGCCTCGACGTCCGCCGGGACGGACGACATCCGTTCGGATGGAGTGTTGCCTCGATATCCTTCAGGACGGAGTGGTGCCTCGACGTCCGCGATGTCCGCCGGGACGGAGCGTTGCCTCGACGTCCGCCGGGACGGAGCGTTGCCTCGACGTCCGCCGAGACGGAGCGTTGCCTCAATGTCTGCCTCGACGTCCGTCGGGACGGAGCATGGCCTCGATGTCCACCGAGACGGACGACATTCACTCGGACGGAGTGTTGTCTCAACGTCCGTCAGGACGGACGATGTCCGCCGGGATGGAGCATTGCCTCGACGTCTGCAGGAACGGAGCGTGGCCTTGACGTCCACCGAGACGGACGACATCCGCTCGGACGGAGTGTTGCCTCAACGTCCGACGGGACGGACGATGTTCGCCGGGACGGAGCGTTGCCTCGACGTCTACAGGAATGGAGCGTTGCCTCGACGTCCGGCTCAACGTCTGCGATATCCGCCGGGATGGCGTGTTGCCTCAACGTCCACCTCGACTTCCGTCAGGACGGACAACATCCGTTCGGACGGAGTGTTGCCTCAACGTCCGTCGGGACGGACGATGTCCGCCGGGATAGAGCATTGCCTTGACGTCTGCAGGAACGGAGCGTGGCCTTGACGTCCGCCAAGACGGACGACATCCACTCGGACGGAGTGTTGCCTCAACGTCCGACGGGACGGACGATGTCCACTGGGACGGAGCGTTGCCTCGATGTCTACAGGAACGGAGCGTGGCCTCGACGTCCGCCGGGACGGAGTGTTGCCTAGACTTCTGCAGGAACGGAGCGTTGCCTCGACATCTGGCTCGACGTCCGTGATGTCTGCCGGGATGGAGTGTTGCCTCGACTTCTGCCGGGACAGAGCGTGGCCTCGATGTCCGTCGGGATGGAGCGTTGCCTCGACGTCCGCAATGACGACGATGTCCACCGGGACAGAGCGTGGCCTCGACGTCCACCGGGACAGAGCGTCGCCTCGACGTCCACCGATAGATGTCCGACGGCCACGGAGGCATTGCTCACGTGGTGGTGGAGGAATTCTTAGCGCCGCGGTGGAGTGTTCTCGACGCCGCGGGTGAGTTAGATGTCTCTCGACACGGCCACGGAGGCGCTGCTCACGTGGCGGTGGAGGAAGGCTCAGCGCCACGACGGAGTGTTCTCGACGCCGCGGGTGAGCTAGATGTCTCTCGACACGGCCACGGAGGCGTTGCTCATGTGAAGGTGGAGAAATGCTAAGCGCCGCGGTGGAGTGTTCTCGACGCCGCGGGTGAGTTAGACGTCTCTCAACACGGCCATGGAGGCGTTGCTCACGTGGCGGTGGAGGAATGCTCAGCACCACGGTGGAGTGTTTTCGACGCTGCGGGTGAGTTAGACGTCTCTCGACACGGCCACGGAGGCGTTGCTCACATGGCGGTAGAGGAATGCTCAGCGCCGTGGTGGAGTGTTCTCGATGCCGCGGGTGAGTTAGACGTCCCTCGACATGGCCACGGAGGTGTTGCTCACATGGTGGTGGAGGAATGCTCAGTGGCACAGTGGAGTGTGCTTTACGCCATGGTGGAGATAAAGTTGTTCCAACACGGCGACGGAGACGTTGCTCACGTGGCGGTGAGGGGACTCTCCACACTGCGTCAGAGCGTACTCGACACCACGGTGGAGCCAAAGTTATCCCGACACGGTGACGGAGACGTTGCTCACGTGGCGGTGGGGGGGTTCTCTACGCCGTGGTGGAGCGTGCTCTACGCCACGGTGGAGATAAAGTTGTCCCGACACGGCGATGGAAACGTTGCTTACGTGGCGGTGAGGGGACTCTCTACACCGCGTCGGAGAGTGCTATACACCACGGTGGAGCCAAAGTTATCCCGACATGGCGTCGAAGATGTTGCTCTTGTGGCAATGAGGGGATTCTCTATGCCGCGGTGGAGCGTGCTCTACGCCACGGTGGAGATAAAGTGGTCCCGACACGGTGACAGAGAAATTGCTCACGTGGCGGTAAGGGGACTCTCTACACCACGTCGGAGCGTGCTCTACACCATGGTGGAGCCAAAGCTATCCCGACACGACGACGGAGACGTTGCTCACGTGGTGGTGAGGGAGATTCTCTACGCCGCGGTGGAGCGTGCTCTATGCCACGGTGATAAAGTTGTCCCGACACGGCGACGGAGACGTTGCTCACGTGGTGGTGAGGGGACTCTCTACACCGCGACGTCGGAGCGTGCTCTACATCACGGTGGAGCCAAAGTTATCCTGACACAGCGACGGAGACGTTGCTCATGTGGCGGTAAGGAGATTCTCTACGCCGCGTTGAAGCATGCTCTATGCCACGGTAGAGATAAAGTTGTCCCGACACAGCGACGGAGACGTTGCTCACGTGTTGGTGAGGGGATTCTCTACACCGCGTCGGAGCGTGCTCTACACCACGGTGGAGCCAAAGTTATCTCGACACAGCGACGGAGACGTTGCTCACGTGGCGGTGAGGGGGATTCTCTACGCCGCGGTGGAGCGTGCTCTACGCCACGGTGGAGATAAAGTTATCCCGACACGGCGACGGAGACATTGCTCATATGGCGGTGAGGAGACTCTTTACACCACGTCGGAGCGTGCTCTACACCATGGTAGAGATAAAGTTGTCCCGACATGGCGATGGAGACATTGCTCATGTGACGGTAAGAGGACTCTCTACAACGCGTCAGAGCGTGCTCTACACCACGGTGGAGCCAAAGTTATCCCGACACGACGATGGAGACGTTGCTCACGTGGCGGTGAGGGGATTTTCTACGCCGCGGTGGAGCGTGCTCTACACCTCGGTGGAGGTAAGGTTGTCCCGACACGGCGACGGAGACGTTGCTCAGGTAGCGGTGGAGGACGATGTTGATGACGAGCCCCTAATGTCACCCTCTTTCTCCCCCTATGGGGGTATTTATAGGGTTTGAGAATGGAAAATGTGAGATTACAATTTTGACCTCATATGAGAGAGAATTTATAAGACATTATGGTCATTTTCCCATCCTTAGAAGATATTGGGAGAATGTTCCCGGGCATTTTTAGGGAATATTCTTTGGCATCTTTGGAGGAATTCCTAAGCACGTTGAGGTGGTCTTTGACGACATCGACGTAGACCTTGATGATAACGAACGTCAAGGTGGTCCTTGACGACGTCGACGTAGTTCTCGACGGTGATGGGCGTCGACGTAGTCCTTAACGACGTTGACGTAGACCTTGATGACAATGGGCGCTGAGGTTGCCCTTGACGTCGTCGATGTAGTCCTTGACGACGTCGATGTAGTCCTCGACGGTAACGGACGTCGAGGTAGTCTTTGACGACGTCGACGTAGATCTTGATGGCGACGGGCACTGAGATTGCCCTTGACGTCGTCGATGTAGTCCTTGACGATGACGAACACTGTGGCTGCCCCTTGACAGCGTCAGCTTGGTCATTGATGGCGGATATAGAAAACTTCGAAAATGGGCTAGCGCGGGGACCCCTCTCCAACAGGAATCTTGACGCTATCAAGGAAAAATCCGTCGGTTTAGGATAGCGCGGGGACCCTTCTCCTAACGATCATGTTTAACTGAACTAGTAGAAGCCACTTAGGCACGGAAGGATCTTTGCATCTTTGGTCAAAACGACATAGGAGCGCGCGTTCTTAAGAACAGAGAAAAGAAACCAGTTTGTACAGTAGCAGCATCTTACGGATGAGACGATGTGATTGGAAATTTGGACTGTTTTGCCGAGCAGTAGACCATCGGATCATTCCTCTGTGTCCAATGTATTATCTACCTTCACCTTGTACAGCTGGGCGAAACGGAACTCTCCAACAATTCTTCGTTATGACACGACTGTTTCAGGATAGTCCTACGCGGCCAAAAGGAAGTGCCGCAGAAATTAATAGTGCAAAAGATGCTCGTTTTTCCTCTGGAATCGTTGTGCAGAAGATGCTGTTTCCAGTGGACACATGCGGTTCAAAGTATTCACTCCTGAATCCTGATAGGAGATTGTCGTGATGGCTTCGTGAACAAACAGGTTTCTGTGTCGATGTTCAGGATTCAGTTAGGAGTTGAGTTTCGGTCCTGCCTGTCGGAGCATTATTCGTCGACGCCCGCGACGTACCATCGCATAACAGCATGAACATTAGAAAAAACATTCTTCTTGAGCCATGTTAGAGGATGGGAACCGTTGGAAGGTCGGACATGTAATGGCCTGTCCAGATGATCTCCAGGATATGTCTCGCCTGGGGTTGCCCCTCTCTGCGTGGAAGGGAAACAAGAGGCATAAGCTCGACATCGCTTATCAAATTATTTATTGAAATCAGAGTCAGCAAATTGTGGTAAGTTAAGGCGGCAAGGGCCAGCACCCTTGTGGTGCTTCGTCGGCGTTGTGGTCGAGATCGGGTAAGCAAGAACAGCGCCGATGTAGAAGAAAACAACAGGGAATTGAACTAGGAATATTCTGGTTGCTCATCCTACACTGACTTGACATGGACTCCGCTTCTTCCTAACCGACTCAAACCCACGGGGTGTTGGCTTTTGGGCCCAAGCATCCTATGAAATAAATTGTAAAATACACACGGCCATAAATACTTGTCCAAAGCATCTCTTTTTTCTCTTTATTTTTCTCACAAATCTAATACTAGAGTATAGTCTACTATGTATATATACACAATTCAAGACTATCTAGCAATACGACTAGAACAATGAACTCGTACTACTACGACTCGGACTTCAATTCTAAACCAACATGGATGGATGATACTACCGGATGATACTACCTAACTAGCACATGCACAATTAGAAAACTAACTAATTCGTCTTCAACTAGGATACAGATAAGTTTGATTATTTTTAACAATCTCTCCCTAATTCGAAATTATCAATTCAACAAATCGACTCCCCCCAATCTTGACTAGTTGCAGCTTCACGATTTGTTGACTCAACTCAACACATGATCCGGACTATCAGTCATGCTGCCACATCTAGCGTGATACATACAGAATAGACGCACCATCAGCCTCATGTAGAGACATGTAGCCTCACAGTGAGACTCACTTTCGCTGGTGACTTGCTTTAACTACAACATAGACTGACACATGCGAGCACTGGTATACACTTACAAGGACTCACAACCCTAAGATCACTAACTACCACATATACTCACACGCACGTACATGGCTAACTCTACTTAACATGCATCTACACATGCATACACTTAAGTACTTGATACACACGCACGACATGTGCACCGCACTTTGTACCATGCATAGCTTGACGATGCGATACAACACCTCACGATTGGATGCCATTCTTGGCGAGCACCATGCAGCAACCACTTCGCTTTTCTTGATGTTGTAGGGGGATTCTGCACCCCCTTGAAACGTAGCACACCCATCTCTAAGGTTAGTGCGGGTTGTGTGGGTGAGAGATGGTTTGACTTGTAGGGGTTGTAGACAGCTAGGACAGGACCTCCAGGCAAAGCGCCCGCAAGCCCTGGGCGAGTGGGCCTGGACGAGGAATCTGTAAAGTCCCAGGCGAGGCGCTCGCAAACCTTGGGCGAGGAGTCCGAGCAAGGCACCCGCGAGGCCCGGGCGTGGTGCACCCGGACGAGGCACCCGTAAACCCTGACTGAGGCACACCTGGGTGAGGTGCACCAGGGTGAGGAGTCCGTAAGGTGCCTGAGCAAGGTGCCCGTAAGCCCCAGCCGAGGTGCGTCCGGGTGAGGAGTCCATAATGTCCCAGGCGAGGTGTGCTTGGGCGAGGTGCTCGTGAGCCCCGGGTGAGGTGCACCCAGGTGAGGCGCCTGTAAACCCCGATCGAGGTGCGCCCGGGCAAGGAGTCCCGGGAGAATCGCCCGGAAGCCCCGAGCGAGGAGTACGTATTGTGACGTGTTCCAGACCTGCAAGCAGGACCTGCCAAGATGCTAGAGGATATGCCAAATAAGGCTAGGAAGGAAATGGCAAGAGCACCTTAGACGAGGTAGAGAGCCCGAGGGCGAATTCGTAATCTTCCTAGGGCAGATATGTACTTGTACTTAACATCCATCCTCTATAAAAGGGGAGGCACCCCTCCTGTTGGGGAGGGGGATCAAATATAGAGAAAAGCCGTATACTTCTTGTCTTTCTCTCATGCTCTCGTAGGGGTGTTTAGGCTAAGCGACAACGACGCTCACAGGGCATGAGTTCAGTTAGTTCTCCTCACACCTAGGCCGGTTCAATATTCGAATGGGGTGCCCCAAGTTTATTATCCGGGAGAATACCCAACGAAGTTGGCACCATCCATGGGAAGTAGCTGGGAGTCACGTCTAGGCGAGCAGCGAGTGTCGCCATTGCTCCGTCAGCCAAACATGCCCCCCCCAAGGAGAAGAAGTGTTCTAAGGGTACCAAGAGGAAGGCGGCAGCAGGAGAAGTGTCAAGTGCGCTTGCTCCATGTTGGACTCCTGCGTGTCCCGCTACCAAGGAGGGCAGGCACACAAGTGCATAAGCGGTTGGTGTGTCCACAAAGCATCCAGGAGCTGGTGCCAGGAAGGGAGAGCCACATTGGATGCACCCAGGAGAATGGTGACCCGCTCAGTTGTGGCCACTGATAGGCAAACCAACTACCTGAAAGCAGGCGCCCAGGCAACCCTTGCATTAGTGGTGATGGTTCTCGTCACTTCAAACCTAGCGGTAGGAGGAGGAACTGCCGTGCAGGACCTGGTCACGGAGGTGGAGGAGCTGTGGCGACAGGTGGTAGATGCGACAAGTCGGGCCGAGGCGATGCAGGTACGTCTCCATGCTGCTAAGCGTGAGGTGCTCTACGCAACCTCACAAACTCAACAAGTGGCCGACCTCTACCACGCGCAGCTCAACACGACATGAGCCATCGCTACACCCTTACCACTGTCAGAGGCTCAAGTGGTCGAAGAGCTTCATCGCCAACAGGGAGAAACGCGCGCGGCGGCTCATGAAAGAATCTGCTATGAGGACCCAGCTGTAGAGGAGCTGCTCCGAGGCAAGCCCGAGCCATGATACCCCCATCACTAGTAGTGCAACAAGTGGCAGCCCTCCGTGCAAGCATTCAACGGAATCAGGAGGCTGGTACGTGGCCCATAGCGTGGTCACACTGACTCAAACGTGCAAGGAGCTCATCATCCGGGCCAGCATCCAAGCAAAGCTCATGTAGATCCGGTACCGCCCTACGTCGCCTGTGCACCCCCACCACTGCTTCCTTTCGAGATACAGTGCCAAGTACTAGAAGTCATTGACCTTACTAGAACAATGTGGAAAGAG
>JAGXJF010005231.1:0-40886 GCA_019208055.1 Stipa capillata | reverse complement strand
CCGTCCATTCGGTGATGAAGTCAGCGAGGACTTGCGACTTCACGGCCGTACGCCGGACGAAGTGGATGTCGAATTCTCCGAGCTCGACAGCCCATTTGGCGATTCTGCCAATGGCTTCGCGGTTGCGGAGGATTTCTCCCAGAGGATAGGTGGTCGGAACCATGATCGTGTGGGCTTGGAAATAGTGTCGGAGCTTGCGAGATGTAGTGAGGACCGCGTATAGGAGTTTTTGAACTTGAGGATAGCGTTCCTTAGGCCCGTGTAGAATCTCGCTGATGTAGTATACTGGTTTTTGGATTTTCTCACGGTGCTCAGGAGTTCCGCGTTCTACTGTCAGTACTCCGCTGACCGCGGCCGGTCCGGCTGCGATATAAAGTAGTAACGTTTCTTCGGGATTGGGCGCGACCAATACCGGAGGGGTTGTCAGGTACTCTTTGAGTTCTTGGAATGCCGCTTCAGACTCCGCTGTCCATTCGAAGCCGTCGTGTTGTCGCAAATGTTTGAAAAATGGGATCCCACGGTCCCCTAATCGGGAGATGAATCGGCTCATGGCCGCCATGCAGCCCGTGAGTCTTTGGACGTCTCGGACTGTTCTTGGAGACTTCATTTCAGCGATCGCCCGTATTTTATCGGGGTTCGCCTCGATCCCTCGGTGTGATACCAGAAAACCGAGTAGTTTTCCGGCGCAGACTCCGAAGGTGCACTTTTCTGGGTTCAGCATGATTCTGTTTCTTCGGAGGTTGGTGAATGTTTCCAACAGGTCCGAGATTAGGTCTTCTTTCTTCTTTGTTTTTACGACGAGGTCGTCGACGTATGCTTCGACGTTTCGACCAATTTGGCTGTGGAGGGCGAGCTGCATTCCGCGTTGATACGTTGCTCCCGCGTTCTTTAGTCCAAAGGGCATTTTCGAGTAGCAGAAGACTCCGAATGGAGTTACGAAGGAGGTTTTCTCCTCATCTTCCCGGCACATGCTTATTTGGTGGTAGCCTGAATAAGCGTCGAGAAGGCTTAGGTAGTCACACCCCGACGTTGAATCCACTATCTGGTCTATTCTGGGTAGGGGGAAAGCATCCTTGGGGCAAGCCTTGTTAAGATCTGTGAAATCGACACACATCCGCCACTTCCCGTTGGCCTTTTTAACCATGACTGGGATTCGCAAGCCATTCGGGGTGCTCTACTTCCCGGATGAAACCGGCCTTTAGGAGCTTTTCGATTTCCACTTTGATGGCTTCCTTTCGATCCGGGGCGAATCGACGTAGCTTTTGCTTCACAGGTGTGGCGTCTTGACGGACAGCCAGCCTGTGCTCAATCACTTCTCTAGGGATTCCGGGCATGTCGGATGGTTGCCATGCGAACACGTCTGAATTATCGCGGAGGAACGTAGTGAGTGACGACTCTAAATCTGAGTCGAGTGTCGACCCGATCCGAACTGTCTTGGAGGGCTCTGATGGATCCAGAAGGACTACTTTCACTTCGCCATGGGTTCTCACGGCCGCGTGGGTTTTTGAGGGTATAAGCTCTCCGCTCCCCGAAAGCACGTGGTCGAGGCTCCGCTTGTCGCAGAGGAGTGCTTCTCTGGGGGAGCTCCTTATCGTAAGTACGCCTTTTGGGCCGGGCATCTTCATGCACTGGTATGCATAGTGCGCAGCTGCCATGAACTTGGCCAGGGTAGGTCGCCCTAAGATAGCATTGTAGGCTGTCTTGAAGTCGACTACGTCGAACAGGATTTTCTCTGTTCGGAAATTCTCCGGTGTACCGAAGGTAACCGGGAGAGTGATTTGCCCAATCGGCGTGGCCGACGAGCCAGGGACGATGCCGTGGAAAAGCGTGCGTCACCGTCTGGACGGATGATCGTGGTACTTGCATGGCGTCGAGGGCGTTGGCGAATAGGATGTTGAGGGAGCTCCCTCCATCTATCAGCACACGGCCTACTCGGCAATTGTTAATAGTGGGTTCAACCACGATCGGGTACCGTCCTGGTCGAGCACAGTTTTCGGGGCAATCGGCCTGGTCGAACGAGATTGCCACCTCGGACCATTTGATCGCTCGAGGGACTCGCGGAACACTCGCGAGGACTTCCCGGGCGATCGCCTTGTACTGCCTCTTGGACTCATAAGAGGTCGAGCCCCCGAATATGTGCTCTATCGCTCTGACGTGCCCCTGGAAAGGCTCAGGGGTGGAATCACTGTCTTCGTAAGATGTCTCCCGGCTGTTGTTGGCGACCTGAGGGTTTTCCTCGCGGAACCTCTCTCGCTCTTCCCGGAGGTATTTCTTGAAGATGCGGCATTGTCGTAGATCATGCGAGTCCGTCTGGTGGAAGTCACACCAGGGTTTGGACGCCTTGTCGGAGGATGTTGCGGGCTTATCCTTGGAGCGCGGCTTCCAGGTACGCTTCTCGGAGACATCAGCCATCACCTCGTCGGTTCTGGTCCTTTTCTCCTTGTTCCCTCCAGAGGGCTTCTTTTTGCGCTTGGTTTTGCGCGAATCGCCTCTCGATTGGAGGGGGAGAACTGGTAGACTCGCCCCGCTGTTGCTTGATGTAACGCAGGGTTTCCTCCGCGCAGGCGGCCTTCTCGGCCAGGTCCATGAGCTGCCTGGTGGTTCTTGGTGGTCGCATGATCAGATCGTGCGTGCACATCTCGTTCCGACTGCCCCGAGTGAAGGCGCGGATGACATCCGAGTCCGTTATTTCGGGTATAGTGTTGCGGACAGCACTAAACCTCTTCGTGAACTCCCGGAATGTCTCATCTGGTCGTTGGACGACGAGGAACAGGTCGTCGACCCGACCAGGCCTCGGGAAGGTACCTTGGAAGTTCCCGAGTAGCATGTCGCATAGCTGACCCCAGGAACGGATTGTTCCTGGGGGGAGGTTCGTCAACCACGTCCTAGCGGCTCCTCTGAGGGCGGTAGGGAGGTAGTTGGCCATCACCTTCTCGTCGCCGCCGGCTGCCTCGATCGCGGTGGTGTAGATCTGGAGGAACTCCACAGGATTCGTGGTTCCGTCGTACGATTCGAGCGAGCCTGGCTTGAAACGAGAAGGCCATCGCACTTGTCGGAGTTCCTGAGACAGCGCTTGACATCCGCTGAAGGATCCCCGATAAGGCACGTTTTCGTCGCTATTCGGGGTCGAGGATCGGCCCCGAGCACGGGTGTTGTGTGTGTGGTCTCTCCGAGAAGGTTGTTGCTCCTGTTGGCGCCTTTGACGGTGGCGCCGCTCGAGCTGTTCTCGGAGGTCCACCGGTTGCTCCTCCTGAGGAGACCGGTTTCTGGGGTGTCGTCCCTCCTGATCTCGTTCTTCCAACGGAGGAGGGGTGTGCACCCGAGCAGAGCTGTTGGTCACCGATCTAGCTCGAGAAGACTCGGCCTGGTTTTGAGCCTCTCGGAGGTCAGCCCCCAGCCGTTGTAGCCACTGTACGCCCGCGGGTGTAGATAGATCTGCCGCGGGAGGCTGTGACAGCAGATTGCGCACTTCCGCAAGTCTTCGAGCAGTTCGGGACACGTACTCCCTCGTTCCCGGGGGAGATCTCTCTCCAGCAGCGGGTAAATCTCCGTTCCGACGAGGAGTTCTCTCCCCGTCAGCGGGTAATCCTCCGTCCACGTGAGAGGCATCCAGCGTATTACGCGGCTGTGAGCCCCCGGGCAAATCTGGATCTACGGGGTCTTCTCGACCATCGTTGATCGCGAGTACCATCCGAGGTCCTTGACTGGACGATGTGTACTCGTACTCCATCGCGTGGTCCTCATCGGACACAACGCGGGTAAAGTCTTGATCGTTCTCACGATCAGAATTAGCGGGAGAAATCCCAGCCATGGGACTGGTCATTCCCGCCGGGGAGTCGTCGTTCAAGACCAACTTCCCGCTGAAGGCCCTGGCGCACTCGGTTCTGAAGTGGTCAGCCTCGCAATCCGAGTCCTCTCCAGGGGCGTATTCTCCGAAGTCAACTCGATCCGTTACCGGGTATGGGTCCATAGGGCCAAAGTTGTCGTAAAAACCCCTGGTCCGAGTACCCAGTACGGGGCGAGATTGCGATCGGTTTTCCTGCCGTGCTTGCTACTTCCTCCTCGGACGAGGCCGAGGAGGGCTGTGCGAACGGCGCTGGGATCTGATCGTGCCTAGTTGCGCGTCCTGCCGACTTTGAATCTTCCTGGACGGCTTGGTCCGGAGAGGTCCCCACGGTCGGCGCCATCTGTCGACGATTGGTAAACCGGCGATCTTACGGTACTCGCGAGATGATGATTACTGGGGGGTAGGGACCTCTAGGGGCCAATCGCCAGGAGTTCTGACAGCAGGGAACAGCCGTTTTTATACAGGTTCGGGCCTCCCTCAGGATAATAACCCTACGTCCTGTTGCTATATATTGATCGGGAACACGCTTTACAAAGGGGGTGTATGTTAGTGGCTATCCTAGGCCTGGTCGTAGACTAATCCTAGCTAATCCTCCGGGCTCGACTCCCTCGAGACTGCGGGTCTTCTAGAGCTTCGCCTCCTGACTTGACCTAGATTGACTTCTGGCTACTGGTTCTCCTCCTCCTCCTCCTCCATGGGATTACTGATCCTTATATAGGGGGGTGCCCAGGGTCGTACTGGACGTGGACTTACGCCCGAGTAGGACTCTGGCCTCCTTAAACGTCGGGATTGACTTTCCTAGTTTAAGGGGAGTCTTCTTTCCTTAGCGGAATTGCCTTATCGTCCGAGGATCCTTATCGGGTACGTGGTACCTTCCTAAAGCCTCAGGGAACTACGTACGGGTACCCCGAATACACGGGATACTGTACTACGCATCATCAGAGCGGACGCTCATCAGGAGAATTCCAAACTTTGGGTTAAATTGTCTTGAACCAAAAGTGCTTCGAGATTACATTCTAAATGGTGCCTTAGTTGCTTATAAGGGTGGTGGGCAACCTTTTGGATAATCTAAATTAGCTTTGGAATTGATTCAAATGAATTCTGGAATTGTTGGAGTTCGAGAAACCTTGAAATAGGAAACAAATTCGAAAGGAGACAAGAGGCAAATGTTGAATTGGAGGAAGACTTGAATTTAAGACTATTCGAATTTGAACTTGATTGAGATTGCCAAACCAGAATTCAAAAGAAAGAGGGAAGAAACAAAAATAAAAAGAAAACCCTAATCTATCTCTCCCCCCCGGACGGGCCCTTTTCTTTCTCGGCCCGCTCCCTTTTCCCTCTCTCCCCCGCGGCCTGGCCCGCTTCCTTCTCCCTCCGCATGGGCCTTCCTCCCGGCCCACTTCTCCTCCCGCATGGCCCGCTCGGCCTGCCCCGTACCCCCTTCTCCTTCCTCTCCCTCACCCCGCTCCTCTGCCACCCCCGCCGCCGCGTGGCAAGCACATTCTGCCACCCGCGCCACCTCGCGCTGCCCTCCTCCCTCCCCTTAAAAAACCCTCTCCCCTCTCGGTTGCTCCGCTTCTTCCCCCCCCCCATTTCTTCCGCCGCCGAGACGCCCCTCCTCCGCCTCGGTTTCTTGCCGTCCCGGCGCCGCTCCCCTCTTCCCGCATCGCCTCGGTCGGCCGAGCCCTACCGGCCTTCCCCCGTCGCTGCCTCGATCGCGCCCCTCCTCCGTCTACCCCGTCCCATCCCCCATTCCGCCGCCGGCTATCCCGAGCTCCTCCCTCCGGTCGTCGCCGCCTCGGTCTACGCTGTCCCGGAGCTCTGCCTCCCCGCCGAGCTCGCCAACGTCGCTTCCCGGAGCTCCCCGTCGCTGAGTCTTCGTCACCCTCGTCCCGGAGCTCCGCCCCATTCGCCGCTTCACCGCCGAGCTCCTCCTTCAACGCCGGCCGAGCCGCCTGGTCGCCCCGTCGCTTCTCTACGCCGGCCCCGCCTTTCCAGCTCGCCGCCCCGGTACCTCTCCTCCGCCCCGCCGCCGACCGGATCCAAGTCGGAGCCACCTCGCCGGTAAGCCCCGGCGCCGCCGTGCCCTTCCCCGGGAACCCGTCGTCGGCGACAGCCTCACCCTGGTCCGGTCGAGCCCACGGCAGTGGCCGGTCCCGACCGTGCGGATAGGGCCTTAATGGCCGGTTAGTGTGGTTATTAGGACCAGTTAATTACCCCCTTAAGTGCTAAGCAGGTTTAATGCGTCATTTAACACTGATGATTGGTATTTATGGCTAATCCGACATCATTAATGTTAACCGACAGCACTAACCCTTAAGTAATGATTAGCTCCATTGACGTACTGTTTAATGCACTGTTTGGCTTGCATTGAATTTGTCTCACTGACATGTGGGTCCCGCATGCTAGAATTTAAGAAAAATATAGAAGAAGAGGAAAAGGAATATGACAAGTGGGCCCCCTTGTCATAGACTTGGTCAATGTTGACTCAAATTGACCTAGGGGCCCACCTGTCATCCTCTGGAGCTAGGGTTGGGCTGAGTGAGAAAAGCATTTTTCCATTTATTTTTGCTGAGAAAAATACAACAAAGGGGATTAAACCTTATAAAATGCATAGAAAATTCATACTTTGTCAGAAAA
This sequence comes from Stipa capillata, assembly GCA_019208055.1. Taxonomy (NCBI): domain Eukaryota; kingdom Viridiplantae; phylum Streptophyta; class Magnoliopsida; order Poales; family Poaceae; genus Stipa; species Stipa capillata. Next base: position 34,399 of record JAGXJF010005231.1, on the reverse strand, counting down.
ATGCAAATAATATATCAAAATGTTTAGCAAAATGAGAGCTATTCAAATACATCATTTTCATACATGTTTGCATGCTAGAAAAAGTGAAATTAACTAAAAACTCAATTTAGGGTTTCCCCGAACCCCTGGAAATCTTCGGATCGCGATATCTTGCGCGTCCGGATTCCGATTAACTTGATTCCAGTTGCGTTAGTCTTCATGTTGAATCCTCTAGCTCATGGCATACATTACATCTCATGCTAAAGTTCATCATCGTGGTGTTCACACTACACTTGTTTTCGGTATTTTCGTTCGTCCGATAGGACCGGAGGATCTCGACGAGTATAACCTTGAGCAGGATCAGGACCTAGTAGCGGAACCGCAAGGCAAGCAGCCCCCTTTGATCATCTTACAAATATCCTATTACTTTTAAATTATTATTTGTTTTCAAATCTTATCGCATACGTTCAACTGATAATTTATGCTAAGCCTTAGCCCTATTCGTTGCATAAAACTTACCTTGTCGCTCAATCAACCCCACCGACCCTCCCAACCTATTTAGAGTGTATTACTCATTGCTTGAATACTGCTATTATAGCTTGTGATGCTTAGATCTGCTTAGTTCGGTAAACGTCATAGTTTCTTGGATGGCAGACAAAGCACAATACTCTGGATGGGATAAGAGAATGGGTGGGTGTTCTCCTGGAAATGCTTAATCAATCTGACTTATAACAATCGGGCATGGATGAGAGGCCATGCTCGGAGAATGGTGGATTGTCTCGTTCATCCCACAAGGACCGGTTTCCGGCATACATTGACCCAAGATTTTGCGTACTACTACACGGGTGTATATGGGCCACCCCCGACCGAATAATTTGTCTAGACTTAGGTGATGAGCCGCATAGTTTGCCATTTTTGTGAATTGGGTGCGTGGAAAATAAGGAGGTGGTGTGATGCAACAATATAGGAGTGAGGGTTACACACGGTCCGGGACCGGGGATGTATCACCTGCCACAACTAGTGGGACCGCGCTGAAGTATCGGCCGAACTGTCGTTCGCGGATTAGCCCATTAGGGCAGCTCATACCTAAGTCAAAAACATTGTAAAGGTCGTGTTCAACCACCCTCTACTAGCACACCTCGTGAAAGTGTGTACTCGGTAGCACTAACAGTCGGTTGATACGTGTAGGTAAAGATGTACCCCCCTGCAGGGTTGAAAACTATTCGAATAGCCGTGTCCGTGGTTATGGACAGCTTGGTGATTACCTGCGTCAAATTAGACAAGTATAACCCTAATCCAAAATTTACCCACTCTAAGGATGATGGTTAGCGATTGCTTCCTCCCTGGTGGTCGAGGAAGAATCGAGGGTTTCATGTGTTCGATGGTCTGCTTAGAGTTCATTATGCAGTTTCAGCTCCTCACCTTCGCAAAACATTCCAGTAGACGGATTTCAATCTAATTACAGGTATTGTGAAAGATTAAATTAGCTTTCTGCAAAATAGTCCACAAATAGCCCCTTCTTGATACCTGATGCATCTAATACTACTTTCCCCTTGTAAGTCTTGCGGAGTATATTTTTGTACTCACCTTGCATTCGTTGATAATTTGTGTGCAGAGGAAACTACTCCTGCAACGGATGGTTTCTACGTTGAAATCGACTCCGGCATCGACTAGTCGCTGGTGATCCCGGGCAGTGGTCCTGCCCTGGGTTCGGTAGTTGGTTTGTGCTGCCACCGCTTTCGGCCCTACCTTTAGGCTTCTCAGCCAACTTAACCTTCCGCTGTGTAAATAACTTTTGTTGTGTATATGTTGTTATGTTTCCGAACAACTAGTATTATTGCAGTCTCAGTCGTAGAGTCTCTGTTGTGATACTGGTTTGTTCTCCCCTGTATCGTGTACAATGCGTGTATGTTTGAAGTGCATGATGCAGGTAGGATTTCAGAGTCTTTAACATAGAGTTATTAAGTTTAATCACTCCTGTGAAGTGACTCTCCACTGAGAGGTTGGGAACTATATCACCCTACTCCAGCCGCGCATTAATTTGCCAGGACGAGGTCGGGGTTGATGTTGCAGCTCAGTGGGAAAGAGTGAGGAGACCATATCACCCTACTGCTCTGTGCATTAATTTGCTGGAGTAAGCTTTGGGTTGACGTCTCGGGCTATTCGAAGCCATATCACTCCACTCCTCTCGGATTTGACACCCGTGAGTTGAGGTCGGGGTTGACGTTTTGACTTAGCGAGTGATTCCTCTTAAGACTCTCTGTTACGGAATCTGGGGTCCGACAGAAAATCTCTCCCCCTTTGCATGGGGCTCTTGTCTTTTATAGGCTGTACGTATGCTGACTCGGCCAGTCGACCGAGCTACAGTAACTGCATACTTTAATTGACATATTTACTCTACGTAACGCTCCGAGTAACGCCAGCCTTCATGTTAGCCAAACGCCTGCCTTGATGAGGTTGTAATGCCTTCGTTGATGGCACTCGGACGTTGCTTCCGTGTGGGCCTTACTTGGGCCTTTATCCGAGTGGGCCTCCGTGGAACTCCCCGAGCCTGTTGGGCCGACTCGCTGTGCTGGGCCTACCCGGATGGGTTCCCCCCGTTAGTAGCCCCCGAGTGCTTCGAGGTCTCGACACGGATGCCGACTGGTGAGCAAACTGCGTATACCCAAGTCGTTGATGGAGAGACCTTGATGGACTCCCGTGATGCCTGAAAAAAGGTTAAGTTTGTGCTGAGTGCTACGAATTCGGTGATACCCGCGCTTTCCGGCTGGGGAAGTCGGCTAGTGGCCTTCCGGGAGGCGTATCATGAATTTCGAGTGCATCCAAAATAGCGCCTAGCATGTCCAAGTGGACCGTTGCCAACTTGTGTCCGCAGGGGGGACGCCTTCGGTCTTCAGCTTCGAAACCGAGTCCTCGAACTCCAGTATTGAGTCCCGAATCAGTGAACCATTCTGCGCCGCTGTGGCATCTGGCTCTGAATCAAGGACTATCTTGCGCCGCTGTGGATGCCGGGTCCGTATCAAGAGGAGAAACCCGCTCCGCACGTGCACAAACGCATGATGATCGTCCCGTTCATCGAGCGGGGTTTTTTCGCTGCCCCCGCATGACTTCGTGCGCGGCCTTCTCTTCTTCTACTGCCTCCAGCTTCACCATCTGAGCCCCAATGGCATTCTGCACATCGCGTGTTTCATCACGCTGTGCGAATGCTATCTGGGGACTCGGCCTCACTGGGGGTTGTGGAAGAAGATCTTCCTGGTGAAGGCGCAGCCCGTCAAAGCCGGCGGCCGCCTATCCGTCTGCGGAGGAGCCGGTATTCAAGTCAAGGCTGGTGCTCGGTACTTCAAGCTGCAACTCCCGGACACCGTGTGGAAGTGGCAGGATGGGTGGTTCTACTGCCCAGATGAGCGCACGCCGACTGGCCACGAAGGGCTCCCCCCGTACACCGAGGGTCCTCCCGAGTGGCGGAAGCGTTGGAGCGCCAAGCCCTCCAGCACAGAGATGCCCGAGGTCGATCGACTCCTGAGGAGGATCCAGAAGCTCTAGGAGAAAGGACTCACGGGCACCGACCTCATCGCCACCTGGTTGAGTCGGCGAATCCAGCCGCTTCAAGCCAGGGCGCACCCGATCTGGGAGAACTCGGGCGCGTCCGACTCGACCAGGGTATCGGTCGATGGGCTTCCGGATGATCTTTTCATGGATCTCTTGAAGAACTTGACTAAGGAGCGAACCGGACTCACCAGGGCGCCGCACGTGACCCTCTTTTCCACCACCAACCCCCCACCGACTGTAAGTGTCTCGCATTCCGAGTCGGATTCTTGCATATTGTTGTTTATTCATTCCTCTTAACACCGAGTCTTTTAATGCTACAGACTTTCCTTAACTTGAACTCCATGCCGCCACTCCCCGAGCAAAGTTCAGCTCCGGAGGCTTTGGACGACGTGGAGGTCGACGAAGAAGCCCCCGAGGGCGGGGACCCGGAACGGGGGCGCGTTCAGGTCGACTTGGATTCCGAGTCGGAAGGGGTCCCTCTGACCTTCAAACGGAGGCGTGAAGATGACGCCTCCAGGTCTAGAACCCCACAAGTGGAGGCGGAGCCGGCTCAGGCGGAGTCAGCCGCCAAACGGGCATGAGCCGTACCTGCCGGCCCGGCGGCACAAGTTTCGGCTCCCGTTGCCAAGCCGACTGCGCCTCAGCCGGCATCCGTCAGTTCCTCCGGGGGTCCGCCCGCCCCGGGGAAACCAAAGAAGAAAGCAATCCCCACAACCACCAGGTACGAATCTTTTTGCTTTGCCTCATACTCCGGTCGAAGTAGGTGCTGAAGTCGGTTTGGTTTTTTAACGTCGCAGAATCAAAAAGAAGTTCTCCGACAAAGGAGACTTCGCAACCGGCACGTCCACGGCTCTGACTCCGGTCCCGCTGCCGGAGTCAGCTTCTCCGGCTCCGACTGCGGCCGAGCCCAGCACGCAGACGCCAACTTCCCCCATTGTGGTATCGGAGTCTGCCACGGGTGCCAAGTCAACCGTGCCTCCGGCTGCTGCCACGCCCAGCGCGCCACAGCCTACTGCACCCGTGGAGAAGGCGCCGGAGTCCGGCGTGGGTGCCGGGTCAACCGGGGCTCTGGCTGACAACCCGCAGCCTCCACCAGCTCCCTCCAGCGAGGCGACGACGGAGCCGGCGACTACGATCGGTGCCGACTCCTCGGAACCGGCAGGCAGAGCCGGAGGCCAGCTCGTCACCGAATCTTCTCCGGTGGCCGAGCAGAGTCTGGCCTTGGCTCCTGCGCCCGCGACCAAAGAGTCGACACCGGGTTCGTCCGACAGCCTCGTGCCCGCGCTGCTGTTGCCGAGTTGCAACATGGGGGACTTGACGGCAGCAGAAGCAGCCACCGACCGCGTCGCTGCCCTTAGCTCCAAGCTTAGGAAATTTGCTGATGCGGCCAAAACCTTGGCGGACTCGGCCGAGGTTTTGGAGTCTTCCGTCAGGGTAAGTTTTGCATCTGAATTTTGTTCAGTTCTTAACACTGGGAGCACGATCAGTGCACCCAGTGGGTGTAGCCCCCGAGTCTCTAGCCGACTGGTTGAGTCGGTTGGAGACTTATTAATTCGGGTTATGCTGACTTGAAACTTCTCCTTGTCCAGGCTGTGATCCGGCTCGGCGGAAGCGGCCAGGCCCTCGTGGAGAGGAACGCCTCCCTTGAGAAAGCGTTGGCCGAAGAAAGGGCCAAGAGTCGGCGGCTCGAAGAGAAGCTCGCCGCCATCGGGAGTAAGTATCCGAGTCCTCAGCTCCTTTGCCTTAAGGTTTTGCTGGTATTGACTTTCTTGAGTCGGCAGACGTCGAAGCTGAAAATGCCCGGCTTCGGGAAGAACTGAAGACCACAATCCCGATGGCCAAAGCAACAGAAATGCTCGATGCCAAAGCGGCCGAGCTTGACAGCGAGCTGCAAGAAGCTCGCGCACAAATGAAGACTGCTGCCATGCTGCAGACGGAGCATGAGCGGCTGGTGGTGCAGTACGAGCAATCGCAGGCTGCGAACCGCAAGCTGCAGGTGGTCGTCGACGACTTCGCCAGGCAGATGACCAAGTCGCAGAAGCGACACGCTGCGGCCATCGTTGATTAGGAGAAGCGCGAGGGAGAACTCATAGGTCATCTCAAGAAAACCAATGAGACTCTACTCGGTAAGCCTCCGAGTCCTTTGTTTCCCTCTTTTTGCACGCTTCTTTGTTCGTTTCCTTGCAATAATTCGCAACCAGACGCTTGCCCAGAACTGGAGGAGCAGGCAAGGCGGGCGACGCTCCGACTTCGCGCACTATCCGACCCGGCGAGGTCAGCTCTTGACGCCTTCTGGACACCTGAGCAGATGTCCAGCTGCGTCGTGACTGTGGAGGACCGACTCCTCCAAGTCAAGAGTTTGGTGCAGAACATGAAGTCGGCTGCCCAAAGCCTCTGTGCCAAGCTATGGCCCGGAGAAGAGCCGGGCTCCAGCATCTTCGCCCTCGCCGACAAGCTGTCGCAAGGCTCGGCGGAGGTGGAGAAGTGGAAGGAGTCGGCAGCCCGCTCGGGAGCCGGCATGGCGCTGGCAATGGTGTTGGCGCACCATCCCGATGCGGACGTCGACAGCATTTCCGCTGGAGCACCACTCGATGCAGAGGGACAGTCGGTCAACCCTCTGGAGCTCCTTCCCCGAGTCCGCACCGCCGCCAGCCGGATCGTCGAGTTTACCGACCTGGAGGAGCGCGTAGAAGCAACTCCAGAAGAATAAAAATTATCATGTAATATCTCTCGGTATGCCAAGTAGAAAAAATGTAAAGACTATGTTTTGTTTTGAATGGAAATGCTTTCAATTTATTTTGCACAAGTTATTTGGATCGTCCGAATTTGCTTTTTCCACCGAGTCGGATCCTTTCGCGTGCAGGCCGACCTTTAGCTTTTGCTCTTGCCAACCGGACAGCCGGGTTGCGACTGTAGTTGGGGACGAAGAGTGGGCCTTAGGTACCGTGCACGTTTACTTAGACGCTCGTGTAGAAACAAAGTTAGGAGATCCAAAATAACTTGTACCGAGTGATGAATGACCCAGTGGGTTGAGGTAGCTTCCGGGGGTTGCCCGAAGTTAAGCCACTCGGTTTTTTAAACGTAGCCCCCGGGGAGTGCCCAAGGGAACGTAGTTGAATCATGAAAATGGACAAAAGGGAGTCCAACATAAAATTGAAAAAACAAAGTGCTTCCCGAGTGCCGCTCGAGGGAAACAAATATTTATTTATAATGAAATAATGAACTGTTGGAAGTACAAAGTTTAAGTGAAAAAGGGACGCAGCTGAGCAATATTCCAAGTCCTTTCAGTGACTGCGCCCAGTTGCCGGGTCCTCCAGTCGGTACGCGCCGTTATGCAGCACCTGGTTGATGATGAACGGGCCTTCCCAAGGCGGAGACAACTTGTGCATGCCCGCCTTATCTTGGATTAGTCGGAGGACCAAATCTTCTTTGTTGAAGACTCGGCCCCGAACTTGGCGACTGTGGTAACGACGCAAGTTCTGTTGATAGATGGCCGAGCGTGAAAGGGCGAGTTCCCGCGCTTCCTCCAAGAGATCAAGATCGTCCTGTCGCGCCGACTCGGCATCCTTTTCCACGTATGCTGTGACTCGCGGGGAGTCGTGGAGGATGTCACTCGGCAGGACGGCTTCGGCTCCGTAAACCATGAAGAAAGGCATGTAGCCAGTCGACCGGTTTGGAGTTGTCCTTAAACTCCAGAGGACAGATGGAAGCTCGTCGATCCAGCAGCCGGTGGCCCGTTGTAACGGGGACTAACAGCCGGGGTTTGATGCCTTGAAGAATAAGAGCATTGGAGCGCTCGACTTGGCCGTTGGACTGCGGATGAGCCACGAAGGCAAAGTCGATTCAGATTCCATGATCCCGGCAAAACTGGCGGAAGACTTCGGCAGTGAAGTTCTTGCCATTGTCGGTGATAATACTGTGAGGGATACCGAATCGGAAGATGACGCTCTTCATGAAGTTGACGGCAGTCGGACCATCAAGTTTCATGATAGGCTTGGCTTCGATCCACATTTGTGAACTTGTCCACCACCACAAGGAGATGAGTGAAACCTCCTCGGGCTGTTTTAAGCGGACCCACCATGTCGAGCCCCCACACGGCAAAGGGCCATGTGATTGGGATGGTCTTGAGCGCGGTAGCCGGCATGTGTGATTGTCGGGCGTACCTCTGACATCCTTCGCAAGTTCGAACGAGTTCTTCTGCATCAGCATGGGCAGTGGCGACCAAGGCCCGTGACGAAGCGTGGTGGCCGCAGAGTCCCGAGTGGATTTCCTCGAGCAACATTCGACCTTCTTCCGGCGAGATGCAACGCTGGAAGATTCCAGTGGTGCTGCGCTTTGTAGAGCTCACCGTTAATGATGGTGTAAGCTCGAGCGCGGCACACAATGCGGCGCGCTTCAGTCAGATCCTCAGGTAGCTCCTTGCGCAAAAGGTAAGCAAGGAACAGCTGAGTCTAGAGGGGAACAACCGCCAAGACGTCTTCCTGGGCTGGGTGGGCCAGTTCAGGGTGTGGCGACCCGGCTTCAGCTGATTCGGTTGCCGACTCCAGTTTAACGGATGGCTGGAAAAGTTGCTGAAGGAACACTCCAGGTGGCACTTTTTCACGAGCAGAGCCGATCCTGGCAAGGGAGTCGGCCGCCTCATTATCGGCTCAGTGAACATGATGAAGTTCGAGGCCGTCGAAGTGTCCTTCTAGCCGACGCACAGCAGCACAATATGCCGCCATGGTGGGGTCCTTGGCGTCCCACGTCTTCATTACTTGCTGCACCACCAGATCCGAGTCGGCGCGGCAAAGGAGCCGGCGAATGCCGAGTGAGACTGCAATGCGCAAGCCATGCAGTAACGCCTCGTATTCCGCCACATTGTTGGAAGCGGCGAAGTGGATTTGCAGCACGTAATTCAGCTTGTCGCCTTTGGGGGAGATGAGGACGACTCCAGCCCCCGTGCCCGCGAGCATCTTCGAACCGTCGAAAGTACATGACCCAATGCTCCAGGTGCACTTGAGTCGGAAGGGACTGGCTTTCAGTCCACTCGACGATGAAGTCCGTGAGAGCCTGAGACTTGATAGCCTTGCGGGGCTCGTAACTGATGTCATGAGGCATGAGCTCTATTCCCAACTTAGCAACTCGGCCCGTGGCGTCCCGATTGTTGATGATGTCGGACAAAGGGGCATGGCTGACCACGGTAACTGAGTGGGCTTGGAAGTAATGTACCAGCTTCCGAGTCGCCAGGAACACGCCATAGACGAGTTTCTGGTAGTGCGGATAGCGCTGCTTCGACTCGGAGAGGACCTCGCTGACGTAATAGACAGGTCGCTGCACCTTCTGTACTCGGCCTTCTTCTGCATGCTCCACCACTAGAACAACGCTGACCACGTGATTCGCGGCCACGATGTACAGCAGCATGGGCTCTCCTTCCATTGGTGCAGCGAGAATTGGAGGCGTTGACAGAAGGCGCTTGAGATCCTCGAAGGCTTTCTGAGCCTCGTTCGTCCACTCGAAGGAGTCGGATTTCTTGAGAAGTCAGTAAAAAGGCAAAGCCTTCTCACCGAGTCGGGCAATAAACCGACTTAGAGTGGCTACGCACCCGGTTAGGCACTGGACAGCCTTCAGATCCTTCGGTTTGCCCATCTTGATGATGGCATCAAGCTTGTCCGGGTTCGCCTCGATTCCTCGCTCGGAAACGATGAAGCCGAGCAGCTTGCTGGAAGGAACTCCGAAGGTGCACTTCTCCGGGTTGAGCTTCATGTCGAACCTCCTGAGATTGGCGAAGGTTTTGGCCAAATCAGTCAAGAGATCCGCAGTCTTTTTTGTCTTCACCACGATGTCGTCAACGTAAGCCTGGACATTTCTGCCTATCTGGTCGTGCAAACATTTTTGCATACAACGCTGATATGTTGCGCCAGCATTTTTCAAACCAAAAGGCATGGTGATATAACAAAAAGCCCCAAACGGGGTAACGAAAGAAGTCTTTATTTGATCTGATTCTTTCATTTTGATCTGGTGATAGCCTGAATAGGCATCCAGAAAACATAAGCGTTCGCAACCGGCCGTGGAGTCGACGACTTGATCAACACGAGGTAAGGCGAACGGGTCCTTGGGGCATGCTTTGTTCAGGGACGTGTAGTCCACGCACATGCGCCAAGTTTTGTTCTTTAAGAACCAGGAACGGGTTTGCCAACCAGTCTGGGTGAAGAACTTCCTTGATGAACTCGGCTGCGAGGAGTCGGGCGATTTCCTCTCCGATAGCTTTGCGCCGGTCTTCAGCGAAGCGGTGGAGAGACTACTTGACTGGCTTCGCATCCTTGGCGACGTTCAGGGAGTGCTCGGCGAACTTCCTTGGAACACCCGGCATGTCAGCTGGCTTCCATGCGAAGATGTTCCAATTCTCACGAAGGAAGTCGAAGGGCGCACCTTCCTATTTGGCCTCAAGGTCAGTCCCGATCTGGACCGTCTTAGACGAATCCTCAGGGTGGACCTGGACACGTTTAGTGTCCTTGGCCGATTGGAAGGTGGACTCGGTCGCCGCCTTCTTGCAAGGGTGGAGCTTGGTCTGGGTCAACAGACCTTTGGACGCTTTCCAGCTCTTGAGCCGCAATCAAGGATTCGGCTATATCCGCACTGGCGAGGTCGCACTCGTTGGAGCGCTCAAAGTCGCCAGTGATGGTGATGACGCCCTTTGGACCCGGCATCTTCAGCTTGAGGTATGTATAGCACGGCCTAGCCATGAACTTGGCATAGGCCGGGCGGCCAAAGATCGCATGGTAGGCGCTCTTAAAGCTGACTACCTCAAAGGTCAAGGTCTCGACCCGGAAGTTGTTCGGTTCGCCGAACACAACTTCTAGGGAGGCGTGACCCAGAGGCTTGGCGCACTTCCCAGGCACTATTCCGTGGAAGGAGGTGTTACTGGGACGGAGCTGGGACTCCGGGACCTGCATCTTCTTCAGAGTGTCCATGAAGATTATATTGATGCTGGAACCACCATCCATCAGGACCTTGCGGAGTTTGAACCCTGCTGACTTGCAGATCCACCACCAAGGGGTGCTTGCCAGGGTGCGGGACTCGATCCGGGTGGTCGAGTCAGCTGAATCCGACTGGCACCTCGGACTAGTCCAACTACTGAGGAACCGCCGGCGCCGTCGCGTTTACTTCACGATAGCGCAGCTTCCGACCCCTTTTGTAGTCGGATCCTTGGAAGATCATGAGGACACTCCCTTTGAGGGGGGTACTGCGCGGCGCCGCCACCTGCAGCGGAACCTCCTTCTCCACCGGTGTTAGGCTCGGGTTGCTTTTCTTCCCGAAGACGCTACAGGAAGCTGCACTCCCGGGTTGAATGCCCCGCCTGATAGTCGGCAGTGCTGTGGAAGGAGCAAGGCCTATCGAGGATTTCCTCGAAGGTGAGCTTCGGCGCCTTGCGCTGCTGCCAAGGGCGCTCTTTCTTCCGGCCACCGTCGCCACGCTGGGGGCCACGCTCAGCGGTCGCGACTAGGTCGGCACCGCTGACCCCATCTCCGCCACCAGCTTTTCGCTTCGGGGGGCGATTGTCCACATGCTTCTGACCTGAGTCGGTGGGAACTTTACGGCTCAAGGACTCGGCTTTTGACTTGCCCTTGTCCTCGTACCGCATGGCCTCCTCGTCCGTTGCGTACTTGCTGGCGACCTCCATGAGTCGGCCCATGGTCTGGATGTTACACCGGGCGAACTTGTGCTTTAGGAGCTCATATTTGACTCCTTGGGAAAAGGACTGAATGGCCTGTGTCTCGGTGACGTCTTCGATGGAGTTGCGCAGCCGAGTCCAGCGCTGGATGTAGTCGCGGACCGACTCCCCCTTCTCTTGGATGCAAAGCCACAAGTCTTGCGCATTCCCGAGGCGCTTGTACGTGCCCTCAAAGTTTTTGACGAATGCCTCTTGGAGGTCCCTCCAGTCATAGATGCTGTCTTCGGGCAGGCTGTTAAGCCATGCCCGAGCTGACCCTTCAAGCATCAGGGGTAGGCTTCGGAGGGCGACACGCTCGTTGCCTCCTCCAATGTTGCACGTGACTAAGTAGTCGGCAAGCCAAGTTTCCGGCTTGGCAGTGCCATCGTACTTGTCGACGCCGCTGGCGATCCGGAACCGGTCCGAAAACGGCTCAGATCAAATCCGCCTGCTAAAACACAGCAGACCGGTGGAGGCGGAGCCGCCCTGGCTGGTTGACTTCGTCGCCACGACGTTCAGCCCGCCACCTAGCCGCCCGTCGTCCCTCGATGTCGTCACGAGCGTCACGGACATTGTTTGCCCAGGCTCGGAGGGAGTCGGCTTGGCGTTGCTCCGCCTGGAGTCGGTTGATCTCCTGGTGAGCATCAGGACACCGATTCATGGAACGACTCGGCTGTGACGAGCCCACGGTGATGGGGCGACTCGAGCCGCTGAAGGCTGGCTCCGTGTGGCTCCGGAGGCCAGTCGGTTGCTAACCGAACCGGCCTCGTTCTGCTGCTCCACCGCTGTCTTCATCAGGGTGACGACTCGGCGGTGAATTTCTGCCGCAGGACCGTCCACCGGGGGCGGGAGCGAGTCGGCCAAAGCGGCAGCCGCTAGGAGGTTTTGGGCCGGTGTTTGGTAGACAGGGACACCGTCCTGCTCTCGCCTGAAGAGAGGGGCGCGAACGACCCGGCTCCTCCGAGCAGTTGAAGAAGCACGCCGGTTCGCGTGTCCACGTGAACCGTGAGGCCCATCGTGTTGCCATTCTCGTTCCTCGAGAGCTGCTCTCTCCTGATCGAGACGCTCTCGCTCAGCAAGGATGGCTCGCCGAGATGCCTCTAAGGCCTTCTCAGCTTCCGATTGCCCATCAATGGGCGTGAGCAGGTGCTCATTCGCCGCCCTGGCCGTCGCGGCAGACGTGCCCACGTCGTTTGTGGCGCCGGGCCTGACCACATATACCTCAGCCGAGGCGGTTCGGCTATGCGAACTCTCGTCCCCATCGGATTCGGAATCCAAGACGGGGAGGAGGGATTCGGTGCCCACCATGGCGACGAGCTGGGAACGCTTCACGCCATTGCCTGGAGCGGAAGGAGATCCCAGCAGGTACTCAGGCTCCGATTCCACCGTGGAACGGGGAAACGGGTCCTGAAGGTTTAGCTGGCCGAAGGTGTCGGCCACAAAACGAAGGCTTTCGAAGAGAAACTCCGTGCCTTCGGGGTGCGTGGCGAACGGCGCGTCGCCGGCCACTAGCTTGCCGCCGGTTGCTGGAGAGGATCCTGCTTGGATCTTAGCTCGGGGAGTTCCAACACGCGCTGCCCCTACCTGGCGCGCCAACTGTCGCGGGGATTTCGCGGCAATATACATTTCTAGTAGGATTTTGGGGAGCGCACGTGGAAGATCAAAGCGGGTTCACACAAGAGGTTTTTACCTAGGTTCAGGCCCTCCAATGGCGGAGGTAACACCCTACTCCTGCTGATTGTATTACTAGCCTTGCGTGAGAAAGATTACAGAAACAATGGTGGATTCTTGTCTAGAGCCTGAAGACGATGCCTAGCCTCTAGACTTTAAGAAAACCTCTCCCCCTTTGCATGGGGCTCTTGCCTTTTATAGGCTGTACGTATGCCGACTCGGCCAGTCGACCGAGCTACAGTAACTGCATACTTTAATTGACATATTTACTCTGCGTAACGCTCCGAGTAACGCCAGCCTTCATGTTAGCGAAACGCCTGCCTTGATGAGGTTGTAACGCCTTCCTTGATGGCACTCGGACGTTGCTTCCGTGTGGGCCTTACTTGGGCCTTTATCCGAGTGGGCCTCCGTGGAACTCCCCGAGCCTGTTGGGCCGACTCGCTGTGCTGGGCCTACCCGGATGGGTTCCCCCCGTCAGGAGGCAAAGTGAGAAATGAAACAAGTGTGAATGGCCCGCGTGTTTCCCTCCTGCCTTATAAAGCAAGACAGTCTGGCGGCGTGGCTTTTCTGCCTCCACAGGCACGGCGTTACTGTTTCCACAACACGACCTTTCCACTCCCACGGGCGCGACTCTTCCGCTTCCACAGCGTGGCGTTACCTTTTCCAGCATCCATATGACCAGGGTTTCAACGGTTGGTCTTCCGGGACTAACAGGCCGTTTGAATACACCCCACATAAAGAGCGACTGTAACGTGCTTTTAACGGGTCGCTAGTCAGTTACCGAATAACTCGGAACTGAAAGTTACGGTTTTGAAGGGTTTCAGTGGTTGGCCTCCAGGGGAATGCAACCACTTGAATACAACCAAGTGAAGGGCGGCAGTAGTGCGCCTCCAGCGGGCCGCCAGTCGGACACCGAACAACTCGGGACCGAAGCGCTACAGCCCGTGTTCTGGTTCTCACATGAATCTTGAGGGTATTCCCCCAGAGGGACGCTAGCTGGACCCGAGTCACTCGGGGAACCAGGTACCACTCAGGAATTCATTCGGGATTCATGGTAGCCCCCCGCTGGGCTATTAGCCGGTCTCCATCCGCTGGACATGACCGGATACCACCAGGACTAACCCGTTATTAGCTCACCTGCCATGATATTCCTGCCCTATGGGTGAATATTATTTGGCTTATTATTTTCTTGTTCCACATGAGTTCTAAGAGTCCCTCACAATCTCCTTGCAAGTAACAAAGAGGCGTGCTCAGGCGGATACTACTCGGGAAACTTGCCCAAGGGAGAAGGTCACAAGCACTTGGTTTTGGTGCAGTGATGTCACTAAGACGAACAGCAGCCAGATCGTGAAAAGGACTCGGGGGCTACTGACGATGGCATGGCACCCGGGTATCGTCAAGGAGGACAAAGCCGGCCTTCTGGGTATAGGATGGGCCGGGCCGACTACTCGGAGTCCGAATTCTACACGGGGGCGCCTCATCGACTTGGAGTACAAGACAAGGATATGTACCTACCCAGTAGCCCCGGATTCTAGTTGTAGCAGATTAGGAAATCAATTTGTAAGCCGATCTGGACTCCTGTAGCCCTACCCCTGCCAGCTATATAAGACCGGGTAGGGATCCCCCGATCGGTAGATTCACATAGAGGCTTTCATACTCTTAGACACATAAACCCTAGCAACCTCTAGATCTATTCTCGTGGTCTTGCGGCACTCGAGATACAAGCAATATCATCCACCAAACACAGGACATAGGGTATTATCTCTTCTTGAGGGCCTAAACCTGCCTAAACTTTGTGTCCCGTGTGCACCCATCTAGATCTGCTGTGCGCAAGTCACCCCGTATTCATTATTGCCGGATCAGAACACCGACAGTGAGCTCGCCGATACATTGAGCCCAGATGAATTTAACGGGGTGAGTACGCTTGAGGATACCAAGACCATATGGAACACGCTCATAGAGATCCACGATGGAACTTTTTTCGTCAAGAAGTCCAATGTCGACATTCTAACAAGCAAGCTTGATTGCTTCACCATGATGCAGAATAAGTGTGTGAATGAAATTTTCACCTGCCTCAATCACATTGTGAATGAGCTCAAGTCCCTAGGGTGCTGGAGATCAATGACCACTTCATCATTAAGAAGGTGCTACGAGCCCTCTCATCCAAATATGAATACTTGATGATGCTCATCTTTGAGAGGGATGACTTCAAGAAGTTGACTCCCACCAAGGTGGTTGGAAGAATCATCACTCGAGAGATCAATCAAAGACAAGGACGAGTTCGTGACCTCCAACTCAAAGCTCAAGAAGAACATTGCTTTGAAGGCCAAACATGTTGTCAAGAATGACTCAAGCAGTGATGAAGAAGAGGAGGAACTTGATGAAGAAGACATCGCTCTATTTGTGAGAAGATTGTCCAAGATGTTCAAGAAGGGCCAATAAGTTCCTCTACAAAGAAAGAAGCTACAAGTACTTGAAGGACACAAAGAAGAAACTCACAAAGAGGGCATGCTTCGAGTGCAATAAGATGAGACACGTCATCACCAATTGTCCTGACAAGAAGGACAAGAAGAATGAGAAGGAGAAGGAGAAGGGGTAAAAGAAGGAGCGTAATGAGAAGGGCAAGTTCGTCAAGAGGAACTACTACAAGGCTCAAGCCCATGTCAACAAGGAATGAGATTCATATGATTTAAGCTCCCAGTCCAACTTTGATGACGGAGTTGCTGGTCTCGCCATGGCAAGTTCAAGACCTACCAAGTCCCTCTTTGACCACTCAAGTACTGATGAGGCACCTATTTGTTTTATGGCAAAGGAGTCAAAGGTATCACAAATCACCAAATCTCTAACTATGATGATAGTGATAGTGATTTGCTTGACTATCTTGATGATTTGAGTATGACTAGCTATGATGCTCTTGTTGCCATTCTTGAGAAGCAAGAGACGTTGCTTGTGATGCCCTAACCCTTAAGCATAAGGAGCTTAAGGTCTCATATTGTAGACTTGAAAATTCTCATGAGGAACTTAAGAGTGTTCATGAAAATCTTGGGTTCGAGAATATCAAGAATAAACAAGATTATGATACTCTTAAGATATCTCATGATATCCTCAAGGGAAAGCATATATCTCTCCTTAACAAACAATCTACCTCATCTCAAGAGAGTGTAGAAATGACATGTCCTATGTGTGCTTTAATGTCTATGAATTCTCCTATTATTGGTCATGTTGATGTTGTTGGTGCTTCTAACCCCATATTATGTGAAGTGAAACTTGTGAGTTAACATGTTAGGTTAAAAGCCCAACTCCAACATAGATCGCTCAAATGCTACAAGGGTAGTAAGGTCCTCAATGAAATTTTGAGCCACCAAAAGGAGAACTTCAACCATGAGGGTTTGGGCTTTACCCCAAGGTTCAATGACAACAGTAAGACATGGATGCCTTGAAAATATTCGAAGACCAAGTTTGTACAAGCAAAAGAGAAGCAATTGCAAGCTTCCATTTTTAGGGTCATTTGGCTAAAAGGGATGCCTTTTATGTGCATAGGAAGGGCAAGGATGGTAAGATCCAAGCCAAGTTTGTCAATGCTAAAATTTGAAATCATGTTAGGAAGAGTTCTATTTGGGTGCGCAAGGCTCTTGTGTTTAACTCTCAAAGACCCAAGAAGGTATGGGTACGTAAACAAGCCTAATTTATTTTGTAAGACTACACCACCGACAGAGAGTTGGATACTTGATAGTGGGTGCATAAATCATATGACCGGAGGGACGGACATGTTCACCTCTTTTGATAGTAGAGGGTCACCACATGAAAACATTAGTTTTGGTGACAATGCAAAGAGAAAGGTAACAAGATTAAGTAGAATCGCAATCTCAAACATCCTTTCCATCTTTAATGTGTTACTTGTGAAATTCTTGAACTACAATTTGCTTTCTGTCTCATAGTTGTGTGGTCTTGATCTTGAGTGCAAGTTCACCAAGTTTGTCATATTTGTGACAAAGAGTGACAACTATTCTCTTGTCTTCAAAGGTTTGACGAAAGGTAACCTATATTTGGTGGATTTCTCATCTAATGAATCTTGCATACAAACTTGTTTGTTGGTGAAGTCCTCCTTAGATTGGCTATGACATAGAAGGTTAGCTCATGTGGGAATGATGAATCTTGACAAGCTCCTCAAGGATGACCACATTATTGGTGTCAAGAACGTGACTTTCAACAAGGATCGCCTTCGTAGCGCATGCCAAGCCAGGAAGCAAGTTGGTGGCCCTCATCCCATTGATTACTTCATGACTACCACGAGGCCACTTGAGTTTCTCCACAATGACCTATTTGGTCCCATCAACTATGTGCGAATAGGAGGTAACCCCTATGGATTCGACATTGTTGATGATTTTTTCCATTATACTTGGGTGTTTTTCTTGCATGACAAGAGTGATGCACACAAGATATTCAATAAGTTTGCAAGATAGTCTCAATATGAATTCAAGGTGAAGATCAAGAATGTGAGAAGTGACAACAGAACCAAGTTCAAGAACACAAACATCGAGGAGTTCCTCGATGAAGAAGGCGTGAAGCACGAGTTCTCCTCCGACTATACGCCGCAACAAAATGGCATGGTGGAGAGCAAGAACTGCATGCTCACTAAGATGGCAAGAGTGATGCTTCATGAGTATAGAACTCCCGATCATTTTTGGTTGGAAGCCATCAACACCGCGTGCCATGCAATCAACTGCCTATATCATCATCGACTCTTGAAGAAGACGCCGTACAAGCTCATCTTCAGGAACAAGCCAAATATTTCCTACTTTCGCGTCTTCTGGAGCAAGTGATATATCCTTAATAAGAAGCAAAGGCTTTCAAAGTTTGCTCCAAAATGTGATGAGGAATTCTTTCTTGGTTATGCTTCTAATGCACACGCGTATTGTGTCTTCAATAATACTTCATGTAGAATTGAGTAAAACGTGTGACATATAATTTCATGAGACTAATGGCTCATAAGTAGAAAACGTGCCTATTGACATTGGAGATGGTGATGAGTTGGTAAACACGATCAAGAACATGTCACTTCGAGATGTGATGCAAAATGAAGTAAGAAGAGCACATTATCAACTCAAGTAGAGCCTTCCACATTCACTTGAGGTGAGGTTCAAACTGTGGGGGCACCTCAAGTACATGATGATGAATCTCCACCTCAAGTCCAAGCTCAAGTACCATCTCAAGTTCAATCTCAAACTCAATAGGATCATTCGAGGATCAATAGAAGCCTGCAACGGGACCATCCGGTCGACCAAATACTTGGTGACATGCATAAAGGGACTCAAATTCGCTCCCCTGTTGTAATTTTTTAAACATTACTCATTTGTTTCATCATTGGAGCCTATCAAGGTAGATGATTCTCTTGAAGATCTAAATTGGGTGAATGCCATGCATGAAGAGTTGAACAATTTCTCCCGGAACGAGGTGTGGACGCTTGTGGAATGGCCAAGTCAAAATGTCATTAGCACCAAGTGGGTCTTCTACACCAAGTGGGTCTTCCGCAACAAGCAAGACGAGGATAGACCAATCGTGAGGAACAAGGCTAGACTTATGGCCCAAGGGTACATACAAGTCGAAGGCTTAGATTTTGGGGAGACTTATGCCCCCGTTGCTATATTAGAGGCCATTAGGATCTTGCTTGCATATGCTAACTATTGCACTATCATGCTTCTTTATATGGATGTTAAGAGTACCTTTCTTAATGGCAAGATCAATGAATTATTCTATGTCGTACAACCCCCGTTTTTGAAGGCCCTAAGTTTTACAACCACATATACAAGCTCCATAAGGCACCATATGTTCTCAAACAAGCTCCTCGAGCATGGTATGAGTGCCTTAAGGAGTTCCTACTCAAAAAAGGGCTTCAAAATTGGGAAGATTGATTCCACACAAAATTGGGAAGATTGATTCCACATTGTTTATGTTCATTGATGATGATTTGTTTTTTTAAATATATGTGGATGATATCATATTTGGGTCTACTAACAATGCATTTAGTGAAGAGTTTGACAAGATGGGGGTTGACAAGTTTGAGATGTCCATGATGGGGGAGTTTAGTTCTTTCTTAGACTACAAGTCAAGCAACTCCAAGATAAGACCTTCATAAGTCAACACAAGTACATCAAAGACATGCTCATGCGGTTTGACATGGACAAAGCCAAGCCTATCAACACTCCCAATAAAACCAACGGCCACCTTGACCTCAATGTGGAAGGTAAACTAGTGGATCAAAAGTGATATCGTCTCTATCTTTGTGCATCTAGGCTCGATGTCATGCTTAGTGTGTGCATGTGTGCAAGATTTCAAGCTGCTCCTAAGGAGTGTCACATTGTGGCTGTCAAGAGGATCCTTAGGTATCTAGTTCACACATCCAACCTAGGTTTATGGTATCCCAAAGTTGCTAGCTTTGATCTTGTTGGATATTTGAAATCAGATTATGGCAGGTGCAAGGTTGATAGGAAGTCCACCTTCGGCACATGCCAATTTCTTGATAGATCCTTAGTGTCGTGGTCATCCAAGAAACAAAACTCTGTAGCTCTATCCATTGCCAAAGTGGAGTACATCTCCACAGGTAGTTGCTACGCTCAATTGGTTTGGATGAGGTAAACTTAGAAAGATTATGGTATCAATTTGAATGAAGTGCCTCTTTTATGTGATAATGAAAGCACAATCAAGATAGACAACAACCCTATCCAACACTCCCGAACCAAACACATAGATATCCGACACCTTTTCCTTAGGGATCATGTGACTAAAGGTGATGTAGCTTTGAACCATGTAAGGATGGAAAAATAATTAGCTGATATCTTCACCAAACCCTTAGATGAGCATAGATTTTGTGAGTTGATGAGTGAGTTAAATATCTTGGATTTTAGAAACATTGCTTGAAGTTTTGCACATTTGTTTGCTTTATTTGATTTTTGGAGCTTTAGATGTGCGAATGCACTAAGGAGGAGTATTGTTCTCTCAATGAGAAAATACATTATGAGCAAAACAATACTTTGTGTGTTTATTATCCTGAGAGTGTTAGATATGCAAAAATTAGAGCATTTGCATCATAGGATCCAATATTTTTAGTACATAGAGGTCTTGGTGTAGAATTCCAACTCATACATGGTAGAACACCACCAAGTATCACCATCTTTAGTTCCTTAGGTCTTCCTTGCTTTCTCAGATATTTGGTGAATTTTGAATATTTTTTTCCAAGAGTTTGAGTTGATTTTATCCAATTTCCATCCAAATTCTTGCTTTGATTGATTTGGCTGTTCTCCAATTGGATGTGCAATGGACCCATAAGAAACCCCTTAGACTTGCTCTACCTAAACTTCCTTGAAAATTCTGTCAAATCTACACATGTGAGCTTTTGATCTGAAACTCAGAGCCTCCAACTTTTCCCAGAGCTTTCGAGATTCAGTCTCATGCTTGCAATAGACAAACTCAATACCTCCGATATATTCTCGGAGTGTCTAAGAATCATCACTATCACACCACTTAGGGTTTCTAGAGTCTCCTATTTTTCCCAGAGCCTCTAACGATCATCTTACTCGACTTCAGTACTTGATCTCGAAACATAGGAGATTTTTCCAAAAACTTCTGAGATTTGCAGTGTATACAAAATTGGTCCTTCTGAGTTTATCATGTGGTTCTCCGAGATTCTAAAACCTCTGACATTTTCTCAAAATCTTCAAATTCTTCAGTGAACTGTTTTACACTTGAGGGCTCAAGTGCTCGACCTAACCCTATCCTCAAGTCCTTCGACTTCCACCTCGGCGCATTCGAGCCCTCGCGATTCCCAACGCCGCCGCTACTCCCATGCCTCCTCTCATCACCGCTAGTCTCTGCCTCGACCAGATTGATCCAACATCAACCACTAACGACCATCGGCTGCCGTCGCTAGGCCTCCTCACTACTCGCCGCTGCCGTAGCAGCCCAGCCGCTACCGAGTTAGGGCATGGCTGCTGGATCCATGAACTCCTTTGACAAAATCATTTTGTGTCGCGCATCCATCTCGTGGGTCATCCTCAACTTCTTTGTGCGTTTAGCTCTAGAATTGATCTCAATCCTATAGAAAATCTTGCAAAATAGCTCCAAATCCTTCACATGGTTAGGCTTAGAAATCCCAGATTTCAGTGCAACTCCAATCTTCTAGAATTGTCCCGCAGTCTCTGACTTCTTCGTTGTTCTCTGAGAAGATGGATTGGAACCCCTCAAGAAAAGTTTGGAACCTTGAAAAATTGGTTCTCATCAGATCTTTTCGGATCTCAGAACATCTGAGATTTTTCTAGAATGTCTGACTTTGCTCTCTTGCTAGACAGTATCCCAAACTCGAAACCTCCGAGAAAATCTTAGAACTTTCAAGTTTTTTGAGAAATGTGTTCTAGAACTTCCGAGATTCATTGAAAACTTGAGTTTCATATGTCTTATTCCACAAAATATTTTCAAACCAATTCCTTTTTATCCAAGATCACATGCATACTTATCCCATGAACTCATCTATCTGCTTTCATTACAGATCATGTCTTCCTATGAAGGGAACCATTCACCGGTTGTTGCCAAGGGCAACAAGGAGAAGAAAACAATGAATAATAATCTGAAGGCTAATAAGTGAACAAGTGTAAGCTTTGCTGCTTGACAGTATGGAGTATTGACCACACCAAGGGACATGCCCTCAAGCGAAGGACAGGAATGAGCAGAATCAATGTGTTCCAACTTCTAGCCTTGCACCAACCATCCAATGGACCATGGATTAAATGGTCACTGCTTGAAAGGACTATGCTATGTCCAGGGGACCGTCATCCTCCACATGGTACATCTTGCACCTATGGGCCGCTATAACTATCCAAGAAGACACTCAAAAAAAGGAAGGATAAACAAACCTACCGGATGGACTACCGAGCTACAAGTCCTATGACACAGGAACAGGATTCTCTAAAAAGCCAAGGTCTTGGGTGGCCAAGAGGGCCCACTAGGAGACTTGGGATCTCAGCAGGAAATGTGAAGGTTGCATAAAGCCAACCAATAGGTGAAAAAGAATCAAAAAGTTTTGTTCTAATCTAAGTAGGCTCAACATAGGGAATACCCTAACCCTAGGAATCGGGGCATATAAATTCGCTTATGGCATTCAACCAAGCATATAGAGACAGATGGAATGAAGTAGCTCCGCAGCTCGCCTAGAAGAAGAAAGACCTACCGCTAACGATTTGGAAATCCCTGTTGGGCTGGGCCTAAAAGATAAGTGTGTGTGGATTTCCACATCCTCATCTTTACTTTAAGACACAACTCTTCTCTTTCTCGGTCAAATGACTTGCGATAGTCTACCTTGAGTAGGACCATAGGGATCTTATGTTTGTGGTGAAAGATAAGTGGTTTTGTCACAACCAAGAAAGTTTCTATGAGTGAGCGACCCTTGAAAAATACCGATTGGTACATGTCAATGTCAATAAGTGGATAAGTGTTGTTGAAGACAATATTTTTTCCTCTTCTTTGAAACAATTTTGAGTGGATAAGTGATCGAGGAGGTGCAAGGGAGTCCTCGAGAGAAAGCGGCCTGAAAGAGAGAGAGCTCAAGATAAGCAACATGAGAAGTTATATGTTTGAAGTTTGTGGTCCATAAAGTGAAGATGTGTTCAACAGAAAGCTTCTCATAAGAGATTATGGAGGAGCTAATTGAAAGAATTCATAAACCGATGTTGATCAAGGTGATTTCTTCTTGAAACAAGGATGAAGGACGTCATCGAGCCCAAGTGGAATGTGCAAGGCAAATGTATGACTAGACTAGGTTTTTCCCATTTTATCAGTCTCAGGAGGTTTGGAGGGAGATCAGATTATAGGGTAGATAGCCATACTATCAAGAGGGGATATCAAACTAATAGCTTGATCATGTCACGTGTCAAGTGCTCAAATCAATGCATGATTGCATATCATCATGTTTCCTTTGTGGTGGAGGTGCTAGACCTTGGTGTTTTAGCTTGTATGGAGGTTTCAAGCTGTGAGTGCTCGGAAGCTTTAGGCGTAGTTCGGTTTGTATGAGTTGTCCCTAGACTTGTGTCTAGGTGTGAGCAATCCAACCCGTCTATGTGGATGATGTGATCAACTGTAGCTTGAGGACTCAGGGAGTTCCATTTCCAAAGTATTTGGACTTGGGGTTCAGCAGTGTAACACCCTAGTTTTTATTATCAGGCAAAGAATTTCTTAGACATGTTAGAACCTCGATAAGCTCTATTACCGTTTCACCGCATTGTGGATCTTATGTCCTTTAGATCATTGCATGTCACATAGTTAAGTCATGAGTTCGAATATGCATGTGCTCAAACCCTAAGAAATCCCTCAAGGAACACCAAGATCTTATAAAAGGTGGAAACACAACTAAAAGAAGAACTCATATATATATATGCATGAAAACCCTAATTTCTTCTCCCTCGGCAAACAGGATAAAACCTAACTTTTCATCTCGACCTAAAGAACGAAAACCTAAAAGCTCCATATATGATCACACACTCTTAGACCAGTATATGCTACACCCCTAAGAGCCCACATTTCATATTTGGGGCCCCACACTCTAAAATCCTAGCCCTTATCCCTTTTTGCCCATTTATTCTTCTTAGGGCTAAAACCCTAACTTCATGATTCCATGTGTTTCGCTATCTCCAAAAATTCTGAAAAAATTGTATAAAATAATTCTCAACCAAAATATTAAATAATATGAGAAGGTCCAGTACAAAAATCTCAAAGAAAAGTTAAATTTAACTGTTTTAACCCTTGAACTACAATCCGTATAAATAAATCTCAGAAAAATCCTAGAAAATTCCACAACATACCAAATACCTCTGGGAACTCAAATAGAAAAAACACCACCTCCTCCAGCTAAAAAATGTTGAGAAAACCCTGTTGAGTAGTTCTACTATAAATCTTCTCCTACATGAAATCATGATAAAAAAGCTTTGGAAAAATCCCAGGAAATTCTTGGAGCTCCTCTTCCAACCTAGAAGCTTATCCTTATCCTCAGCTCCTACAACACAAATTCCTATTGTCCCTGCCATTCAAACCCTAATCTGACATTAGTGGCATGCCTATCCTTCTCACTTTCTCTCTCTACCAAACGAAGCCAAAACCCTCCTGTGAGTTCCTCCAGACCTGGGCGCACCCGTGACGTGGATGCGTATGCCTAGGCATGCCCATGCACACCGAGCCATGCACAATGTTGGTCTTTGCATACTTTGGCCGCACTCTGGCCGCGCACTAGGCATGCACAATACATGCATAATTGGCATCCCACGCCGCCCGCTACTTTGTGGCAGTGCCCGCCTGCAACCGCTCACCAAGCCATCCCCACACCCCCACACACGTCCTCGCTGACTAGTTCCTCCTCGATAATGGCGCAACAGTGGGCCCTGCCCTATCCCCCTTGTGCCCCTCCTATTTAAGGCCATGCCAAGTTCCTCAAGTGCCGCACCAATCCTTCCTTTCCCCCACAAGTCATAGAGCTCCATCAATTCTGCCAAAAGCTCTCCCCTTTCTTCACTCCGAATAAGCATCAGCTGCCACTGTCCTCCCCATTCCATCTGATACAAACCTTCCCGAGCTAATCCACTTGTACCATCATATTCCCCTCTCCCTCTTGATCTGAATCCCCACTTCAATTTCCCAGGAACTACACCATAGCGGGAAACCCTAAACCTCAATGAAGATAGACCCACCGCCACCATCACCATCTGTCCTGAGCGGCGGCTTCGCTCGGTCCAACCGGTAGGTGGGCCCCACTCTAGTTTTAAAAGCCAAAGCACTAAGTGCCGTGGGCCACTGACAAGCGGGCCCTGGGTCTGCAGTCAGGTCCGATGTCAGATTAAGTGGAGGCGTACCCTCTGAATACGCCCCAGACATGACCCGTTTCAGCAGAGAACCGGTTTGGTTGAGACATAACCATTCTCAGTTCTAGTTCGACACATTCTCGACCGGTTTTAAAAAGATTTTTTGGTCCTGAACTCCTAAAATTATTTACCACCTTTCCATTGACTTTTTTAAAATATCAAATATTTTAGGGAAGAAGTTGTGTTTGTAGGAAATTTGTTATTCTTTAAAATATGAAACTAGTTTTAATATAAATCGAGGGAACTTCAGCTTGGCCTATTAAGTCATTAAAATTTTTATTATCTTGTGTACCCGACATAGGTTTATGATTTCAAATATATTTGAATAGGGAGAAGGTAATTCATGAATTCCTTAATTAAATCATACCTTAATAAATACAAAAATAATTCAAACATCCCTCTTAATTTTCTAAAATTTCCTATGCACCATTTCAAATTCATCACCACTCTCTGATCCCATTTAATACTAGAATATAGTAGGTGTGAGTATGAACAAACAAAGCCTCACGCTATCTCTTCTCGCGACTCCCTTTATTTCATGTGATAATATATCGAACCCTACTAAGTAAAATTCTAAAATAACCTGGCTAATCATAGCATGTTGGAGCATTTCATCTGCACCTGTCACCTATGGCCTATAGGTTCTCCGTTGTAACTTTAGGTTATACTCGACACAATGGTGGAACACGACTCTACTTGTAACGTTGTAGAGGATTCAAATTAGAGATGGCTAGTCCATCTAGCAGGTTCGTCATTAAGGCTAACTCGAGGAAAAGTCTCGTTGTAATAACTCTGTAGGTACATATCGTGAAATGAACTCGTTAGTGCTTGAAAACAAGGGGGACTTACATCTTGTGGGTAAAGCCGTAAAACCTCCATAAAACATCTACAGAGTGTTAAAAATTTATTCGAATAGCCCCGTCTGTGGTCATGGACATAACTTGGTTAGGTCACACATTGGTTAGACTGTTATTTCTTTTACAAGAAGGGAACATGTGATTAAGAATGTGGACATGATGTGTTCAGAGTGTGCAGTATGAGCTGCAGAAGTTTGAGTTGTACCGTGCTACGAGGTTGTAGCACGAGATGGTCATTAATGAGGTGCTGAGCCGATAAAAGGAGCGATGAGCATTTCAATTTATGAGATGATAGTAGGTGCTATCTTCATTTCAAAAGTAATTGTTCTATAATTTTTTCATTGCCAAAATGCTTGTTAATGTAATACTCATATTATGAAATGCGAACTTACTTTTTTGCACAACATGTAACCTAGGCTAGAGCTATTTTTTGAATTAAACATAGCATCTGTATAGCCGTTATACCCTCCATGTGGGAAGCTTGCGAGTATATTCGATGTACTTACCTGACTTGTTGATGTGGCCAGACAAGACGGAATACTAATTTGAAGACGACGACATTGATTACGAGGAGTAGGGTGTTACCCTAGTCAGTTGACTGTCGGGTTAGAATATTGATGGGCACTTGCTACATGTATCTTTCCACCACAGACTTTTTATTCGGTCAGTAGGCTATATGTGTAAAATAAAGACCATGGCGGTCTGTTTATGTACCCGACTCGGTATTACTCGTGTATGACTACGGTATTCAAGTTATCTTAAGTGTACTCGCTATTGATCATGGGACTAGTACAATAAAACCAAGTACTTCACAAGTAGCCAGGTGTTCTCAGAGTATCCAGATGTGTTCCGAAAGATTCGTGCTTGTGAACTGACCTTTAGTGAGCTGGGTCCAGGGGGTCGATTTGGCCGTCAGCCCCTAGCCAAAGACTCAGAGTGTGTAGGGGAGGAGTAATAAAGAGCAAGTTTTCCCAGATAGTCTTTTTGGACATTCTAGGATTTTTTACGGGAAGTTTTCCTCTAGAGTACCTAGGTTGGTGTTAGAGACTCTAGGGGTATATTGTCGACTGTTGGTGTTGGGTCGGTCTGACTGGCCCTGCGGTCGGTCTGACAGTTAGCCTCGTAGGAAAACCCCCGATGGCTAGTTTTTTAGGGTTGGTTATAAGTAGCCACTTTGGGCTGGCTTGGGAGAGTTACTGCTGCCTTGGGTCATTTGTCGACCTTCTCCACTTGGTTCCACCCGCTCTAATCCCTGTAGTGCATGTGGTTTTATTGGTGAGGTGTGAGAGAATTTTAGTGCATCGGTCGCACTAGGTGATTGCATTTGTTCCATCCATTTGAGTTCTTGGTGTCGATCATGTTTGAGTGGGATTCCAAGAGTCTTTTACTCTTGGAGGTCACCGATTCCTAGGCAGTGTAACATCCTCAAAATTCTAGAATTTTCAAACTTTTAAAATTTTTCTTGTGAGAGGGTGTCACTCATGATATTATATTAGGTGTGTATTCTCATTTTGGTTTTTGTCCAAATTAATTCAAATGGGTTTGAATCAGTTTAGTTGTAAAAGAGGGAGTAATTTAATTTCTGGGGAATAATCTTTTGGATTTGGCACTTGAAATTATTTTCTTTGGATTCCTCATGTTCAAATTGATTTACTGGAATTTCTTAAGAATTTTTAGACCAAGTTTGAGGCTGATTTGAATTATTTTTCTTTTCTACAATTGATTAATTCAAAAACTTATATATCCTTTTAATGGGCCAGCCTGGCCAGCCAGCCCACCAGGCCAGCTAGCCCACTAGGCTAGCCAGCCCAAACCAGTCCAGCAAGCGTGCAAGTGCTGCACGCAGCAGCCAATGGCCAGCCAGCAAGTGTGTGGTGCGTGCACACGAACGCGCACCGCGCGCATCACGTACGCGGCCACGACGCAAACCTCGCGCACGTCCAGGATGCTGTGTCGTCGCCGAGCGCAACAGCCCTCACGCATCTCACGTACGCGTATATGACGCCTACGCTTATCTGCACATCCTCCCTCATCTATAAATAACTAGCTCATCCCTTCACCCTAATTTCTTTTCCTGCACTTGCCCTCTAGAGTCAAGCCCATCTAAAT
Source organism: Stipa capillata (assembly GCA_019208055.1). Classification (NCBI taxonomy): domain Eukaryota; kingdom Viridiplantae; phylum Streptophyta; class Magnoliopsida; order Poales; family Poaceae; genus Stipa; species Stipa capillata. The sequence continues at coordinate 6,644 of JAGXJF010005231.1, read as the reverse complement.
TTAGTAGATTGCATCTGCCAATCATTGCCGCCTCGCTAGAGCTCACTACTGCTGGAGCGTCACCTCGTCGCCGACGTCCGTCACCGCTGCCACGACTGCTCGTTGCCGCTGCCATCTCTCCGTCACCTCCCGATACCGCCGGTCATCTACTCCCTCATCTATAAATAACTAGCTCATCCCTTCACCCTAATTTCTTTTCCTGCACTTGCCCTCTAGAGTCAAGCCCATCTAAATTTAGTAGATTGCATCTGCCAATCATTGCCGCCTCGCTAGAGCTCACTACTGCTGGAGCGTCACCTCGTCGCCGACGTCCGTCACCGCTGCCACGACTGCTCGTTGCCGCTGCCATCTCTCCGTCACCTCCCGATACCGCCGGTCATCTATTGCCATGAGCCCTCACCTCCTCTAATTTCTTTGCTCTCTACTCACCTAGCCAATCACATGCTAGACTAGCACTGCCCACCGATGCATGCAGGCCATGCAAGTGTTGATCCATCAATCCATGCCCATGTCCAGTACTAGTTCACCTCCTTTTCTTTTTAATTTTGCAAATCAACAAAACTCTTAGCAAGTATTAGATGTTAGGGTGGAACCGGGGTATTTGGGACCCAACGAATCCACTGCTGTAGTCGGATTTCGAATCCGACTGTTACATTTTAAATCCATTCAAATTCGAATGAAATTTGACCAAATTTTGAGCTAGCTTTGTACTAGATGAAGATTTTGAAATTTATGTCTTTTCCAGTAAATTACTAGCATGTGTAGGACCCACCTTGAATTTTCCCAAGATTCTAGAAGCCATACATGATTGTATATACTCATTTTTGTCTCTGTTTTAATTATTAAAATAGAAATACTTTCTGTTTTTGTAATTTAGTTTTTGTTTAGGGTTATACTTACTGCTTAGCTATTTGTGGTAAAATTTGATAAAATTATAACACTGTTTGAGCACACTAATAAATCATATGTCGTTTCTAGGCTATTTTCGTGTACTAAATAATAGACTGTTATTTGTTACTTTTCTTTAAGTTAAAACCTTGCTGTAATAATTAATTGTATATGATCTAGGTACTGGTTAACTAATGTCATTAGCTCCATGCCTAAGAATCACAATTTTATGATGTATGACACCTAGATTGGAATAATTACGAACACCGATAATGTCAAAAGTGCACACGTGTACCAGTATTAATAGCATGTGTAGGGCTTTAATTATTTTCATATGACATGTTAGCATGATTAAAACATTATTTTTGGTTGATTAGTAATTTTATTAATTGAATGGTTCTAATAAATGTTTTCTATTAATGTAAGAAATAATTAAAACATTGTTTTTATTTTGATTTATATTATTATTTCACCGTTGCTGGTATTAGTAAATTAATTAGCCTAATATACTATTTATTATTAGTGTTACATGGTTATGGCCCTCTTTAGGAGACCCCAATTAAGGACCGTCCTAGGGTTAAAACCCTACTCCCGATTTTCAACACACTCTGTCCATCGGCGATCACCACCTCTCTTTTGCAGTCGGATTTTTATTTGGAATGGTTATTTATTTTGTCGCTTTATTTCTGTTACGACGATTAGGGAGTGACGCCGACGACGCTGGACCCGACTTCGAAGAACACCAACTCGACAACGAAGGCATGCCCCTCTTTCTTGATCATGTTGATCCCATTATGTGCAAAGTCATTATATTTTACTGTTTTCAAACATGCATGCTGTTTTATCCTGTAGCTAGCATGTCGATTGACACACATGTATCTTTATCTGTTTGTCACCCTTTTACCTATTACCCTGAGTAGATTATTTTAATATTCAGAATAGAGTAGAGAAATGCTTAGCCATGCTTAATTATCCCTAGAATGCTTTTATCTTGCCTCCTCGGAGGAACGATCTTCAGATCATTAACATTATTATTGAAACTTGTTGAGCTCGTTGAGCTAGGGCCGGATACCCATTGCTGCTTCCCTCACTCTCTATTCTATCATTTTCTACTCTGGGTGAAATTTACTGTCTAAAAGGTGTGGGTAACAGCTGAATCATGAATTGAAGGAGCAGATGGTCATTCTTCATGAGTTGAGGAAACCATCGGTCGTCTGTATCGAATAAGGTCAAATTCATGATTTTGAGAAGTGTAAAAACAGTACGACCACATGCTATATGGGCACTAGCTTGGTCAAGTAGGTTAGTCGAGTCTCGGTGTGGACATCACCGTACCGCAGAAGGCTGGATGTAGCTATGAGGACCTCGGCATAGATGGGAGGCTGGAGGGTGGGGACGCACTCTCAACTTCGTGTCAAACCCGGTGGGCATGTCGCATCGGGAGGAGATTAGCTAAAAGGCCTCATCACGATCTCCCTGCCGGTACACTGATGGGTGTGTACTACGCTGGCGACGACCAGTGGCAACAAGACGAGGTTGTATCGTGTGGGTAAAGTGTACAAACTCTGCAGAGTGTCAAACTAATCGATTAGCCATATCCACGGTCATGGATGGTACATGACTCATTCCTGATAAAAAGCCCTGTCCTTCTCCCCCTTGCTAATTCCCTCTACCCCAGTTCTAGAAATGTGATTAGGTGGTTGGAACCTATGGTCGAGTTTAGGCCGGATGCCTCACTCGCATGTGTTGGTCGTGGACCCTCACATTGATATGAAACCCCTAAAATGAAAACCTGATTTTATATCAAAGCCACCTTTGAAATTATCATAATATTTAAACCCTAAAGTACTTTTATGCAAAATAGCCATATAGCCTTCCATTGCAGCCTTATATACATTGGTTAGGTGTTTTCCCTACAAGGGGGCACGTTGAGTACGCGAAGTACTCATCGACATGTTTGTTTTTGGTGGTGGACAGATGACTACACCGTCGAAGACGTTGACGGCAACTACTACGATGATCCCGAGGAGTGAGGTCGCATTTACTCCGTCGACTGCCTGTGGCTGAGATGGAGCCTACCAATTTATCGCTTTCTTTTCCGCTGCTTTATTCTCTGTAACGGTCTTGCGACCAGAGTACTTTGTTAAAGCCATATGGCTTCTATTTCGTCAAGACTATGTTGTAATAAATTGACAGGACAATGCTATCATTTCGACTGTGTTCATCAGCTTGATCCTAGACTGATGATGTTACACAAAGAGGGTCCAAAAGTTAAGTTTGGACTCTCACAAACAGCTTGGTCGTTTGGCTCGGTGATCTCTTCAAGAAGCTTGTTTAGAAGCCTGAGTGGTTTGTGATGTGGTTCTGGAGCTCACCATTTTCAGAAGTGGAGGAAAGAGCAAGATATAGTGATTGAGGAGGTCCAATGGCCTTCTCGAGAAGAGGTGGCTTGAAACGGAGTCCACCTTTGATCACGAATGATCTGGTCCTCAAACGGAGATGTAGGATATTGATGGATATCTAAATTTTGGAACAAACAACCTTTCTCTCTTGTCTCTTTTATATTATTTCTCTTTTTACTTATACTAGATTAGTTGTATTACTTCTAGAGATTGAATTGCATGATTGTCACCCTACGATTGCAAACCTTGATATAGATATAGGGTGTTGGTACACTTAGTTGAGCCTAGTATATTTAGGATTTGAGCTTATGGAAATTTGACTAGTTTAAGTATACATTAGGATTGAGCCAAATCCATAATATTTTCAAAAACCTATTCACCCCCTCTAGCCGACATCGAGGTCGTTTTAGGAATCCCCGATCCCTTCTTATGTGCGGCTCATCATGAAGCATCCGCCAAGATCGTCGCCTCCTTCATATTTCTAGAGCTCCACTTGTGCCTCGTCATCTTGATCTTGTTGATCTTCTCATGAGTTGAGCTCATCCAAGAGAAATCGTCAAGACCATCCTCACCACTTTGGATGCCTCTAGAATGTCCCGTCGCATCTATATATAGGAAAGCAGCTGAAAATGCTGCTATCCTATGAAGCCACATCATTTCTAATTACGTGGCAAATTATCAGCCGTCGGATCTCGCACGGACGGCCCAGATCAAGTGATGAACAGTAACAGCGATGAACAGTACGGATCCAGTACTGTTTATCCGACCCGCGAACAAATCTTAATGGGTTACGTACTGTTTCATATCGGCCTCGGTACTGTTCACCTGACCCATTACTGTTCATCTACTGTTATAATGTGATTATTCAAAAACTGAAATTTAAAAAGGAATTCAAAAGGCATCAAAATAAAATCCAAAATTACGACAAAATTTATCTAGGCTAAATAAAATATAAGAAATTCATTAAAAATAGTTCCACCAAGAAAACCAAATTAATAATTTATAGAATTAACATATCTCCTTCTTTTTACTCAAAATTAATATTTGAATTATCCACAAAGGCATCCAAATGAAATCCAAAATTATGAAAAAATTCATATATACCAAATAAAAATATTAAGAATCTATTAAAAATGGTTCCACTGAGAAAAACTAAATTTAACATATCTCTTTCTTTAACCTTAGATTAATTCAATATTACTTAAGGACCTTCTTTCTATGCATATAAATTCAACATGTCTCTATGTACGTATGGTCATTTAAATTAACAAAATAAGTTGCGTACTAAAAATATATAATCGATTTATAGCTAAAACTTTAAGTGATTTCATGTTTAGAGGTATGTCACTTAATAGATTAAAACCGAAAAAAGGGTATGTTACACTTATATTCAAAGGATTTTATTTGTATTCATACGCACTAAATTTAATATACGTGTGACAGGTTAGGCCGCGTCACGCAATCGCGCGAGAGGGACCAGGGATAAGACACATGCGTCATCTCACCTATCCAGGGTGAAGTAGGAGAAAACATCAACACAATAGCAAACAACACACCTCCTAGGAGAGGAATTTTTCAAAAAAGAACAAAAGACGCATGTCTAAAGAAAGGGATGGGGAGAAGTGAAGGGCACGACATTGCACTTGCACCATTCCCCTCTCGGCCACATGTGGCAGACCATCGAGAAAAGCTTTCGGACGGGCCCCATGCACTGCCGCGCGGCCATAGGCCACCACTTAGCTGGGCAAGAATGGTGGCCCCATGAAGCGATGCTAGGAGAAGGGCTCCACGTGCGGCTCGTGTCCTCCCCCAACCCCAACCAGTCTAAGAATCAGAGCCCCATCGATAAAAGCCATGAGGCAGGCCCCGCGTTGCCGTGTGACCACATGTCATTGCTTAACAGTCCAAAAGTAAGAGGTCCAAAGACTGAATGGCAAAGCGGGCCACATGTGTTTGTCACACGGTTCACGACACCATTGCTTGGCAGTCTGAGCATTGAAGGCCTGGAGGCAAGTAGAGAAGCAGGCCACGCGCATTGCTGCGTGGCCCGCATGCTGTTGCTCAGATAGCCAAGGAGAAGAAGGCACATAGGGGACCTCATGGATGGCCACGTAGCCCAAGCAATGCTGGCTAGACAGGCCCGACAAAAATGATGGGAGCCCCTGTGCCCTGTCACCCTCACTCCGCTTTTGGTAGGCCAGAGCATGTCAGAGCACACCCCACACCACAGCCAGCATGACGGCGCATGTCCTAATCACGCTAGCCCAGTGTTGGCACGTCACTTTGCTGCTCCACCACCAATCGGCCACCAAAGTGACACACCAGTGTGCACAAGGGCATGCTGCGCCCCCCCCTGGGCAGGCGCCTCACTCCGCCTAAGCCATGCAGCATCCGGTGGTATGCTAGTGCCTGTGCGGGCATGAACCCTGTTCCTCCGCTACTATGCCACCGGCCACGCGACGATGAGTCAGGTGGCACACGCGATGTTCGCACACCCACAAATGAACAATGCGAGGCTGCCTACACTAACACCAAGTGTGATGGATACCTACTCATCGGATGACCCCCCATCGAAACCACCACGGTGGACACTCCTCCCTGTCCTCCAACCCTGTTGTCGTCCCTGGGTGCCGCTAATGGCATATGCAACATACTGGGAAGAAGCAGAAGGTTGCTAACAAGGGGTTGTGCCTCGCTTCTATTGAGAAGAGTTTGTCCTTGATGTCTGTGTGGGGAAGCTAGATCGCTGCCGTGCGACGGTATGCCATGCATCTGCGTATCACCTTTTCACTAGTGGAAGCATATGCCAAAAGTGAAGGAGACGAGTCACAGGGATGGCGGAACCCTACAGAAGTAGCTAGCACATGTGGAGAAGACACACACGCACGGTCAGATGCCACACAGCATCCCCAAGGGGCACCGTCAGATCCATCCAATTGGGCCTTCCCCCTTGCGGGCTGACTCGCAGCCTAAGGGGAGAAAGAGGGGCACCAACCTAGGAGGCAATCTCGAGCACCCGTTCCCCCAACCCGAGCAAGCCTCGATGCCTCGGCGGATAACTTCGGCCAAGGAGGAAGCACCACCTGAAGGCTAGGTCCCTTGGCTCAAGGCCTAGGGATGGGCCAGGCTGGCCTCGTCGCAGTCCATCTAAGGTTGGTTAACATCTATCACGTGCCAAAGGAAAGGGAGAGGGGAAGATCAATCGGGCCTCTTCGATCGGTTGGGCTTTTTCTCTATTTTTCCGCAGGCCCATCCATTAAATGCTAGAGAAATCAAGAAAATAAGAAAAAAAAGAGGAGAAAAATCTCAAAGAAAAAGACCCTTAGGGGTCCTAACTTTTCTTTTAAAGAGTTG
>JAGXJF010005230.1:0-49253 GCA_019208055.1 Stipa capillata | reverse complement strand
TTGCAAAAATGGAAGCGATGCGCTGCAGCCTTGAAGACTTCACAGGCTTTGCAATATTCAGATTTTTAATTTCCCCCGCCACAAAAGTTCTAAGAGAAATCGTTTCTCGACCACCCCGCTGTTCCACTACAGCAAAGGCATATGCAGTAGGAGTCACTCCCTCCTCAAACTACAAAAATGTAGGCATATCCAACTCATCATTCATCATCAATATGGCTAACCATATCAGGTGCATAGTAAATGTGGAAAAATGCAAATATAAGTTCATAACTACATACTACATAGAACTAATGGACTATTTATTTTTCCTAGGAAATTATCTAAAAATCTTCAAAGCAATACAAGGAACTTTAATGTGGTATGTACTTTTAGTCTCAAATATTCTTTTCAAATTTCAAATTTAACAACAATGGCTTGAGTGCTAGACACATTATAGGTTCCACTTCTGGTCAATTAGTACCTTGACGGCTTGTACACCTGCATATCAGAAAGACAGAAACCACCTATGCTGCTACACTTACTAGCACGAAACTTACTTTCTCTTTGGAGAGCAGGAGGAGGTCATTCTCCGACACCAACTCCCGGAAATCATCGAGCACAGCCAAGGACACCTTGTGGAAACCCTCGGACTCCGTGCATGATGCCACCGCCCCTTTCTGCCAGTCCAGTCCAATCTCTACTCACACCACGCAGAACACGAACCGAAAATTGCTTAATAAACGAACAGAAAACAGAGCAACGCACAAAAGCGGCGAGACGAGCGAAGCTAGACGCCCACCTTCCTCCTCGCTGCTGCGGCCCTGGATGATCTGCGCCTTGACCTCCTCGAAGAGCAGCGGTTCGAAGACGCCTAGGTACTCGGACACCGAGGCGTAGGTGTTCTTCACGCGCCGCATCCCCTTACCCTGGTCTGCGCCCTGCTCCCAAGACGGAGAAGGTTCAGGGTTTCGGGCGTAATCGTGTTACGGCTGGTGCGGCGGGCGGGTGGGTTGGCGTGTACCTTGGAGTCGGCGACAAGGCGGAGGTAGTCCCAGCTCAGGACGATGTCAGATCCCGGAAATGGATTGACAATCAAATTACGGAAAACAGTAGAATTTAGTTGCGATTCGGGATGATACCCTGGGTTTCTCTATTGATCAATATAGTATTTGGTATTGTTTTGCAATAGAGCAGTGCTAAGATAAGATTCAGATCGGCTACACCCCAGCCTTTATAGGGAACAGAGTAGTTGAGTTAACAGAGAACTACTCCCTTAACGGTAAAGTAAACGGCGACAATAGGATTCGCCACAGTACAGCATCTGGACTTCAGCTAACAGCGACAGTATTCTGACAGTGCCTCCCCCTCAAACGTTCCTTGTCCTCAAGGAACACCGCCGTGCGCTTGCCAGGATTGCACAGTGGTCTTGAAGAACGCTGGGAACGCTTGTTTGATGAAATCCGCGTCCTCCCAAGTAGCTTCCTCAGGCGATAAGTTGGTCCATTGGACAAGCCACTGGACAACGGCCACGTTGTGGCGCGGAATTTGCCGAACCTGAAGAACAAGCTCGGGAGCGTTGTGGATTGTCCCATCAGGTTGAATGAGCGGAAGATCCGAACTGGGCACCGCCTTGGGCCCTAAGTGCTTCTTCAATTGGCTGACATGGAACACGGGATGTATGTGGACGCCGTCCGGCAACAGGAGTTCGTAAGCGACCTTGCCGATGCGGCGAAGGATTTGGAAGGGGCCATAATACTTGCTATGGAGTTTCAGAGGACCACGGAAACCGAAAGCCGCCATGCGGTAGGGCTCCATCTTAAGGTAGACCATATCTCCCGGATTGAATTGGCGCTCTGTGCGATTCAGATCAGCATACTTTTTCATACGGGATTGGGCGACCGACAAGTTGTGCTTGAGTTGGGTGAGCATGTCCTGTTTAGCCTGAAGGAAGTCCGTGGCGGAGAGATCAGCAGGTCCAGAAACTGACAGCTCGCTGATAAGAGGAGGTGGAAACCCATACAGAGCTTGAAAAGGGGTGAGTTGGAGAGCAGTATGGAAGGAGGTATTGTACCAAAATTCGGCGAGCGAAAGCCAGGACAGCCACTTCTTCGGGGCATGGAAGGTCATGCAGCGGAGGTAATTCTCTAAGCATTGGTTGACCCGTTCGGTCTGGCCATCAATTTGTGGGTGGTAAGCCGAGCTATACCGAAGCTGGACATTCATTGCTTGAAAGATTGCTTTCCACATAGCGCTGGTGAAAATTCTGTCACGGTCAGAAATAATAAAGAGAGGAGGGCCATGGAGCTTGATAATGTTGTCAATGAAGGCAGTCGCCACCGATTCCACCGTGTAAGGATGAGCAAGGGGGATAAAGTGGGCGTATTTGGTAAACTTATCAACAACCACCAAAATGACCTCTTTGCCGTGCGACTTGGGAAGCCCTTCAATGAAATCCATTGAGATATGAGTCCAGGCCATGTCAGGGATTGGAAGGGGATCAAGCAATCCGGGGTAATGGCAATGTTCGTGTTTAGAACGCTGGCAAACCGGACAAGTGGAGACCCAATTTTCAATTGTCTTTTTCATCCCCGGCCAATAGAAGAGACGTTTGATTTTCTGATAAGACGCTCGCATGCCCGAGTGCCCGCCCACGGCCGAAGTGTGCAAAGCAGTAATCAGCTTGTCACGTAAAGAGGAGTTGTTGCCCACTGCAATTCGGCCTTTATATCGAATGATGCCTGAAGTGAAGGAGTAAGGGGAGGAATCAGGTGGAGGTGAGATCAAAAACTGTTCATACAATGGTTTAAAATGGTCATCCAAAAGGTAGCTGTTGGAGATCTCCTGTATCCAAAGAGGTTTCACTTCTGAAATTGCCAGGACTTGACAAAATTGTCTGGAGAGGGCATCAGCCACAATGTTTTCCTTCCCTTTTTTGTATTCCAGAGAGTAATCAAACTCCAATAGCTTGAGCATCAATTTATGTTGAATGCCATCTGCAATGCGTTGGTCTGAAATGTATTTCAAACTCTGCTGATCTGTTTTGATAATAAGCTTGTTACCCAGGAAATAATGGCGCCATCGTTTTAAAGCTTCGATGATGGCCAAAGCCTCTTTTTCGTATGTAGACAGCACAGCATTTTTAGGACATAAAGCAGTGCTGAAATAAGCAATCGGGCGACCTTGTTGCATGATTACAGCGCCCAAGCCCGTGCCGGAAGCATCGGTTTCTAAATGAAAAGGGGCAGAGAAATCAGGAAGAGCCAAAATAGGGGCAGAAATGAGTGCCTGTTTAAGAGTGTGGAAGGCCTGGTCCTGAAGACTTGTCCAGTGGAATTGTCCTTTCTTCAACAAATCATGTAAAGGCCGGCAGATGATTCCGAAGTGCTTGATAAAGCGCCTGTAATACCCGGCCAAGCCCAAGAAACTGCGGAGTTGCGTAACAGAAGAAGGGGATTTCCAATCGGCAATAGCGCGAATTTTCTCTGGATCTGTAGCCACTCCCTTGCCAGAAATAATATGCCCCAAGTACTCAATGTGGTCGACAGCAAAGACACATTTACTCATCTTAGCTACAAGGGCATGTGTACGGAGTACAGAGAGTGTAAGCTGAAGATGTTGCAAATGTGCCGCATGGGTTGTGCTGTAAACGAGGATATCGTCAAAGAAAACAAGGATGAACTTGCGGAGATAAGGGGCGAAGATCTCATTCATCAGAGTTTGAAACGTGCCCGGCGCATTGGAAAGGCCAAATGGCATAACCAGATACTCGAAATGACCACAATAAGTGCGGAAAGCAGTCTTGTGGATGTCCGGCTCGTGCATGCGGATTTGATGATAGCCAGAGCGAAGATCCAATTTGGAGAAAACCTGAGCGCCATGTAACTCGTCCAAAAGATCTTCAATGACTGGAATGGGGAATTTGTTTTTGATGGTTTGAGCGTTCAGACGCCTGTAATCGACGCAGAGCCTCCAAGAGTTGTCCTTTTTGCGCACAAGAATAGCAGGAGATGCGTAAGGGCTTTGACTGGCGCGAATCACCTTGGTCTCCAGTAATTCTCTGATCTGGCGTTCCATTTCATGCTTCTGGGTGTGAGGAACTCGGTAAGGCCGCACATGCGGGGGTTGAGTATTAGGGAGCAATGGAATGCGGTGATCACACTGTCGGTTGGGAGGGAGTTCAGATGGCGCAGCGAAAACATCAGCAAAATGTTGAAGCAGGTGTTGAACTGGAGGAGGGAGCTGAGTAGGCGTGGTGGCCGCCAATTGCAGAGTACAAATGTGGAAAAGAAACCCGTGCGCACCTTTAGCCAAAAGGGACGAGAGGTCCTCAGAGCCAATCTCCTGAAGCTGGTCAGACCGGGAGCAGGTCTTGAATGTGACCGGATGTGTGCCCTGTCGAGTAATGGAAAATTCATGTGTAGCAAAATTGAAGGAAACCGGACTGTGCAAGGAGAGCCAATCGCAACCCAAGATCACGTCATGTGTAGGCAGATGAAGAACACGGAAGGAGTGCTGAAACGAGTGTTTTGCGACAGTGAAAGAACACTCGGGAACATAGGAGTCAGAAGCCAGTGTACCTCCCCCGGCCACAGTGATGCATCTCGATGGAGCAGGGCAAATGACGCAATTGGCTTTAAGAGCAAAAGTCTGGTCCATAAATGTGCCACTGCTGCCCGAATCAATTAACGCCACAGTGGGCAGGCCACCCACGGAAATGAGAACGCAAGGAGATGCAGAAGTGGGAAAACCATGCATTGCTTGCATTGACAAGTGCATGACTTGGTCAGGTGTAGCAGTAATGTCCTCCGGCACAGCAGGATCCAAGTCCTCAGCTTGGGCGAGTTGGTCGGCCAGTTCGTGCGAATCATCCTGAAGCATGTTGATGTTTGGTATCTTGTTACACTTGTGTCCGGGCGCCCACTTATCACCACAACGCCAGCATTCACCAGGCTTCCTCGGGCGAGGGGGTTGTGGGAGAGCTGGATCTGGTGATCGTAAGCTTGTGGGTGGAGCGGTAGAGACTTTCCCAGAGGAGCCGGCCGAGTTACTGAATTTGTGGAATGGGGGCAGATAAGCAGTATATGATTTCTTAGGAGGATGACTGTGTTCCATATCCCGAGCAAGCCAGAAGGCGTCAGTTAAGGTCGAAGGACGCAGAGGACGCAATTGATACTTAATGCCATCACGGAGCCCATTCACAAAACAACGCACAAACCACGCCTCACTAATCGCCGGGTTCTCCTCAGAAATCGTGGCCATAAGTTCCTCGAACTGTTCAGCGTACTCATTGACTGTCAGCGAATGTTGCTTCAACGAGTTGAATTGTTCCACCAATTGATAAGCGCTGTGACCAGAAAAACGGTGCAAAATCATTTCACAAAAGGCAGCCCAGGAAGGAGGATTTGTAAGAATTTTGGAGCGACGAAGCCACACGTCAGCTCGTCCCGTGATGTATAATAGGGCAATTGGCAGTTTGTATTCATCAGGCGTAGCTGTCATCTGAAAACACTTCTCGCACTGACGTATCCATTCCATGGGGCTATCACCAGTGAAACGCGGGAAATCCAGTCGAGGACCTTTGGTGATAGACTTGAGAAATTGGGCGCGCATGTCCGTTTCATAGTCCTTCGTGTACTGAGCCCAAGGATCGTTGAGATTGCCCGGAAGCTGAAATTGGGGAGCAGCACTGGGGCGTTCCCGCTCAAGCGGTGGCTGAACTGGTCCAGTGAAAGGAAATCCAGGAGGGGCTGAGCGACGACTCGGGTGCGGATGATGGTGGAACTGGACGCGGCGAGTAAGTTCTTGCTCATAAGCTAAACGCCGGCGGAGAGCCTCTAAGTCGACTGCGCGATGCTGGTCCGCCATCAGGTCCGGAGGTGCCGGGAAGGGAGGTGGAGGGTCATCATATTCAGGCATTGGAGCAGAAGAACTCGGAATTTCTGCGGAACAGGAGGGTTTTAGCGTTTTCAGAACGCCAGCGACACCTATCATCTGTTGCCCCAAATCACCCAATGCCTGGTGCACCCCGTCCATAGAGAGTTGAAACTGATCTTGCTTGGTGGTAATAGTGTGAAGATCTGAACGAATCGTGCTGATTTCCTGTTGAGCTTCCAGAATCTCCTGCTTCAATAGCTGGAACTCGGCGAGGTGATCATCGCCATCAACCGAGTTTTTGCCACGACCCATCACCACGATTGGAACGACGGAGGGGGAATTTTACCACCAGAAAACCGGCAACCAGACTCCGGCGTGCAATCCTGCCGCCGGAGATGCCCCAATTAGCGATGGACCTGGGATTTTACAACCGGCGAAGTGGTCGCGGGCAACCAGTCCTCACGGCTAATCGGCACCCGAATGAAATCCACCGCCGCCAAATCGCCGCCGGAAAGAACACCGCCGCCGCCGCGAAAGAGGAAAGTGGGTGGGATTAGGGTGGGATTTTAGCAGTTCTTCAAGAACCAACCACCCCCAATCTGAAATCCGCCGCCGAGGATTGAGCCGCTCTGATACCAATTGTCAGATCCCGGAAATGGATTGACAATCAAATTACGGAAAACAGTAGAATTCAGTTGCGATTCGGGATGATACCCTGGGTTTCTCTATTGATCAATATAGTATTTGGTATTGTTTTGCAATAGAGCAGTGCTAAGATAAGATTCAGATCGGCTACACCCCAGCCTTTATAGGGAACAGAGTAGTTGAGTTAACAGAGAACTACTCCCTTAACGGTAAAGTAAACGGCGACAATAGGATTCGCCACAGTACAGCATCTGGACTTCAGCTAACAGCGACAGTATTCTGACAGACGATCTTGTGGAATCGGTCCATGGTGGAGGCGGCTGACGAGGAGGAGGAGGCGCCGCCGCCGCCGCCGCCGCCGGCGGATTTCTCCACCGCCATGGGGTGCGCCGCGGCGGGAGAGGTTTTGGGGTTTGGGGGAGTGAGCTGACGCTGGAAACGGCCGGAGCCTGGAGAGAACTAACGAGATGCTGGTACGGACTCCCGATGTTGGGCTCGTATTGGGCCGAACTGGGCCCAATATACGCCAAGGTGCAGTGGACATTAACTAGTATCAGGTCCGTTCAATCCCCTGAAGTACCAAGCGATAGCTATTTTTCTCTTTAAAACGATCATCGGTCATCTCGTCCTTGAACTTCCAAAGCGCCCTTGAACTTCCGAGGCCGGTCAGGGTCTCAGTAGAACTTGTAATTTCGGAGATTAAAATAGAAATTCTACGGCCCTTCGAATTATAGAATTTTTTTATATTCAGACGTAAATTATTTTAATCTATTTAATTAAGCAAAAATAGTTACTTAATTAATTAAAAAAAGAGTGAACCTAAGAATACAATACTCTCAAACCTAGTTAGGCTAGGCCTAGAACGCCACCGACTAATATGGCCACAATAACACGAACTCGACACATAACGTTAAGAAGGTTGATTTACTAAAGACACTCACGAATGTCGTCATCATCGTCCAGTCGAGCCGCAAATCAGTGGCTCTGACTTCGTCACGGACGACCACCAAAAGCACCGATCACCACAACACCGCACCAAGCCCATGCAAGCCAAGCCACAATAGTCAGCAACCACGCCGACGACAAGGCAGCTCCGATTTCGGTGACGAGCCTCACATGAGAAATATGCAAGACTTGCACCGATTGAGTCGACCGCAACAGCTGGAGAGAGCCGCACCCTGAAGCCACCCCACGAGTCATCGCCATCGCCTTTTCATCCATCACAACGCGGCAGCTCCGATTTCCCCACATCACTACTACAGAAAGGTCCATCACAAATAGGTCTAAACAGTTATCCAAAATAGTTTTTTGAACCATTTATGCAAAAAGGTCTATGATGATTCATGTCATCACAGCCGGGTGGGCATAACCGTCGATGATGACTTCACATCACAGTCAAGTGAAAATTTTCAATTACCTGTGATGTTGTGGTCATCACAGACAGTTCATTTTTCTCAACCGTCTACGATGACCATCACACCAATGTTTTGACACATATATACGCTAATTGAGTGATACACATGTATTAATTATCCATAAATATACTAATTAAAAGTGCAAGCATCATTTTTTCATATAATTATATATATGCTAGATCTTAACCTAGCTGCAATTAATTATACTCTTGTCTTTTATAAAGTTTTAGATCTAAACCTTTAAGCTAAATTCTAAATTTACATAATATTCTTTACAAAAATAATAGATCTAAATAATATAAACCATTTTCATCTCCTCTCTCTTACCTAGCTAGATGGTAATGAATATAAATCAATTAGAGAACAACTGTACTAATCTTAGATCACCACACACCTAATAACTCTTTCAAATCTAGTCTCCTTCCTCTAAATCGCCTCAAATTTGCCACTCCACAACACAGCAGTCGCCATCAACTCGATAGATCTGGGAAACCCTAACAGATTTGTCTAAAATCTGCATGTTATAGATGGGAGAGTTATCATAGACGGTTCAGTCACTTAATCGGTTTGTGATGATTCATCTTAGACAATTCAGAAACCCCCAATGTGTGATGTCATCCCACATTATAGAAGATTCAAGCCCAAACCATCTGTGATGACTTATCACAGACGGTCCAACTAAAAGACGTCTATAATGTGGTCCCACATCACATGCGGTTCATGACAGGACCTGTCTGTGATGAGTCAACTCATATGGTTCGTCTTCCACTTGTCTATGATGACTTATCATCTTAGACCCTGTGGTTTGGTGACAAGTCATCACCGACAGTTTAAGTGGGTAAACCGTCTGTGATGTTGCTCATCTCATACAGTTTTGCGGAACCATCTGAGATGTGACGTCCTGAATAAGAATTCTTGTAGTAGTGCATCACGACACAGAAGATCCAACAGTCACACCAACAAGCCGGCACAAAAGTCCATGCTGCAGTCATAGGTATAATCGATAAGCACTTTTATTGGATCATTTCTTGGTACAAGCAGTTTAGCCAATTTCACAGATGAAATATGAACAACTACAAGAGGAACAAAACACGATCGCAACCATTTGGGGTACACGAATAGCAAAATGCAATAATCACGCGCATACACTTGAAAGAAAGAAACATGCAAATCAAAGAGCGAGCGAGAAGAAACACGATGAGATCACCAGCTTCGGACAGAGGCCCCTCTGCCTAGAAGTGGTTGACTCTCCTGCAGTTCTTCCTGATCTCGCCGTTGTGCCCGGTGAGCGGCGAGATGTTGCCCATCTTGACCATGGACTTGGCGAACTGCTCGAAGAAGAGCCCGTTGCTGGCGGCGTAGCTCTTGACGAGCTCCATGGTCTCGCGGCTCTGCGTGAGCAGGACCTCGTCGGAGTTGAGCAGCCCGTTCATGGCCAGGATGTTCTTGTAGTACTGGTTGTCGAACCGGAACTGGGTGACGACGTCGAGCGCGAACAGGTTCTGGTCACCGCCGGACCTGGGGCACCGCCCGCGCAGCTCCGCCGCGTACGCCGGGTTCAGCGTCGGGTCCGGGCGCCCGTCGTTGTTCTGGCTGTACAGCCGCTGCCTGAAGCTCACGCACCGCGAGTCGCCGATGGTATGTGCTCCTGTGTTAATTGTTCGTTACGTGCAACAAATGTTAATCATTCCAGTTTGTCTGTGTTTATGTCGACAATGGCATACGCTGGGAGACGATCGAGCTTAGCTCGTGCAGGTAACCAAAAACACGTGGTATGTATATATACCTGAGAGCGCGACGAGGTCGACGATGTCGAGACCCTGGTTGCGGAACTTGCTGGTGATGGTGGGGAGTGTGTCGTTGGGAGCTGGGATGAGGTTGTTGGAGCCGCTCAAGCTGGCGGTCAACGAGTCCCTCCTCCCCAGTGGCACCTCCCAGCCCGGTCCACCAGTCTGTCTCGTTTCATCAAAACCAAATTAATCAGAATCTGATGAAACAACTAATGCGGCATTGTACGTACGTATTGCTCGATTTTACGTACCAGGACGGTGGAGTCCCTGGCGGCGACGGCGACGATGTCGGCGCAGGAGACGGTGTGGGGGCAAGCGTGCTCGAGCGCGGCCTTGATCTCGTCGATGACCTCGTACCCCCTCAGCGAGTCGCGGTTCGGGTTGGACCGCTTCTCGGTAGTGAACCTGCCGCTGCCGTCGGCGTCGAGCAGCACCGACGCGTCGCAGCCCTGCACGAAGCAGTCGTGGAAGTGCAGCCGGACCAGGGACGCCGCCATGCGGGGGTCCTTGGCGTGCTCCTTGGCCACGATGGCCCCCACGATCGCGGGCATCTGCGGGCACGTGTGCTCGTAGAACTGCGGGAATAGGAATGGGTGACCTGCGACGCCGGCCGGGAAGAGCGCGGACACGGCGAGCACCGCCGCGACGGCGAGCGCGAGGCCGCCACTGCTCCAGTGTAGTGCCATTTTCTCGCAAGCTACAACCTTTGATCACTAGCTCGATCACTATTCACTAGAGATGGCACCACTAGTAGCTAGCTAGCTAATTGTGTTGGATAGATTAATGAGAAACTAAGAGGATTGATTAAGTATTTATAGGAGGCAGACTGCAGGCATGCAACAGAATGATGAGGAAGTTGGCATCATAATCTGATCAGAATGTTATATTAAAAAGTTTGAGGGAGCCGGTAATGGCCTTTCCAGCGCTGTTCTCACCCCGGCCCCTCCATTACAGCTTTTTTGCAGAGTAAGTACAACCTAATGCACTTTGCACGTCGGGTTCAGGTACACGTACAGAAAAGAACAGCAGCACTAGACGCATCTAAAATGCATGCCTCTGCTTAGCATGGCAGCTAAAAAAGTTTAATTAGCTTAACATATTTCCGCTGACCCTGTTCAACACATCAGGCTACATTTACAGGCTTGCATGAGTCGTTCGCATCGACACGTATCGACAGTGTACCATAGAGAATAGGCAAAATTAGGCCGGGACACCGTTATTTTATGTCAATTGCTCGGACACACCGTCCAAATTGAAATTGGCTGAGTGCAATTGCTAAATCATGCTCATTTTCTGGAATATGTGAGAGGAGGAATATGGCATAATATGTTGGGCGATTGTATTGAGCCTGGAGAGCGAGTATCTTTACTATCTATAAAATTTGAGTTAGTGGCTGTGGTGATGGTGGTGTCACATCCTCCTCTAATCAATTCTCTCACTCTCAACAAACTTTGCTAAACAGACTCCAATCTTTACGTAATTCTCAACAAACTCTGCTAAACATACTCCAATCTTTATATTCTGAGTTAGTTTTTTACTCTGCTGAAATTTATTATCTTACTAAACAATAGAATTCAATCTTTACGTTCTGAGTTAGCTGGCTTGCTGGTGCTGTTCCTTCCCCTACACATGTGCATAAATTTGTTATATGTGTACATGTGTGTTGTACAAGCATTCTATTATTAGATCGTTGTAAGACAAAACAGTATATTTTGTTATGGACTTATGGTTTTAGTCAGAACATAAGATGTTGTTTTACTATTTGAGATTCTGTTACAACGCACGGGCACCCTGCTAGTATATAAAAATATAAGACTTGGAGTACATGAAGCTCCTAGAGATAAGATTGAATCACAACAAATCTTATTATATCTCGTGTAATCTGTAACAACCAAATATACTGTAACATCCCCCGTAGTTGGAACAGCAGCGTCGTGGACGCTCAGACTAGAGTGAAAATTGATGACACTACTACAGAATGAGTCATCAAAGACCCTGCATCACACGCGGTTTTCCAAAATTGCCTCTGTTGGAGGAAATCACAGATGGTTCGCAAGAAGCACCACCTGTGATGATCATAGGCAATTCTTATATAGCATTGTTTGCGATATCCGGCTACCACATCGCATGCTTTTTTTTTAATAAGAACCGTCTGTGGTGAGTGAGATGTCACATACGGTTTCTCTTTAAAACCGCCTATGATAAGATGCCTATTTATTACCAGCCAATTATTTGACAAACCCGATCCTTGTCTTAAATTATACGTTTTTACACGGTGGCGGCTAGAGCTCTAGCGATTTTGTGGCTTGGAGTCTAATTGGTCCAAAAGAACCATGTATTTTGGGAGATACGATATATCCACTTGGTATTGGTGATTTTAAGTTTAGTGATCGATTCAAAAATTTACATAAGTTTAAAGATCTAACTTGGTGAAGAGACAAAATGTAATTCTAGAGCCTGGAGTAAAGCAAAATATATTGTTATTGTAACTATAAGGCTACTAATTTGTTGTATACAGTGTGAAAAGATATAATTGTGGATGCATGATTTAGATGATCTATAGTGTGAAAAGGGTGAAAGTGTTTAAATATTAACATTGTATTTATCAATAATAGCTTTAATTAATGTTGTATTAATTTATGTTATGTTATAAATAAAATTTTAATTATTAGTAGATTGTATGTTTGGTAAATAGTAACTATGTCAATTAAATATGATAGTGGTCATTAATGTTTTAGATATAGTCGTAACCCACATATTAATGACATAAAATTAATTAATATTGTATCAATTAATCTACTCTTAATTGCTACTTTATACCTTGCTCATATAGTAACTCTCAATATTCAACACAAATTAAATTTTATTTTTTATGCTAGTGTAGATTTGGACGGAAGCTGGATGTACAATGATAACCGCTTAAGTGAAGAGTATCTTAATGATGTGGCAAAATTCATAAGAGGTGAGGAAGAAGGTAAGTTAAACAGGGGACAAGAATATATATGTTGTCCATGCAAAGACTGCAAGAATATACATATGTTTTGAAAACTCCGAGCAGATCAAAGACCACTTGATTTCTAGGGGTTTCATATAGCGGTATACATGTTGGAAAAATCATGGTGAATAGCATACAGTTGCCGGGAAGGTGGTAATGACAACATAGTGGAGAAAGGAGAACTATATGGCGGATGATATCGATTCTGATTTAGATGAACATACATCATCCGATGATTGTGACCATCTAGATGAGATGTTGCGCCCTATAGAAGCGAACCATAATATGCGAAAGTAGCTGGATCTCGCTCTCTGTTGAGGTTTGTGGTGGGGTAGTTGAGAGGGATGAGAAAACGAGAAAGATGAAAGAAACAGTCGATTGTTGCAGTGGATAAATGAGAAAGAAAAAAGGAAAAGAAAGAAATAAAGGGAGTGGACCCCATGAAATGGAAATTGCATGAGACGGAGGAAAACATGTAAGTGAACATTCGCGAATTATTGATTTCGTTCCAAATTAGCCGGCTTTTGCAATGGCACAAAAATCATTTTGGTGTTTAGCGATGGCATATACTCCTTCCAGTTAAAAGTGTCATTTTGAACATGAGTATAGTCAAAACTTTTAAAACTTTGACTACTAGTATCTTGAAAAATATTTAGATTAGATACTTCAACTTGAAAAGTATTTCTATAATATATAATTTTATTGGATTTTATAAATATACTGTTATAGAAATTAGTGGTCAAAATTATGTTTAGAAGACCGCGCCGTTGTCCAAAACAACATCTTTCAAGAACCGAAGGGAGTATACTTTTTTCCCTTTTCTAAAAGAAGACTTGCACTTAGGTAGGTAGTGTAAAACGAGTTGTAACTAAGGTTTTGGCTACCAGATGAAAATATTTACCCGAGTGGGCTGGTAGGACCTGTAACCAGAAAATTTCCTCTTTACCGTCGATAAAATTCAAAATTCAATTGCCGTTTGATGAAATTTACCAACTTTTAAGTAAAATTTGTTAAACACGGATATGATAATTAACAGGGGTTGCTGGTAAGTCCGGTAAGTCGCTGGTTACCAGAATCCTGTCCCTCCCGACCGAGATGATGACGTCTCATCTCTCGTCTGGACCGTTAATTTCAGATCAGACAGTTAAGAACGGCTCCTGCAGCCTAGTCCTTGTGTCACATTCGAGTGTCCCGATCTCGAGTCCTCGTGCTGACGTCAGTCCATGAGCAAGTGACCAACCCTAAGCTCTCGCGGCCATGGCGAAGGCGAAGGCGCCGAGGCCGAAGCCGCCACTGGCAGCCACCAGGCGGCTCCTAAGGGTTGGCGGGCTGAGCTTTGCCGCGGCGGCGTACGTGGGGGTGGACTACCTGCGGTACGTCTCGCCGACATGGCACGAGCGGCTGCAGCCGGCGCTCTGGGCGGCGCTGGCGCTCGCCGCCGCCGCGCGCGCGCCGTTCTACCGCCACTGGGACGCCGAGCTCCGCGCGGCGCTTCCCTTCCTCGGCTCCATCGCCTTCATGCTCGGCTCCTTCCTCTGCGAGGCCATCTCCGTCCGCTTCGTCTCCGCCGTGATGGGGCTCCAGTGGCACAGGTCAGTATCTTGGGAACTGGGGAGCTTTTTCCTTGACACAGGTTTGAGATTTTCAGCAGTTTGGGCGCGGGATGCCATGGATCTCGGAGAGATTCAGCTTTTGTGCTGCTATTCCTGGTGTTTGTTTTGGTGTGTAATGCTTAAAGAATTGATTTTCAGTTGTTTCCGATGAGCTGTTCGTGTGAGGATGTAGTGATCTTGGAGGATTTCTTGCTGAACTGTGAAACGAGTGAGTTATTTACAGCAGAGAGGTGTGGTCGTAGAGAGATTTGCTTGTAGCAGCGTACAGCGTTAGGGGGTTTAATTGTGACTATGGATAATGGCTAAGCTTGATGGGCAAAATTTGGGCTTTTATGGCATATAAATGCTATCTTGGCGAGGGTCGTGAAACATTTCGAAACTACACTTTGGAGGATCTTGAACAAATTTCTTTTGTATATAAGAGGAACAAAGAAAGTGTTGTATATTTATCATGAGAAGTGCTCAAAATCTGGCCCGCAGTGGAGATTGATATGTTGATTATAGCAAAAAGTACTGTTCTCTGAGATAAAAGTATTTATCATGACAAGTACTTAAAATGGAATTTTATGGATTCATTGTTGCTTCGGGTTCTTCCTGCTTTAGATTTTGTAGTGACTTATGTGACAAATGCTGGATCTGGGTTAGCTTCTCCATGCTGTCAAGTTCGGTTTCTATCATACTTCAGTGGATTGTTGTTCATGTGTAGAGCTTGATAGCCTGTTGTCTACTCCTTGCTATTTTTGAAGTTTTAAAATCTTTCCTTCTCAGCCTTGGAGATAAAGTTTTACAGTATTTCTATACAGACTAATCAAAAGCTTTTATGATGATTGGTGTTTCAAAAAGTTCAGTTTAAGCAAGGTATCAATGATCTTTTAGAACAAAGGGGCATCTAGAAGTTAAGCAGGCAAGAAAGGCATAAGCATCTCTTAATGCTTGGGCCAGTGGATTCCTATGCAGTGATCCAGTGTTGATGTTTCTTTCCTCTCTCAACCTGATTCACGTAACTGAGCTGGCCTTGCCTGGATGTGCTCCTATGGCACCTAATACAAACCAGCAAGAATTTCATATCAACTATCGCTAGATGGCAGGCTGAGGCTGAGATTGTACTAGTGTTTGGTCATGTTTTCAGCTAATTATAACTTGCTTTTGTGATATTTTGTGAACACAATCCAACCTCTGTAAAAAGATCATGGTTCATTCAGACTTTGCCTTTTCACTGTCAAGAGGACAGTTGTAATACTATCTTTCAAAATGGCCCAGCTCTCCTTCGCATACCAACTTTAACTTTTTTCTAGAAGTTGCACTCACTTCCTTGGCCAGATATTATTGCATGAACCCCGAAATCAAATGCAATTACTTGTAAACTGAACTCTGTTTGATTGTTTCAACAGATCTGCTGCTCCACTTCCTGACACTGGCCAATGGCTGCTTCTAGCATTGAATGAGAAGCTTCCTCAAAGTGTTGTTGATCTATTGAGAGCTCATGTTATCACCCTTCACCATTTTTTGATGTTGTTCATGATGTTGGGGTTCTCAGTGCTGTTTGACTGCATCAAAGCTCCTGGTCTTGGAATAGCCACAAGATATATGTTCACTATGGCAGTAGGTCGGTTGCTTCGGACTGTAACTTTTATTGCTACAATTCTTCCATCTGCAAGACCTTGGTGCGCCGCAGCTCGTTATCAAATACCTGGGCATCCTCATCCTTGGGCACAAAAATATTATGTTCCATATGCTTCTGATTCAGATGCTATTCGTACAGTCATACACAATGATATGGCCTATGGTTAGTGTATTTGGCTTATCACCTAATCTAGGTGTCGATTTTTGTAGGATTGGAAAAACTAAATTATCCTCACTTTTTTCTTTTTGCTTTTTAAAATACAGCTGATGTTCAAGCTTACCCTGGTGAGTATAGACCTGACTGGGGTCGAATGAGCTTCCTAGTAGACATTTTGAGGCCAACCCCTGGAGAGGGGCCTTCATGGTACCATCTATTGAAGAAAGCCAGTGGTGGTTGCAATGATCTTATGTATAGTGGGCACATGCTTGTCGCTGTTCTTACTGCTATGGCGTGGACGGTATATTATACTTCTTACTTTTCTGTGTTACAACTTACAACAGCAAACTTTCCATATATCCTGTTGTACTGAAACTGAATTACCTTTATCTGGAGCCACCACCTTCAATCCAAGAGCTGCATTCCATTTGCTCAGATATTGTTTTAACTGGTTACTTGTAATTGACGCCATGTTAACTCCTTTTCAATCTGTTTCACGCATGCTCATAGGAAGCATATGGGGGCTGGATCTCTGTCGCAATATGGCTTCTCGTCCTGCACAGCGCACAGCGGGAGATACGTGAACGGCATCATTACACGGTGGATTGTGTTGTGGCAATCTACGTTGGCATCCTCTTGTGGAGGATGACGCGGTTCATTTGGTCTGCTAGAGATGCAAGCCGAGCCAGAAGGCTAGCCAAACTGAAGAGGTTCAGAGCAGGCTAACCCGTGCTGCAAAGGACTCAGACATCGACGAGATCCGAGATCTGCTGAAGGAGGTTGAGCTAGCTGGCCAAGAAAAGCAGGCCTTCTCGCAGAGGGCCATCCTGGCTTTCGCTGCAGCTACAATTATTTTCACCCTGACCTGTGTTGTCCTTGCCCTCACGTTAACTAGCGACGGGTGATTTGGCCTTCTGTGATCCGCTGATTTTATCTCATATTCTTGGGTCGTACTGTTATTCTCTGTAGGCTGAGACTATCGAGTGTCATTTCTTGCAGGAAACATGTTTCAACAGAAATGTAACGTCAATCTAGTCTTTAGTGGCATCAATGTGATATAAGTTTGCGAGTTTTTTTTGCTCCAGTCATATTTTGAGCTTTTCTGAACTGTAACTTCAGTATAGTGAGCTGGTGCTGTTCTTGAACTGTGATGATCCTGCATTGTTCTTTCTTCTGTACTCACTGAACTACAATCTGAAGAAGATGATCTGAAGACGTACACTGCATGTCTGCAGGAGCCACGAAAACACCGTGACCTGCAAAGTTTAAACGTGGGTGAGTTAGTAATATGTGTACCTGGAGCAGCCTTTCGTAAACGTCTCTCTACCTCGATCTGAACCGCGCACCTCGCATCAGACGGTCCATGTTCCTCGTCAGCGATGAGGCCCAGTTTAGAGCTGCCCAAGTACTAATAAGCCATCGGCCCAGCACACCCTCGTCTTCTCCGTAGCCGGGGCACCACGCCGCCCTCTCGTCTCTTCCTCGGTTGGCACCACAGTTTCCGGCCTCTGCTGCGGTCCCGCGGCTTCGTCCTCCGGTCTCAAGGTGAGTAAAGCATCACAACCTCAGGCACGTTTGTGTTCAGCGATGGTTTGGTGCTCCACGCTTTACATCGCAACAAGTTTGATGTGCTAGAGCTAGGGGCATGAAGTAGATATGGATTATTTTTCCAGCCGCTAGAGTTTCGAGTTCTTGATTTCGGTTGTCTTGCGGACGCTGAAGTACATATAAATCTTGGTGTTGACTGGGATGGTCTAGTTTTCTTCAGGGTTCCTGCTTTTCTTTGGCCCCCAAATGAACTCGCTAGGCTGATGTATTCTAGAGAAAAATAGGCAAAATTTTGACAAGTTTTTGGTGTAGTTGTATGACCAACTGGAGCCAAAGAGCATGCATGATTGTATCCATAATATCGAAGTCCGCCATAAAGGGCCACGGAGTTAGAATTTTTTATGGGGCTTGCCCAGTTTTGATGAGCATTCGATAATCTTGTCGAGTCCTGATTTTGGTCATGTGCAAAACAGAACTTTGCAACAGAAGGACTCATGGCAATGGAGATGAGATCCCGGGAGTCTGTAGACATGTCAGAGGACCTGACTCGGGCAATCGCGCCTTTTGCAGCTGCCCTACACGACGCATTCCTCCACTTCCATTGCTCCTCGTGTTTCAGGAACTTGTCATCTCAACCTCCATGTGCCATGTCTTGTCTGATGTGCTGCTCTGTTCGATACTGCTGCTCAGACTGCTTAAGCTCGGATTGTACAGTTCATTTGTCTTCTGGTGAATGTAGTTTTTTTTGCGAACCACCTCAAGAAAGCATCTCCGTCCTGTGTTACTGAAGGGACAAGCGATTTTCGTGCTGCTCTTCGACTTCTTTATTTGCTTGAAATGCATGGTCTTGTTTCGTCTGATTCTATCAACCAGTACAGCAGAATTGGTGGGCTTTCAGAAAGTGGTATTGGGGAAGTTCTGGAGGAAGGTGGGAGGTTGCCGAGATGATACTAGAGGGAAGCATGTTGATATTGTCTGCCAGAAAAATGGGGACGCAAACTGCTGTTAGTTTGTCCAATGGGCTGACAGTAGAGATGGTGGCATTATGGGCAGTGATGACCAATAGTGTTGAGGTGCAGATTAGTGAAGGGGAGGCTCTGGGGATCGCTGTGTATGGCCCTAGTTTCTCATGGTTCAATCATAGTTGCTCCCCAAACGCGTGTTACCGCTTTGTATTGGCTCCATGGAATGTATTTCACACAAATCAGAACCCAGTGTAGTTTCTGCTAGCAAAGGAGTTACACCAGATGCGGTAAAGGAAATTAAATGAATTTTTATTTAGTACCTGTAAACTTTTTCTTGCATTATTCCAAGAGGGAACATAATTGACTACTCTGCATATAATATATTTCTCAATGTAGAGTGAGTTATTGGGCTTCGTATTGGTTGCAGTGGCACGCTTGGCTGTGTGATGAAGTTGGTTCTACTCATGGTAATTCTTTCGTGTTTCTCTTCTTTTTTATGCTACAATGTTAGAAGCATCATTTTAAACTTTTACCCTGACTCTTTAAAAAGCACTAGCAAATATGGGTATATGGCCCAAGAGTTGTTATTCGTTGCACAAAGCCAATCAACAAGGGAAAGGAAGTTTGTATTACATAAATTGATCTTCTCCACACCAGGGTACAGTTTTCTTGCTGAACCCAAATTTGCACGAGTTCCACAATGCAAGGAAGTCAGTATCCTTAATGTTTTATCAGTTTTGAAGAGTTAAATGAAGGTTTTACTACTTTAATTGTTCCGTGGACTGAAATATGTGCTGCTTCTGCTTCACCCAGTTTTCAGTGTTTACATAATCGAATTTGCCTTTAATTTTAGAAAACTGCAGTTAATAGATCTCTTTATGCACTGCCTACAACTCTCTCTCTCTTCTTCTTCTTCTTCTTCTTCTTTAAGAAAAGAAACAGAAAAACAGGGCCACCCTTATTTCTTTTTATTCGAAGTGAAACTACCACCGACCACTGTACGTTGATACTGTAACTCAGTTTGGTATTGTAGTTTCTTTTGAGATGCTGTTATTTTGATATAGTGCTCTGATTAGTCCTGCCTTAGCAAAAGCTATATCTGAATGCACACCTACTTTAGGATGGATTTGCAGATTATAAGGGAATGTATGCAGATTATACGTTTCCGTTTTTGATGTTTTGGTGTAGACTGATATATACCTACACCATTACTGATGATTTCCATCAAAGCTTAGTTGATGCGCATTGATTGTCTTGGTTAAGTCACTGTGACAGCTAATATTATCAGTGTCTTCCATATGGGTCAATTAATTTCACAATATTAAATATAAGGAAAAAATATTTTTTTGTTTTGTTTTCCTAACTGTTTGCACATCAAATAAAGTAGTAGTCACGTTTTTCCCTACTGTTGTCACACTCATAAGTCACAACTTCCCTTTACAGGAAGCAAGGCATTCAGATCTTTGGTCAAAGTATAAATTCATTTGTTCTTGCAAGAGCTGTACACCAGGACCATGTGTGGATCTTATTCTGAATGTAAGAGCCAAACTTCAGAGAAAATGTTTTCATCATTTCTTTGCAATTTACCATGTACTTTATATAGTGATTTAATACTATCTTCATGCACTTGCCAATAGTGTGCAATGTTCTGAGAATCGATAGGCAAGTTTCAATGACTAGCTACTCTGCCATGATGTTCTTTCAAGCCATTCACTATTTGATAGTCTTTTGAATTTCAGTGGCTTGTATACTGTGTGGTTGCCTTGTTGGTGTCTTGACCCCATGACATGTTATCTCTATCCATTTAATTCAACTTATGTTATTGAACTTCTCTCAGATAGCTTTCACCCCAACATAACTTAAACAATTAAGCCATATATTCATCAGTAACTAATATCACTGGTTTATTTCTAGTCTGTTTTTATACATTAAGCTAGCGACCCTTGTTAAATTATTGTATATGTTGCCGGTTGTTAGCTGTTTACGCTGAATCTAGTAAATTCTCCTTTCCAAAGAAAAAAAAGATCTTTTATTTTCTGCAAGCTGACATCTACCCTGATCAGTGGGACTCTAGGAACTTGAATTCACCAGAGGATGCTATTATATCTCCAGCAATCGAGGATTTGGATGATATCTTACAACATGCAATATCTGAATACTCATTGGGTGATGATCCTAAAGCTTGCTGCAATATGATTGAAAGCATGCTTTACAAAAACTTGATGGGTGATATGTAGCAAGAGGAACTTTCACGGAGAAGACATATACTACACCCTCTTCACCATATCTATCTTAGAGCTTACATGACACTTGCCTCTGCTTACCATTTTCGTGCCCTAAAAGTAAACTCTGATGGTTTTTAAGGGAGAAAACAGTGCTGTTTCTTTCGAAATGACCAAAGCTGCAGCAGCTTATTCGTTTGTTCTTGCAGGAGCTACACACTATTTGTTCTTATCTGGATGTTCGTTTATGACCCCACTGTTACACTTTTTGTTAAGCACTGGACAGTCCTTGTTAGATTTTGTTGAATGTATAAAGCAAGTAACAGCAAAAAATGTATCTGAAGCTAAGTTCAACTTTGCTTATGTTCATCAAGTTCAGCAAAACGTGATTCCATGCAGTACCATCAATTCAGATCAACTTGTGAGGACTTCGGCAAGCGCATGTTATCGTTATCATTGCAGTGCTGACCATTTCTAGCCCAAAGTTTACCCTGCTGGGAAAGATTAAGAACCCTATAGACTTCAGTTGGCTTGGGGCAGCAATATTTTAGTCTCTCCATCTTTCTTAGGAAGATTCTGCCAACCTTTCTTGTACAGATGGGCTAGCAGTTTTCATCAAAGAACAGAAGGAGTGCATTCTCAGCTTAGCTTTTTGCTGCATCACCTATTGCAAATATCTTGCCAGTATATGCTATGGTCCACAACATTATTTGGCAGATCATGCTAAAGATCTGCTTGAAGGTATCAATCTTACACCATGACTTTCCTGTGGTGGTTTTGGTGCGTGCTTATAAGATATAATGCCCCGGGAGTTGACGTTTGATGTGCTCTCTGTTGTCATTATCGAGGGTTGTGGAGATGTATTTCAGGATGGTTGTAGGATTAAGCTCATATTTTCTTTATATGTAAGCACAATTTATCAATTCAGTTTATTCTGATGAACAAAAGTGAATAACAGTGAGTTATATGGGAACAGTCCCTGACATGCTTCTGTGGCTTTGGTTCACTTAAGATTCCTTCTTGTGTATAATCACGTAAGAGAGTTGTGTCAAAGTGTGTTCCAGCACTCTGTGCCTGAAGCTAATCGCACTAACATTCCGTATTGGTTGATCCGCTGGCCCATTTTATTGGTAATTTTTCTAATTATGCAAAAGTATCCACATGTTTGCTACTCTCTCCGGGTCTACCTATGGTGGTTGAAGTCATTCACAAAGCTACTCAGGCTTTTAGTGGATTTGATGCCAGGTCTTAATCCCCAACTAGAAAAGAAACTGAAACTCGATGTCGAGATATGCCAGCCGGAATCCTGTAAGTAGTTTTAGAATCTCAGATAGTTAAATATTTTCAACTTTAACCACCAATATAGAAAGAATTACCAACATTAATAAAAATAAATTAATAATGTTAGATTCATCATGAAATATATTTTTATAATATATTATTATTTTTATTCAAAACAACATATTTTTGAAAAATTGATGGTTCTAGTGTCACTCTAAAGAAAGTGTAAATGTCCAAAACTACTTATATTTTAGGGAGTACTTAGATGCAAATTCTTCTTGTTTATCACTCATGGAAGAATCACCATCTGACTAGGCCATGAAGATCCACTTCAAGCAAAGGTGCAAACCAAGCTATTATGTTTATACTTTTTAGTCGGAGGTCCGTTATTTGTGATTGGGAGATACTCCCAACTCAGAGGTTACACAAGTTGCATGTTTACTCTCAATGGTTTTCATACTTTAGTATGGAGACAGTCCATTGCTATGTTTAAAACAGAGATATCTCATTCAACACAATTGGACAAAATGAGCTCACTCCGTTAAGTTACTGGGACTGGCAGTGACTTGTAACACCTTCATCCTTGCATATGGACAGATTGTGGATTGTTTGTCTAGTGAGCTAAATATGTTTTTTCTTTCATTCTTGTTTTCCCTGCTGTCAATCTCAGTATGGTAGTGATTTTTTTTCTCCTTTCTGTAGTTTTAGTTAGTTATTTTTTAGCCTATTTTAATCTTTCTTGTAGGGATTTCTATTTTTGTAAGCACAATGGAGAAATGTGTAAGCAATGAATGGTGGATCCTTCTGATGCCAGCGAGCACAGTTTCATGCAACTGCAATCGCTGGTTTATCTTAATGCTCGCTCATTCTCATGCCAACTAACTTCTTCATAGCAAGTGAAGGTAACTTGTAGCTCAAGTCTCGTACTGCAAGCTTCTATACGTTTCAGTGCTAATTTTATACTGTAATGATTAGTGAGCTTCATATTTCAATTAACAGGTTTAGCTAGCCATATGTTAACACTACATCCTAAAAAGTTGAGAAACAGGAATTATCAGAAATTTAGATTTAACTGCAACCACGAACGCGATAACTTTGGTTACTGAAAAACAGATTACACTGCCATAAGAAGTTGAATGAATGTCGATGTGATAATTATCAGAATAATAGTACTAATTTCTGGTGACAAATAACTGTCAGAATATGCTTTGGCATTTTTCTTTGCCTGCTGACTTCCACTGACCTAACCAATGGGGAATTCAACTATCTGCATTAATGGGCCGGCATGTCTATTCCCAGCAGGCACCTATCTACTTTAGGCTGGTGGTGCTGATAAAATCAGAAATTTCTCCTTTATTTGTTAACAATCTTTCTGTTGGAAAGATATTCCAACTTGCATGGAAGCCACTATGTGCTGTGTACATGCTTCTTGAATTCTTTTTATACTGTAAATCATTGATCGGTAGACACCTTTCTTAATGCTGAGGTAATGGTCTATACCTGCATGTTGAACTCATTTGAGTTTTTGTATGGATGCAGCGTTCACCATGGTGCAAAACCACGGGTTGGCAATGAGCTTTTATTTTGTGGTATTCTGTTCTCGCAGCATGGTTGTGTCGTGTGTTGAGATATGAGTTGTGTATAGCCCCAACCCCCAAAACCACACACACCCCTATAACAGTTTAAGATTTTGTCAGCAACTGTAGTGCATAAACCTGCTGTAGTTTTGCTAAAAAGTAGAGATAAAAAACTAACTGTAAGATCCACACTAGTTTATCGTCTGGATAAGTTAAAGTGATTTTTCCCATGTGTGTTTACATTAACTAAAATAATATGTGATGCATTGGAAAAACTTGCAGGGTTGAAGAATATATTTTGTGGATTAAAAATCATTTTTTGTGGTCGCATTGCTCCAATATCAATTGTCCCTTGGTTCCGAAGATTGTAAAAAGATCTCTACCTAGAGAACAAACGTAGTGCTTTCAATCGTTTAGTGCGCATGATATTAGCCACCCAGTTCGGATTGCTGGAGGCCTGTTCTGATACAACAGTTTATTTTTCAACTGCCTAGATGTAGCTAGTTTCCTGCTATAAATACCTCCTACCGTATCCTTGTTGGAACCATAGTGCAACCAAGTATCTACTTCTCTGTTCTCTGTGATACATTGCTTTTCAGTTTAAAATGGCAGACGAGTACGATCGCAGCAGCCACGAGAGGTCAGGCACCAATGGTGATGAAGGGTACAACAAGACCAGCAATGAAGACTATGGCCGCAGCAGCGATGACTACAGCGGTGGTACTGGCGCCTACAACAAATCCAGCGGCGGCAACAATGATGGTGGATATAAGAACACCAACACGCAGGACTACAGTAGCAGTGGCGGCTACAACAAGTCTAGCACGGACGATATCAGCGGCGGCTTCAAAAAATCTAGCACCGATAACTATGGTGGCAGTGGCGACTATAACAAAACTAGTACCAATGACTACAGTGCCAGTGGCGGCTACAACAAGTCCAGCACAGACGATTTCAGTGGCGGCCACAACAAATCTAGCACTGATGACTACAGTGGCAGTGGCAGCTACAAGAAGTCCAGTGCTGGTGGCTATGGCAGCGGATACAAGGACTCTGGTAGCGGCTACAATGGCCGTGGCGATGACCACAAGAAGTCAAGCTCGGACGACTATGATGGTGGCTACAAGAACTCCAGTACCGGTGGTGGCTATGGCGAAAGTGGCTACAACAAATCAAGCACCAAGGACTCATCCGCTTACAAAAAATCAAGCACCGGGGACTACGGCAGTGGCAAGAACACCTCCACCACTGATGACTACGGCAGTGGCAAGAGCACCTCCAACACTGATGACTACGGGGGCAGTGGCTCCAACAAGTCCAGCAGCGGTGACTATGGCCGAAGCGGCCACAACAAATCCGACGGTGATGAGTACAGTGGCGGCTACAACAAGTCCAGGGCCGATGAGTATACTACCGGAGCAGGCAAGACCAGCTCTGACGATTACTAGACCAAAATGTCAAGAAAGTGATAAAGAGTGTTCGTGGTGCTAAATATGTGTGCTTGCTATTGCTACTGGTCCTTGCTAAAGGATTTATCATATGTATTCCTACTCTGACCTTTATGATGGGGTTATCTTATAGGTATAGTCGACCTGATCCCATCTTAAAGCTGAGATTGTCGAGATGACGTCCTGTAAATGTCCCAGTGTGTACGTATGTATCAGTGTTGCTAGCCATGGACCTGCACTATGCCTTTTACATGTACAAATATGTTATGTCATACTAGCAGCTGTAATGTATGTTACGACTTGGCTGGCTGCAATTTCCCAATCCTTGTGCAAGTGGAGCTTCCGGCTTTGCGAGCCCCGACATACCGAGCTGTCATGACAACTGAACAATCACACGATTCTCATAAAAATTTCACCGCAAGATACTACGTAACCTTCATTTAGGTAGGCGGAATCATGAATCTCCATCTTAAAGCAACCAATATATAAAACCATAGCCAGAAAAGGCCAGCTGCCTTGAGTAACCGAAAGAAATCCAACTGCACTAGTTACGAATGGTTTCTCAAGTCTTGTAATAATAGATCGACAGCACACATAGCACAAGTAGGAAGACACACTACTATAAAACATATTGATCAGACATTTCACTCTCTAGACGGTTAAAAAAAAACTATCTTAAGTAAGATTTATCCAAGACGGTTTTTACTAAAATTTACATTCTAGACAGTAAATAATCCATCTAGATAAAGAAGACATCTAAGAAGATTTTTGCTCACAAAATCTTCTAAGATTAATCCGACCCATATAGACCCATTGGGCTGCCAGCCTAGTCCAACAAGCATCAATATATAATCTCTCACCCTAATGGTAAGTCCAAGCACACCCTCTCCCTGTCCCCACCTCCTGCGCGGCCTCTCTCTCCAGATCCAATCCAGCGCCTCCTCTACCTCTCTCGATCCAATGCCTCCTCTAACTCTCCCTCTCCAGATCCGATCTAGCGCCTCCCTACCACCCTCTGCTGCTCTGCTCACAATATGGGGATGGTGTAGGCCATCAGTGTCTACGAGCTCGGCGGCCTTGCCTGAGGCAACCACCACGTATGCATTCCCTTCTTCTTCTTCTTCTTTTTCTTCTTCTTCTTCTTCTTCTCCTCAATCTTCTTCTTTTCTATGGGTTAATTTCTTTCTTTGGTGGATGTGATGCGAGAAACAAGCAGGTGATGAAATGGGAGTAGGTGGAGGTCGGCAAGCCCAACCAAGGCGAGATCCGGATCAATAACACCGCCATCATCATCAACTTCCTCCTCATGGTCGTCACCACAACGTGCGGCCTGCTCCTTCTCTATGCCTACTTCCTTCGCGGCAGCACCACCACCATCGCCACCACGCCCACCATGTTCCTCATGATGCCCCACCTTCTCGTCACGCCCATCACCATCGGTCTTGACAACCTGCCTCAACCTAATGACCAGCTGTGTCCGTCGTCGACGGTCTCACGACCAGCCTCCGTCGGATTCATGCTATTGCTCGTGCACCAGCGGTTCACGGCATGATGCTACTCGGCGTCAGCGTGGCCATACTAGGGATGAATGTCGGGGGGACCGGACGGACGGAGTGTCATCGGTGCATCTTTTAAAAATATAAAATCCAATCCCAGACACTTCGACAATCGTCTTGGATACTCGGTTATTCCAGTTAGTCTTCAAATCGTCTGTGATTCGAGCTTCACATCTGTGACACGTAATCCAAGACAGTTAAAAAACATCTGGAATAATGTTTTTGAACCGACAATTTTTATGGCAGTGGCGTAGATCGATAGTATTCGTACGCCTACTATAGCTCACCACGTTTGCACTAGCAAACATGGGTCTTCCTATCACCGAAATGGGACGAACTCGACACGTACGCGCCGCGTCACTGACCCGAGCCGAACACATGGCCGGTCTGCCCATCGGCGCTGCGCGATCGCCGTCGCGGCAGTCGGGTTAGCAAGCGATGGCCGTCGGCATCCAGGCGGTGACAGGCAACCAGCCCGAACCAGCCGCGCGCGGGCGCGGGCATCTCGTCGGATATCACGCGGGATATGCCTTGTCCTTGGCCGCGTCGAGTATGTATGTCTCTCTCGGCGCATGCTGCCCTTGCCGACACTGCCCCTGCCCGGCCGCCCCGCCCCGATCGACGCGCGCGCCCCGCGCAGGGTGTTTAACCAACCAACTCGAGATCGACACATTGATCCGTCGGCCCGGCACACGTCCACTTCGCTTATGGCCCCGGTTCGCTTTGAGCAAACCTGCACGTCATCGAGCTTATCTCTCATGATTTCTTTGAGCTTTATGCTTCCAAGTTGCGAGATCTCGCCCTTTTGCAAGTTGCATTACTTTCGTCACCGATGCTAAGCTCCGTTTAGAAGGGGAAAAGAAACGGAGATTGAGTCCATTAGCGAGATGTTATTTTTGGTGGGAAATGGAACTTGTGACCTTCTGTACGAGCGGCGCAATGGAGAGTAGGATGAAGATTATGTTCTAGAGAGGCACCATGATCCGGTGATTTTGTGGTTCTCGTGGGAGCTGAGACTCAATCCAGCAGTATGGGTTGACGTGGATGCGTTCGTCTGGACGGTGAGCAACTGTACTGAATGTGTCTTCGTCCTCCGTAGCTTATCGACAACTGGCCACTACAAGATATCAAGACCGGCCTACGTATCGAGCACTTACGGGCCGGCATTGATGTGTGAAAGAGATAGTTAACCCCTCAGTTCTAGTGGAGAACAACGGCCAACACTGCTACAGCAAATGGACAGTATCACGTGCATGATTTCTGCACAGTTTCACTTAACGCGCGCGCGCCCAAACACATGGCATGGCCAATTTGGGAGCCTTTAATTAGGTTCACAAATCTTATTCAGAGAAGAATAAGCTGCTCAGAGTATTAATATATATATGCGCGTCTAAAAAGAGAGGTCCGATGGGAGGATGTTACGAGCCAAGCAGCTCGCTTTGCACAAGTGTCACATCGAAGAAGAACCACACATGACACAACTATTAGTCTTTCAGTATCGGAGTGCGGATACGGGATATTTCGGAGCAAATGGACGGATGAAATGCCAGATTTTGTTCTGACGAAACATTCATCGACACAAGATTTTACAGATTTCGCTCTCTGTTCTGAACTTCTGATTCCGTGACATGGCATCCGGAGGAAGTAACAGGGTTCAAAGATTCGCTGAAATTAAAATTCTAGAAATTCCGGGGGGTACAGAAATATGTGTACCTCGGTCAAAAAATTCAGTTGCACATAAATATAGGTCAAGTACGTTTTAACAGAATTCAAACTTTGGTTAAAAAATCATCAATTTTTGGTTAAATTTCGTCCAAGTTCAAACAAATATTTCGGAGGGTCTGCTGAATTGAAAACCGAAATAGCAGTAACTTCAGTTGGTACCGGAGCTTTTACGAAATCGAAATTCTAAACCCCGGGGAATAACAATCATGCTTTTTAGCTGTTGCCTATTTATTTCTTAAAAAACATGGATATAGCTCTTTAATTTGTACTAAATTGCACATTAAAAAAATGTGCAACTTTTATAAAAAATTGTAATTGTGTATTTTTTAAATGTATTTTTTTGTTTTCTAAGAGTTCACTAGTTACATAGTATTTGTTTTTTTTGTGGAGCATTTTTTTATTTCTTTATGCGGCATGTTTAAAATACAACCGTTCAGTATGATTAAAAGATAATACGTCCAACACTCCACAAGATTGACTGAAATTTAAGAAGATGAAAAAAAACAGTCATGGAATAGGTGATCCCCGGAAGTAGTGTTGGAGTTTGCTCCAAATTCCTGTCACCCCCGTTGCAGAAGACGTTCTGCGTTGCCGGTGTCAGCTAGCGGTGTCACTCAGCTGTGTCAGCCAGCTATGTCACAGGTGTTATGTCCACCGGTGACACAGGCAGCTGACACAGATAGGGTTAGCTCACCTGAGTCAGGTGTTAGCATGTTAAGTGTTCTGCCTGTGTCAGTCAGCTATGTCACAGGCAGTAACACAGATACCCCTTAGCCACCTGTAATTATATATACCCTACCTTGTAGACGTTATGGGATAAGTCAAGCATTGTAAATCCCTAACGAGTTAGGACTTCATTCATAGTGAAGTTGATGTCTTCGTGCGTCCGTGGTTTTCACCCTTTCTAGGGTTTCCACGTAAAACTCCCTGTGTGCTTTGGATGGTGTGTGATTGCTCTGTTTTCTTGCACACGTTCTTTGCTTGATTGTTGCCACGCTTGTTTCCGCTACTCTGATTTCTCTCTTTCTCTGGTCCGCACATCTCTAACAAGTGGTATCAGAGTTTTGGTTGCTCGTTCTTGAGATGGCGTCCATGAAGTTTGATTTTTCGCTTCTTGATCGAGATACTCGATTCTCTCTGTGGCAAGTCAAGATGCGTGCTCTATTGGCTCAGGCTAATTATGAGGATGCTTTGGACTCCTTCGGCGGACAGGCTGTTGCTTCTTGGTCCGATGATGAGAAGAAGAAGGACCGCAAGGCCGTTTCCCAAATTCAATTCCACCTGCATAACAATATCTTGCAGGAGGTTCTCCAGGAGACACATGCTGCTTCGCTATGGCTGAAGCTTGAAGCAATCTGCATGACCAAGGATCTGACCAGCAAGATGCACCTCAAGCAAAAGTTGTTCTTGCACAAGATACAAGAAGGAGATAACTTGCTTGATCATATCTCTAATTTCAAGGAGATTGTTGCTGATCTAGCATCATTAGATGTTAGTTATGATGAAGAAGATTTGGGTTTAATTCTCTTGTGTTCGCTGCCTAGTTCATATTCTGGTTTTAGAGATACCATGCTGTATAGCAGAGATACTCTCACTCTTCATGAGGTTTATGAGGTTCTGCATTCCAAGGAGAAGATGAGACAGATGGTGTCAGATGATTCAAGTAGCTCACATGCTGAGTGCTTATCTGTCAGAGGCAGATTTGAGAAGAAAAACCCCAATCATGGGTCATGGAAGAAGCTCTACCTGTGCCACAGGTCAGAGAGACAGGTCAAAGTCCAGAGGAAAGGGCAAGTTTTGCAGATACTGCAAACGTGATGGACATGATATTTCTGAGTGCTACAAGCTGAAGAACAAGGAGAACAGGAAAGCACAAAGCCGAAAGATAAGGCTGATGCTGCTGCTAATTGTTCTGCTAACTCAGATGTCGAGTCTTTGGTGGTCATTGCTGGAACCTCTGCCAGCAGCCGTGACACAGCTGACCACCTCAGTTGTGCCAGCTCCAGCTGTGACACAGGTGATCATCCCACCTGTGACACAGATCTTCGTCCCACCTGTGACACAGCTGCTAACACAGGTGTTGATTTTTTGAATGCTGTTGCCAGTTCAACTGGACAGAGAGCTGCCACAAATAAGTGGATTCTTGACACTGCTTGCACATATCACATGTGCCCTCACAGAGATTGGTTCAGTTTCTTTGAGCCGTTGAGCAATGATGGATCAGTTCTTGGTTATGATGATTCATCTTGCAAGATAGAGGACATTGGCTCAGTTCAGATCAAGATGTTTGATGGCATGATCAAAACACTGACAGATGTCAGATACATTCCAAAGATGAAGAGAAAACTCATTTCATTGAGCTATTTTGATGGTAAGGGGTACCATTATTTAGGTGGAGATAGTTGTTTGAAGATCACCAAAGGTTCTCTTGTGGTGATGAAAGCAGACCTGAAGAAGTCCAGTGGACTATACTATCTCCGTGGCAGTACAATCTCAGGCAATGCAGTCCCTGTAATTCCTCAAGATGCTTCTAGTTCTGATCAAACTTTTGGCATATGCGTCTTGGGCATATGAGCAAGTCTGGTCTGGAAGAGCTGAGCAAGCGTGGATTACTTGAAGAATACAGTGGAAGCCTGAAGTTCTGCGAGCATTGCATTTTCGGCAAGCACAAAAGGGTGAAGTTCATCACCTCAACTCATACAACTGAAGGAATACTTGATTATGTGCATTCTGATTTGTGGGGGCCATCCAGAAAGCCATCCTTTGGTGGATCTCGTTACATGATGACCATTGTTGATGATTATTCAAGAAAGGTCTGACCCTATTTCCTCAAGCACAAGTTAGAAGCATTTTCTGCCTTCAAAGAGTGGAAGACAATGGTTGAAAACCAAACTGAAAAGGAAATCAAGAAGTTTCGAACTGATAATGGTATAAAATTTTGCTCCAAACAGTTCAACTCATACGGCAAGTCTCATGGTATTGTGAGACACTACACTGTCCCTGGCACTCCTCAACAGAATGGTGTAGCTGTGCGTATGAATAGGACTATTATCTCCAAGACCCGTTGCATGTTGTCCAATGCAGGTCTGAACAGACATTTTTGGGCTGAAGCTGTCTCTACTGCATGTCACCTTATCAATAGGTCACCTTCCACAGCCATTGATAAGTAAATACCCATTGAGGTTTAGTCTGGTTCTCCTGCAGACTATTCTAGTCTGAGAGTGTTTGGGTGCCCTGTTTATGCTCATGTTGACAATGGGAAGCTTGAACCCAGGGCTGTCAAATGCATATTTGTTGGCTATAAGTCTGGTGTAAAAGGCTTTAAGCTTTGGAATCCTGAGACCAAGAAGATGATAGTCAGCCGAAGTGTTGTCTTCAATAAGGCTGCTATGTTGCAAAGCAATGATGTTCTAGTTGATCAGCCCAGAGGTTCTGAAGACAGTGGATAGAAGTCTAACTCTGAGGTGGAGCATTCTGTTAAGCTCAGTGATTCTCATGCACCTGTTCCACAGGTGAGTGCACCTGTGCCACAGGTGACAGCTGTGCCACAGCCAGATCAGCCAGCTGTGCCACAGGTAGATTATGACTTGCCAGCTGTGACACAGGCAGGTGACGCAGGTGATCATGTGCTTACTGCTGTGAACACTCCACAATATTTCATTGCAGTTGATAGGCCTAAAAGGGATCCTAAACCTGTCAGGAAGCTTATTGAAGAAGCAAATATGGTTGCTTATGCTTTCAGTGTCGCAGAGGAAATTGAAGGATCTGCCGAACCTTCTTCATACTCAGAAGCAATTATCTCTGCTAATGCAAGCAAATGGATAACTGCAATGCATAATGAGATTGAGTCCCTTGACAAGAATGACACATGGGACTTAGTGAAACTGCCTAGTGACAAGAGACCAATAAGCTGTAAATGGTCTTCAAGTGCAAGGAGGGTTCTACTCCTAATGATGGGACAAGATACAAGGTAAGGCTAGTTGCTAAAGGCTACAGCCAGATTCCAGGTGTTGATTTCAATGAAGTGTTCTCCCCTGTTGTGAAGCATAGCTCAATTTGTACACTTCTTAGCATTGTTGCAATGCATGATTATGAGCTTCAGCAATTAGATGTCAAAACTGCATTTCTTCATGGGGAGTTGGATGAAGACATCTACATGAATCAACCTGAAGGCTTTACTGTTCTTGGTAAAGAGAAGCTTGTCTGCAAATTGAAGAAGTCACTGTATGGATTAAAGCAATCTCCTAGGCAGTGGTACAAGAGGTTTGACACCTTCATGATTTCTCAAGGTTTTCAAAGATCTGACTATGATAGCTGTGTCTACTTGAGATCTGCTAATGGCTCTGCCATTTATTTACTATTGTATGTCAATGACATGCTGATTGCTGCTAAAGATAAAGCAGATGTTGACAAATTGAAAGAACAATTGAGTTCTGAATTTAATATGAAGGATCTGGGTGCTGCAAAGAAGATTCTTGGCATGGAGATTTCCAGAGAGAGATCTGCTGGAAAATTATATCTCAGTCAGAGGGGTTACATTGATAAGGTGCTTCACCGATTCAATTTTCAAGATGCCAAACCGGTTTCTACACCATTAGCTGCACACTTCAGATTATCAACTAGCTGTTGTCTAAAATCAGAAGAAGATGATGAGTACATGTCTAGAGTTCCCTATTCGAGTGCTGTTGGCTCTCTCATGTATGCCATGGTCTGCTCCCGTCCTGATCTAGCTCATGCCTTGAGCGTTGTGAGCAGCTTCATGGCTAATCCTGAAAAGGATCATTGGAAAGCAGTCCAATGGATATTCAGGTACCTTCAGGGTACATCTAATGCTTGTTTGCATTTTGGAAAATCTAGAAATGAAATTGTTGGATATGTTGATTCCGACTTTGCTGGCGATTTGGACAAGAGAAGATCACTCACAGGCTATGTGTTTACCATTGGTGGCTGTGCTGTGAGTTGGAAGGCAACCTTGCAGTCAACTGTTGCATTGTCTACTACTGAGGCCGAATACATGGCCATTGCTGAGGCATGCAAGGAGGCTACTTGGTTGAGATGATTATATTCTGAGTTTTGTGGAGATTCATCCTGCACAACCATCTACTGTGACAGTCAAAGTGCAATTTGCCTTACAAAGGATTCCATGTTCTATGAGAGAACTAAGCACATTGATGTCAGATTTTATTTTATCAGAAATGTTGTTGCCAAGGGTGATGTCAAAGTGACCAAGATCAGCACACATGACAATGCTGCTGATATGATGACAAATCCAGTTCCTTGGCCGGTGTTAAAAGATAGTCCCTAATGACTATTGGCGCATGGCGTGTGATGAACTGTTCAATCAGTTGAATTTGTTATCCCTGACGTTTCAAGGAAGGTTTCAAGGAATTTGTCTCAAGGTGAAGTTTGTTGGAGTTTGCTCCAAATTCCTGTCACCCCTTTGCAGAAGACGTTCTGCGTTGCCGGTGTCAGCCAATGGTGTCACCCAGCGGTGTTACTCAGCTGTGTCAGCCAGCTATGTCACAGGTGTTATGTCCACCGGTGACACAGGGAGCTGACACAGATAGGGTTAGCTCACCTGAGTCAGGTGTTAGCATGTTAAGTGTTCTGCCTGTGTCAGTCAGCTGTGTCACAGGCAGTAACACAGATACCCCTTAGCCACCTGTAACTATATATACCCTACCTTGTAGACGTTATGGGATAAGCTAAGCATTGTAAATCCCTAACGGGTTAGGACTTCATTCATAGTGAAGTTGACGTCTTCGTGCGTCCGTGGTTTTCAACCTTTCTAGGGTTTCCACGTAAAACTCCCTGTGTGCTTTGGATCGTGTGTGATTGCTCTGTTTTCTTGTGCACGTTCTTTGCTTGATCGTTGTCACGTTTGTTTTCGCTACTCTGATTTCTCTTTTCCTCTGGTCCGTCCATCTCTAACAAGTAGCCATTCAGTATGAGATTCGAGCAATTCAGGGGAATAAACCCCATCCATTATTAATTGTGGTCCAATCAGATGATGTCGACATGCAACTAGTTCCTCTCTGAAAACATAAATCCATTTATCCATTTAGAGCTTTAGACGAATTAACTATGATTTATTTGTTTCAAACAATATGTGCCCAGCAAATTAGCCACGATGTGCCTGTCAACCTATCCGATACCTATAGCTGGCTTCGAGCTCGCTTGCTCTCTGCTATAAATACTCCTCGTTGCTGTGTTCTTTGAACAAACCAGCGAGCTTTACACTTGCGAGTCGTGACAAGTTTGTTTCTCTCCCATAGTTTTCGGACTCGATCGAGATGGCTGACGAGTACGGCCGCGCCGGCTACGGCAGGTCCGGCGACGACTACGATAACAAGTTCAGCAACGAGGACTACGGCCGCAGCGAAGGTGGCTACAACAAGTCCGGCACCGGCGACTACGACCGCAGCGGCGTCGGCAGCGGCTACAACAAATCCGGGACCGACGAGTACGGCCGCGGCGGCGGCGGGTACAACAAGTCCGGCGGCGACGACTACGACAGCGGCTACAACAAGTCCGGCAACGAGGACTATGGCCGCAACAAGTCCGGCACCGACGACTACGACCGCAGCGGCGGTGGGTACAACAAGTCCGCCGGCGACGACGAGTACAGCGGAGGCGGGTACAAGAAGTCCGGCGGCGACGGCGAGGACTACGGGTCTTCCCGGGACGAGTCCGAGAAGTACAAGAAGCAGGAGAAGGAGCACAAGCACAAGGAGCACCTCGGCGAGATGGGCACCCTCGCCGCCGGGTCCTTCGCCATGGTACGCTACGTACACCGGTACCCGAACACATTTCCTCACGAAAACGTACACGTTCGATCGTACGTACGTTGTGATTGACGATTTGTGGTACGAACGGCCATGCATGCAAGTGCAGTACGAGAAGCACCAGGCGAAGAAGGACCCGGAGAAGGCGCAGCGGCACAAGATCGAGGAGGAGGTCGCCGCGGTGGCGGCCGTGGGCAGCGGCGGGTACGCGTTCCACGAGCACCACGAGAAGAAGGAGTTCAAGGAGTCGGCGGAGGACGCCGAGGAGGAGGAGGCATCCTCTGGCCGCGGCGAGGGGAAGAAGAAGCACCACTTCTTCGGCTAGCTGATCGATCAGCACGCAGCAGCAGCAGCAGCACGCGGGTTAATAAGAGCGGGGGTGTTGTGCGTATGGCTCAGTATATGTACCTATATATGGTATATGTGATTACTAATGGGGGCGGCTGCTGCGTTCATGAGCGTGTTGCTGTCTCTGTATCTGCATGGTATTTGTGTACGTTGTTTTCTGCTGCGCGCGTATATATAATCTAACAGGCTTGCACACTTGGCTTGTCGCTACTACCACGGAAGAGTACAAGACCTCTAATTTCCCGAACGGTTCACTAAAATTTATCCGTGAAAAATAGAGTATTATAGATGATTTCTATTAAAATAACATTTGTAATGTATTATAGGTGAATTTTTTTGGCAAAAAAAGACTATGGATTGACCCTGCCATCAGATGCAACAAGAAATCCCCTTATAAGCATCGAGCCGCCCTTCCCTTAACCCTAGGTTTCGATCAAAGCTAAGTTCCAGCCACCTCCACCACCTCTCCCTGCAGTCTCCTCAGATCACGACCCCGCAGCCTCTCCTATACACCTCCTCCTCCTAGATCGATCCCTTTCTCCCCTCCTCCTCAAATCCGGTCAGCCGCCTCTACACCTTGTTCAGATCGGCCGCCTGCTCAACACCTTCATCGGCAGCCGTCGTTGGCATTGGCATGAGCGTCGACCTTCACGGGCAGAACGACAATAGCGGCGAGCGGGTTGCCCCGACGGCAAGCTCTGGCAGAAAGACGATGACAAGGTCAAGAACGTGGTCGTCTCCGCCGTGGTGGAGGGCGATGAGGCCGAGGGGATGGCCGGCTCCGCCGTCGTCTAGCGTTGACGACAAGACGGAGGATGTGGTCGCCTCCACCGCCGTCTAGGGCCGGCAACAAGTCAAGGGAGCGGCCGTCTCGGTCATGAAGGTGGAGCAGGAGCTAGATCCAATGGTGCCCGTGGACGGGGTAGCACCGGATTCGGTTGTCCTGATGCTGTGTTTTTTCTGTTGTTCCTTAACACAGATGGTTTTGTTTGAACCTTGAGAACCATCTATGGTCTAATTTAATCATCACAGACCTATTCTAAACCATTTATGATAAAGGTTTTGTGTAGTAGTGTGCATACCTGTTACCGCTGGAATAAAAACCCTAGATGCACCATTTTAATTTTAAAATGCACAAATGTATAGGCCATCTATGAGGCCCACTTTTTTTGCTGACAGTGTTGTGTCGACCCATGCCCGGCCCGATGTTACTTTCCCAGTGCACTCCAAGGCCTGGTTTCAGATCGGTCCAGACTGCAACATAACCCTCTAGCGCCAGAATCACATTTTCAGCATGCCATTGCTATTTTCAGAGGGCTTCAGCCTACAGAGGAACATCCAAACTCCAGAGCATGTGATTAGTAAGTAGTAACATACATATGTGCACATGATG
The DNA here is from genome assembly GCA_019208055.1 of Stipa capillata. Taxonomy (NCBI): domain Eukaryota; kingdom Viridiplantae; phylum Streptophyta; class Magnoliopsida; order Poales; family Poaceae; genus Stipa; species Stipa capillata. The sequence continues at coordinate 12,314 of JAGXJF010005230.1, read as the reverse complement.
CATTTGTTCCACGCAAATAAAGTAGTACATGAGTAAGAGTAAGCATGGTGTCGTCACATCATGGTTATTTTTTCGTTTCGTACCTTGACACGAAAGACGGGCAGGTCTCCTACAGTTCTACGGAAAACACAGTAGACATGCCAAATTGGCATGCATAGCTGTAGGATCCGGCAAACTGGAGCTACGCAATGGTTTCAGAAGAACGTGAACTATACTATCTCTACTCCCAAATCGCCCGCCAACTTGGCAATTTGGCGTCTCGTATTCCCTTTTTCTTTTCTCAAACCGCATCTTCTTTCTTGCTTAGTAGGGCACTTCGGCCAAAAGTACTGCAGCTACTGTATGCTTACCTACTAAGAAACAAAATCTGCTTGGCTTTAACGATGTTTCCGTCCGAGCTGAGGCAACCGGTGGAGGTGTAATTTGTACCCCTGGGGGATAAGTAATCATATTTTGCTTAGATACCGCAACCTATATTATTATATTATTGAAATGATAGAAAAAAACATGACGTTTATTCTCATAGGCTAAATTATCTACATCGTTCGATCTTGGTGAATCCAGATTATAATAGTATAGATAAATCACATTTTTTTATAGAAATCCACATTCTATACAATATTTTATTATGTAGATAAAGAATACAACTCAATTTCTCTAAATTAAATTTTAGAATTAATTTTAAATAATATTAGCAGTTGGATTTATATATTCAGTGGATAAAAAATAAAACTCTATTTCCTTAAATTAACTTTCAGAATTAATTTCAAATAAAAATTAATAGTTGGATTCATATATTAGGTGGATAAAGAATACAATTCTATTTCTCTATATTAAATTTTAAAACAAATTTAAAATAAAAATTAGCAGTTTAATTTTATTTTCATTCGATAGCACGCAATATATAATAATAGATGATAAATGTAAGTGACGATGAGTAGTACAACTCTACTGTATACGATGGCCTTAAACCGTATATGACACCCCAGGGGTCTCTTAGGTGTCCGGAGCAACGGTCGTATCTGGGAGGAACACTAGGAAGATAAGGAAGCTATTTGCAGGTGTCCGGATGCCCCTTAAATAAGAAAGCTTATCCTTATGTTTAAGGATGACAGGAGTTCTACTCGAAGAAGAGTCCATGCCTAACATGATGTACCCTCTATAAAAGGAGTCAGAGGACCCTGCGGAGGAGGGAGATCCTGATAGATCCAGACAAGCAGCACACGAAGCCAAACAGATCACTCGAGGAGACTTCTGAGCAAAGTAGAAGGGAAAGCAACATCCCCGATACTGACTCCCCACTAGTTGTAGATCCCATCTAGACTAGTTTCCTTATTGTACTCTATCTCAAGATCAACACAAGACATACAAGACGTAGGGTTATTATCCTCGAATCTGTATAAATCTTTGTCTCTCGACGACTTGACTTGGCACAACTGAGTGTCCCCAACCCTCATACTTTCATCATATACATATGTAAGATTGACGGTTTACCAATTATCGACAGCTGGCGCTGACCATGGGGATGCCTTCAGCCAACATCATGAAGTCTTCGTCGACGTCATCGCCAACTCCACCAAGGATCATGTCGAATTCAGACTTTTTGGATAAGGGGATCTATGACAACTTTGTTCCTACGTCCGACTAGGAGCCGATGATCAACCGAGTAGATCTAGGCGACTTCTCCCCTGATGACGAGTCCGATAGTGACACAAGCTACTTTATGGATGAGTACGCCAGGACCTACGACATTGAGCTCGAATCGCCCGATCGCCAAGACGTTCACATAAGCAACGTAAGCCCCATGTCGGGGTTGTCCCGTAGCTTCTGGACACCCAGATGGCCGAGCCAACTTCTCGGAGATCCTCTCCAATGATAGGTCCATGATGGATCTAGACTCCACCTGTAGAGGAGCATACCCTCGAGAAGTTCTCGTTATCGGGGATGGTAATGAAACCCGCCTAACCCCACTCAGGGCGACGACGTGGCGGATCCAAATCCGATTGCTGTGAACCAGGTTCTACATCAACAACCGAGGACGTCTCGGGATCAGGTGCAAGTCTCCGGGCAAACGGGTTTGGGCACCCCCCTCCAACAGGGTGCCAGGCTCTACAGCTCTAAGACCGCTCATCGGCTTTCCGAGATCCAACACCAGCTCCAACAACCTCCCATCATAGATCTAAGTACTCCCGAGGGTAGGAAGTAGTTATGCGACACGGAGGATGCCCTCCTACAAGCCCAAGTATAGGCCGAGTCTTCTCATCTGGCGGTCGTAGCCAACAATTCCACCAAAGGTAGGACCCTTTTCTTCCCTTCCCGTGATGATTCAGATGGAGAAGGACGACATCCCCAGAATCAAATCTCTCGGGAAGACAATCAGTCTCAATACCGCTTCAGAAACTCACCGATCCAAAATCACCCCATCTTGAACCTACGTGAGGTCATCAACTGGTGGAGGCGCTCAAGGACCCCATAGGATCAGTCACTCAGTCGGATAGCTTCCCGATATCGCGATCAAGGTCGGGGTTGGTCCCCTACCCCGGCTAGCAGGGTGCTTATATCCACTAGAGGAGCCATTAATGGGTGCCAGGCCTTCTTGCCAGAGCTCAAGAGGGTCCGCTGGCTATCTTGGTTTAAGCCCGGGTCGATAGAGAAGTACGATGAAACTACTAATCCCGTTGAGTTTTTATAGATCTATACCACAACCATCAAAGCTACTAGAGTAAACGAAAAGGTCATGGCCAACTACCTTCCCACCACTCTTAATGGGCCGGCTAAGATGTGGCTAACTAACCTACAACCAGGAACGACTCTGCAGCCTGTTCCAGGGAAACTTCCAGGGCACTTATGTCCGTCTTGGCAAGAAGAACTACCTCTCGCGACTCTTCTAGACGGAGGATTAGACCTTGCGCTAGTTCATCCGATGCTTCATCAACATCTGCAACACCATCGCTATGGTAACTGATGTTGATGTTAATGAAGCATTCGCTCGTGGTTGCAGGAATCGCAGATGCACATAAGACATCGCCATCTTCGACCCTCAAATGGTTAGAGAACCGATGGACATTTCCGACAAGGCAGCTAGTGCCGAGAAAGCTCTCTCATCCATCAAGGATCAGGAGCAAGCCGTACAACATCCTTAACCCAGATTGGATGGTGACTCGTCAAAGAACAAACACAAAAAGAAGCCCTCCAAGGAAGGTAATGAGAAGAGAACCAAGACTGGAGAAGTCATGGCTAACTTTCCCGACAATCGCCCCGGGCCACCCCTGGGGCAAGGGCAGGCAACCACCTACCGTCGAGCGTGCCAACAAGACCTGGTGTGATTTCCACCAAACTGATAACCACGACCTCTTTCAATGTCGAGTGTTCAGAAAACACATCAAGGTCGTTGCCAAAAAGCTCTAGGGAAAGGCTCCACAGGTTGCGAGCCATAGCCGGGACTCTAGTTTGGTAACGATTCATACCAGATGCCTTTCTAGGATGAAGAAAGGATAGTCAACCACATTTTTGGGGGCTCGATCTCTTACAAATCCAAGAGGCAGTTCAAAATAATGGCCTGAGAAGTGCTAACTGCGATCCCTCAGGGTTGCCAGGCAGTCAGATGGTTAGACATCGAGATCTCGCGGTCAGACCGATTGTCCCAAAAACTTTGTTCGACCTAGATGTTTCCCGATCATGGTCGAGCCGACCATCAACAACTACAAGGTTTCCCAGGTACTCATGGATGGAGGGAGTTATTTGAATATCCTCTTCACCAATACGCTCGATGCAATGCAGGTCCTCCACTCTTCCATCAAGCCAGTGTCACAAGCATTCCACGACATCATGCCCGGGTCCTTGGCCACCCCGATTGGCTGAATCGCGCTTCCCTGACCTTCGAAAAACCAGACAACTTCCGAACAGAAAATGTTCTGTTTGATGTGGTCGATTTTGAGATGGCTTACAACGTCATCTTAGGATGACCAACTCTCGCCAAGTTCCTGGTTGCCGCACACTATGCTTACCAGTGTGTGAAGATTGCAGAGCCCAAAGGTGTCATCACGGTTCAAGGCTGCACCTAGACTGGCTTGCGATGCAACAAGTGCAACCTAGACATGGCCGAGCAACACCAAAACGATAAGAAGATCAAGCACTCAAGACCCAATGTGGCCGTGAAATTCCACGGCAAAGTCAAGACCATTCCTCTGGACTCAGCGGAGCCATCGAAGACCGTCTTGGTCAGCTCTGGCCTGATCTAGAAATAGGAACTCGAGCTCATCACCTTCCTCTGGGTAAGCACAGACGTGTTCACATGGCATCCATCCAACATGCTGGGTATACCTTGGGAGGTGATCGAGCATAGTTGGTTGTCCGCTCTAACGCCAAGCTTGTGAAGCAGAAGCTTCGGTAATTCGCTGTCGACAAGAAAGAAACCATCAAGGTGGAGATCAAGAAGCTCTTGAAGGCAGGGTTCATTCGAGAAGTCGAGCACCCTGTGTGGCTGGCTAAACCCGTCATGGTTAGAAAGGTGAACGGGAAGTGGCGTATGTGGTGCACTTCATAGACCTCAACAAAGCCTACCCAGAAGACGCCTTTCCTCTACCTAGAATAGATCAAATAGTAGACTCCACCTCTAGATGTGATTATCTAAGCTTTCTCGATGCGTACTCTGGCTATCACCAGATAAGTGTGTGTCTTGAAGATGAGGAGAAAACCTCCTTTGTCACTCCGTTCAGGGTATTCTATTATGCAAAGATGCCTTTTAGATTGAAAAACATTGGTGCCACATATTAGCGTAGAATGCAACTCGCCCTCCATGACTAGATCAACCAAAACGTCAAGACTTATGTCGATGACCTTGTCATGAAATTGAAAAAGAAAGAAGAATTTCTCTCCGATCTACTCGAGACCTTCATCAATCTATGAAAAAACTAGATTATGCTCAACCCAGAAAAGTGCGCATTTGGAGTCGACACGGGCAAACTACTCAGATTCCTGGTGTCACACCGTGGAATCAAGGCAAACCCCGAGAAGATCAAGGCCATCGAGGACATGCAGTCTCCTAGGTCGGTACAAGAAGTACAGAAGCTAACTGGGTGCATTGCGGCACTCAGTCGTTTTGTCTCCCGTCTCGGAGATCGGGGGCTTCCCTTTTTCAAACTGTTATGCCAACACAACAGTTTCAAATGGGTAGAGGAGTCAGAAAAGGCATTCCAGAATCTCAAGAAGTATCTTTCATCCCGTCCCTGTGTTGCTGCTCCCAACCAAGAGAATGGACTTTTGCTTTACATAGCAGTCGGACCACGGGCCGTGAGTGGAGTTTTGGAGGTGGAACGAGAAGAACCCGATAAGCTGGAAAAGAGCCAGTGACTAGTGTACTATGTCAGTGAAGTCCTTCATGGACCGAAGTAGCACTACCCACAAGTGCAGAAATTACTGTATACTGTGCTCACGGTCTCCCGCAAGTTGAGGCACTGTTTCCAGGCTCACAAGATCAATATACTATCCACCTTCCCTCTTGGCGAAATCCTCCACAACAGAGATGCTATCAGGAGGATCGCCAAATGGGCCGTTAAAATTGGAGAATTCGGCATCCGCTTCATCCCATGCACTGCTATCAAGTCGCAAGCGCTCGCCGACTGCGTCGCTGAGTGGTCCGAGCCCGAGCCACCCCACAATGCCCAAAATGACACTCGAGGTATGGAGTTTACATTTTGATGGGTCGCTAACGCTTAGAGGCTTGGGGGCTGAGATAATCCTTACTTCCCCGACCAAAGAACACTTGCAATATGCTTTGCAGATTGACTCCCCTGCCACCAACAACATGGTCGAGTATGAAGGTTTGCTTGCAGGTCTTCGAGTAGCTTTTCCACTTGGCATCCACCGCCTACTCATGAGTGGGGACTCACAGTTGGTGGTGAAGAAGGTTAGCAAGGAGTACCGAACCTCCGACAAGACCATGGCAGCCTACCTTGCGGAGGTGAGAAAGCTAGAAAAAGAAATTCATCGGACTCGAGGTCAGGTACATCTCGAAAAAGGATAATTGTCTCACCGATAGTCTTGCCCGACTAGCCTCCTCACGATTTTTAGGACAACCTGAGATATTTGTAGAAAGACTCTCGACACCGCCCGTGACATCAGCAGATGACACGGTTGAAGGAGTGGTGGTCCAAGAGACCTATAACCAACTCAAGACATCACCAGGAATTGAGACTTCAAAAGGAGTCGCAGGGGCACTCATGGCTCCACTTGGTTATGAAGAATCATTGATGGATCCCATCCACAAGTACCTTCAAATCAAGCAATGCCCGAGGATGAGACGCTATCTGAGCAAATTTCCCGTGGGGCCAGGATGTATTCCCTAGTCAACGGCATTCTCTATTGCAGAGGTGCCCATGGGGTGCTCATGAAGTGCATCTCTTGGAAGCAGGGTAGCCAGCTACTCCAAGAAATCTATGGAGGGGGTGTGTGAAGCTCATGCTTCCTTCTGAACCCTAGTTGGAAAGGCCTTTAACCAATGTTTCTATTGGCCTACAGCTCTGCATGATACAAGCGAGATGGATAGGAGATGCTATCAGTGCCAGTTTCATAGCAGACATGTTCACCAACCCGCTTAGGCTCTACAGACGATACCCTTGTCGTGACCTTTCACAACATGGGGGCTGGATATTCTAGGGTCCTTCCCGGTATCGCCCGGGGCTGCAAGTTTCTCTTCATCACCATTGATACTTTCACCAAATAGATCGAAGCAGAGCCGGTCGCAAAGGTCACCTCAAAAGCCACCAAATGATTCATCATGAAAAGTGTCATGACAAGGTTCGACGTCCCGAGCAGGATCATCACCGATAAAGGTACTCAATTCTCGTGCGTGGCATTCATGGAGTACTACGAGGAGCTTGGCACCAAGACGCCTCATAGCCCATCCACAGAGCAACGGACAGGTCGAGCGGGTCAATGGCCTTGTACTACAAGGGATGAAGACCTGCATCTTTGACCGATTATCTAGCCGCGCCAAGGCTTGGATTTCTGAGTTGCCCTCCATGTTATGGGCACTCCGAACCATAGTAGTTGGGCGACAGGTGAAACATCATTTTCTCTAGTCTATAGTACCGAAGCCATGCTTCCCTACGAACTAAAGCTCAAGTCTCCCCAAGTCGAGTTATTCGACGACAAGGATGAATCCCTCCAGCGAGGAAAAGAGGAAGCGCTAATGCAATCAGCCAAATATCAACAATTCTTCCGGCGCTACTATGACCATAATGTTTGGGAATGCACCTTCCAAATCAGAGACCTGGTTCTACAACTTACTCAGAACGAGACTAACAACAACAAGCTATCCACGAAATTGGATGGTCCCTACACAGTGGTCGAGTCTACTCGCCCTGGGTCATTCAGGTTGGCCTTGGAGGATGTGCGAGTCCTCAATAATTTCTAGAATATCGACCAGCTCAAGAAGTTATATGTGTAAGTACTAAGAGTAAGTTCATATAAATATTATTCATATTACCCATAAGGTTGTTTTCATCTTTCCGTGTTTTCTTTTTCCTTTCTCACCTCCAACCCTAACACCCGTAAGACGGGCACACCGGCGGTAAGCTGCCATTCGGGTATCTCTACCCAGCACACGCACATGGATACGCTTGGTCAGGGGTGCCACAGGTCGACAAGAAGCAACAGAAGGGTCTGCAGCCAAGGGGCCAGCATGAACAACTATTTTCCTCTAACAGGCTAATTTTTATATGTTAGTTAACGATTTTTTCTCTTTGACTGCCTATCCGAATTTCCTTCTCCGATAGCTAGTCGGGACGGGTAGGGCACTGAGAAGTTAACAATAGTGTATCGCATGAATACTTAGGTTCTTTGCATCGCAAAGGGAATGGGTTCTAAGGTGTGACCTCGTGGGACATAAGGAAGGTTCCTTATCGCATCTATGAGTGCCCGGGCGCCACGGAGCCTCTCACTCGCTTTAGACCTAACATTACTACAGAATACCCCTTTGCTGATCAGTCACTAGTGACGGGCGAGTGGGCGCCCGTCACTGTTACTAACACCAGTGACGGGCGACAATTTGGCCCGTCAGTGGAGTTATCAACCGGTAGCTCATTGTTAGATGAAAAATTACCACTGACGGGCCCAAAATATGGCCCGTCACTGGTGACCTATTACCACTGACAGGCTTGCTCCACTGATGGGCCTAAATCGTACCCGTCAGTGGTTGTCTACACACCAGTGACGGGTTTGCCATTTGGCCCGTCAGTGGTTCCTACCGGCCCAAACTACAACCCAAAGCCCAAACCCAACTGAGCTGTATAAAAATCAAAACCCTAATCCGCCGTTCTATCCACACCGATCCCCTCTCTCTCTGCCGCTCTCCACTCCCAATCCCCTCTCTCTCTCTGCTCCCCGATCCCCCTTCGCCTCCGCCACTCCATGTGCTCACGCCACCGGGCGAGCGTAGCTGCCGCCACCAAGCCCATCGATTTGCTCTATCTCCCCCCTCACCTCTCGCCGCCCACCTCAGATCTTATCGCCGCCTGCCCTCCCGCCACCGCAGACAACCACCACCACCGCCGCCGCCTCTTGCCGCCACCTACCTCACCTCCCGCCGCCGGAACCACCACCACCACCGACCTGGTCGCCGGTGGATCTGATGCAGAAGAGATCGGCGCGACCGGATTCATGGGCTGCAGAGGAGATGACGACGGCGGCTTCAAGTCCTGGACGGAGGGGGCTGGCTCTGCTTTGACGCGCCCGCCTCGTCGAGCTCCGTCATCGAGGCCCCCCGCGCGTGCCTCGCCCTCCGTGAGCATGTCGGCTTTGATGCCCACCTCATCGAGCTCCGCCGTTGAGGCCTCCCGCACGCGCCTTGCCCTCCGCGAGCACGTCGGCATCGACGACGGGCAGGGCCACGAGGTGGTCGTCGTCTCGTGCTCCAGTGGCGCTGCTACGGTGGTGTCGTCCCATGCTCCGGTGGCTTCGGCGCAGACGGCTCCTCGACTCCACGCGCGGCGACGACGACCAGAGGCCTACAATGGCAGAGGCGATGCGCGGCGGCCGGCGCCGACATCATCCACGGGCCTGGCGGGCTAGGGTTGGGTCCTGCAGGGCCCGTGGTTTTTTTGCTTATTCTGTGTATCTCCACTGACGGGCTCTGCGCCCGTCAGTGGAAGTAGCACTTCCACTGACAGGAGCTTACTGACGGGCGCAAAACCCGTCAGTGATTGCCGTTTTGCGCCCGTCAGTGATTGTGTTTCATGAGGTAGTGTAAGGCTGACTGACTAAACTCCTAGGTAGCAACGAAGCCCTCCAACTCGGGCCGAGAAAAAAAGCCAACAGTACTAAGTGCGATACATTGTCGGGATTGCTCGGTGCCAAGTCCCCGACAAGTCCTTCCATATAGCTTGTACACGGAATTTCAAATAATACTCATGTGCTAACCAAAAAACACAAGTCATTTTTAGTAACAGGCAAGGTACAGAAGCTCAAGCGAGTGTGGACACACTCAACTTATCTACAAAGTCCTGCGTTGAACCCAACATTGCATCCACCAGCTGGTCGGTGTCCTTTACAGTCGCCCCCAGAGGTTATCCTAGAGGGCCTCGATGTCTACCGCCGGATGGCGAGCCTTGAGGAGTGCCAGCGCCATCGCCACTGCCTCCTGGGCGCCTTACCGAAATTGCCGAGAAATGTGGTTGGCCACCGTAGGCTGAAAGTCGGCAAAGGCCCTGGTCAACTCAACCACCCGGCTAGCAGGGCCTTCCACGAGCTGGACCAGGATCCCCACCTCGCCCAGAGCAGTCTGGAGCAAGTCCAGGGCAGAAATCAAGGTGCCCTAAACAAAGGACACCCGGGATCCCGCCCGAGACAGGGCCTCTCGGGCTCCCACAGCTCGCCAGCCAGCTTGGTCCTTTCGACTCCCAGCTTCACCGATCGGCCTTTCTCGGCCTCATGCTCGGCCTCCGCCTGTGCCAGCTGCTCCCTCAACCACTGGACTTCCGCGCGGAGGACGGCCTTCTCGGACAAGATGAGCTGAATGATAACAGGTTAGATTCGATAAAAGCAAATTATGCCTAACGATTTGGTCGGACTATTATGTACCTTCAGGAGGGACGCCAGGAACTCCTCCCGGTTGCAACCGCCCTTGAGGTGTGCCACGACCTGGAACAGCAGCTTGGGAGCAGATGCTCCAGAATACGAGGGGCCCCAAGGCTGGGGGCTCGGTGATCTCTGAGGCTAGGGGCTGGACATCCTTCAAAGCGAGGGGCTCAATGATCTCTAAGGTCGGGGTCTAGGCGGTTTCCATGACTTGCTCTATCACCACCAAGACTCACTCTAGGGCATAGATGTTGTCTTCTAGTGCAGGGTCAACCTCGGCCGCTTCCCCAGGATCTCTGCCACCTGCAAACAACGGATCAGACCAAGCTCCCGGACACGGGAACGGAAACAGTTATAAGGGTATGTACCTCCTCTTCTTGAGGTGGCGAGGCACCTTGAACTCGATAAAGACCCTGGCCCTCTTAGCCATTCCAGCTCGGGGGACGGCCTTGTCGACCACACCTTCCGGTCGGGCAGAGTTCTGCTTGGCTGGGTTGACGACCTTTGTCCTACGGCCCTCTTCCTGTCCCTACGCATGGCTTAGCATAAGTCGTGCTCCCACCAGAAGAAAGTAGGGAAGAAAGACTAGTGTACCTGGGAAGGAGGCCTCGGAGGTGATGCCGGGAGAATTGAGGGCGAGGACACAGTCAAGGGCACGTTCAGGACGGCCAAGCTTCTCCTATCAGTGGGCTCTAGACTTGGGGCCTCAGGACTAAGGATCTCGATGTCCTCCTTCGTGCGGTGTACTCGCGTGGTCTCAACTTTCGGGTCAGGCATTCCCCAACCCACGCGCTATAACATGCCTGAGTACCACTACCTTAGCCTAGCGCTACTCAGAGGAAAAGACCACAAGAAGGTAAAAGGCACTTACCGACAGGATCTCCCTCCGGTCCTTGGCATCCATCTTCGAGATTGGCACAGGGATGTCAGAACAACCCTCCGGGGGAGTCTTCTCGAAGAGGAGCTTCGTCCGGTACATAACCTCTGGGTCCGAAAAAACTGTGAGGAGAAGAAAAGTGGCAAAGGATGAGGTGTTTTCCTACCCTGAATATTGAGACAACATGAGACAATGGTTACCTGTCTCACCATCTTAGGCTGGATCCTCCTCATCCGAGTACTCCTAGGCGCCCGAGAACCTAGAACAAGCGTCGCCTGATGGAGTCCTCAGCAACGTCCCCGCACCTTGAGATCGGTTATTTCGGGGACATAGGTGCGGAGCCTCGTGGTCAGACACGCGCCTCCGACCAGTTCGAGGTCGGGTCCAGCGTGAGCCCTCGATACTCGATGCCTCCGGGTGCGGTTGGCTAGCAGTAGAACCATCTCCAGTGCTACCTTGACCACGAGCTCTTGCAGGTGAAGTCGAGGTACTCCACCGACTTCCCATCTCATAGTCGAAAGCCAGCGCCGCCGGTTACCTCCTTCGGCAACCTCTTCAGCATGTAGAAGTACTTGAAGAGGTCGAGGAGGGGAAGCATGCCAAGATATGCCTCGCACAGGTATACGAAGACCCTTAGCATAACGATCGAATTGGGATTGAGGTGGATGAGCTCAATCCCGTGGAAGCGGAATTTTTTTGCTATAATTTTTCTGCATTTTGAATGACATATTTATCAAAACTGATGTAGCGATGAATGAAATCGAACAAAATTGATAGCTACTAGTAGAGAAAACAATATCAATAGTGACGATGGATAGTACAGTATCCCGTATATTAGGAAGTATCCGTATACGATTCCCTGGATTACCGGAGTGTACCACGTACCCGGTAAAGACCCCAGGACGATAAGGTAACCCCTCATAAAGGGGGAAGATATCCCTTAAACTAGGAAGTCAATCCCGATGTTTAAGGAAGTCAGAGTCCTACTCGGGCATAAGTCCATGTATGGTACGACTAGATGAATCCCCTATAAAAGGATCAGTAATCCTATACGGGAGGACAAGCCAAGTTAGATCCCAGAGGTCGCAGAAGATCCAGAAGCCCTAGCTTATTCCTACGAGAAGACCCGCCACCTCAAAGGAGTCGAGCTTAGCGGAATTAGTCGGATTAGTCTACGGTTAGGCCTAGGGTAGTGTGGCGCACCCGGTTTTAAGGCCGGATAAGCCCTTGTGTTTACGGTACCGGTCCCTGGATCAGTAGCCGATACCCACAAGTTTACCTGTATATCAAAATCATACACGCACTTATTAGCGTAGAATACGTAATCCGATCTTCAAGATCGAAAAAACTATACCTTTAG
>JAGXJF010005229.1:0-154920 GCA_019208055.1 Stipa capillata | reverse complement strand
GTGTTTCGGGTATTACAGTGGGACAAACTGATGGGGAGCCTCCAGGCGACAGAGGACGTGGCCCGCAAGCGAGGGGCTGAAATCACCGCCCTGAGGAGGGGCCTCTCCCAGGAAGCTGCACGAGCCGAAGGTAAGGAAGCTAAGTCCCTTTGATTGCTTTTTGTTTCTTGCCATGCTGACTTGTCTTCTGTAGCCACTAAAAGCGAGGCCTCTAAGCTCAAGGTAGAGCTTGAGGCAATGAAGGCCCTCATCCGGGAACTTGATTCCATCGAAGACAGGGCCTCCAAGCTTCAAGAGATGTTCGGGGCGGAGAAGGCTCGTGTGGAGCACCTGGAAAGCGAGGTGGCCATCATGGATGGCAGCCTAAGGCAGTCTCTGGAGGCTGTCGAGGCACCAAACAAGAGGGCCGCAGACTCTCTGGAGGCTGTTGAGGCGGCGAACAAGCGGGCCGCAGACTCCGATGCCAGTAAGTTTTTTGACTCAGATGCTAGTTGGTCAGGGTCCGCTGATCATTTTGCTTACGCCCCTGTTCTGCCTCTATAGCCTTCCAAAGTCATCTCAGGAAAGTCGGCGAGTCGGCCGAGTCCATGCAGGTGGCGGGTCGCATGGCTTGCAACGCCCTGTGGGAGGACAACCCAGTCCCGGACCACGCGGACATGGTAGCGGAGTGTCTTCGGCAGGTGCCGGACGAGGCGAAGCGTCTGCTGTCGGACGCGATGCGATCCAGGGCTGTGCTGTTGCTTGCGGTGGCGAAGTCCCATTACCCGCTGCTTGACATGGAAGCGATCGGGGAGGGATATGCCACCGATGTTCCCGACGAAGACGTCCCTGGAGCTGATGACAGCGGTTGAAGCGACAGCGAACTCCCTCATTGACCGTGCCGGTCTGTAGAAAAAGACATGTAAAATATGTAGGTCAGGTGCTCGGGGAGCCCGAGTGGATACTTGTTATGTATGTTTTACAATTGATTTGACTTTTAAGTTTGTCAATTTCCTTCGAACAAAGATTCATTCGTGTGTATGTTGGTCCTTTGTGTGTGCTCTTGCCGACCCGTTATAGCCTCCCTTGCGTAGAGATTAGCCGTGGGCTGTTTCCCGTGTAGCATAGGGTTGTGGCATAAACCGGCGATCGATAGTAAAGAGTTAGCGCCGGATTGTATACACAGTACTAGAATAGTGTGTTCAAATGAAAAAGCCCGAGTGTGACTAAGCGCACCCGGAGGGTGTAACCGCCGAGTGCCTGCCGAGTGGCCGTGAGCGCGCATAGCGGGGCAGTCGGGAACTCCAAGAGTTGTTTCGAGGAGAGCAAGAAAAATATTTATTCACATCTCTGTAGTATTGAGACACAAGATTTAGGCATAGAAGCGACGTAGCTGTTCAATGTTCCATGCGTTGGTGATGATGTTGCCGTCGTTGTCCTTTAGTCGGTAAGCCCTCGGGTGCAGTACTTCAGCGACCACATAGAAGCCCTCCCATGGTGGAGAGAGCTTGTGCTTGTCTTTGTTGGACTGGACTCGGCGTAGAACCAAATCGCCAATGTTGAATGCACGCCCACGTACGTTGTGGCTGTGATAGCGCCGCAGGCCCTGCTGGTACTTTGCCGACCGAAGCAAGGTGACTTCTCACGTTTCTTCAATCTGGTCGAGAGCATCTTGTCTTGCTTCCTCCGACTGAGCCTCCTCATAGGTACGAACGCGCGGGATCCATAGTCCAGATCAGTCGGGAGTACAACCTCGGCTCCATATACCATGAAGAAGGGGGTGTAACCGGTAGACTGGTTGGGACTGGTCCGGAGACTCCAGAGTACCGAAGGTAGCTCTGCTGCCCATTTGCCCGCGAACTTCTGTAGGCGCTGGAAGATCCGAGGTTTAATGCCCTGCATGATAAGACCATTGGAACGCTCGACTACCCGTTCGAGCACGGGTGTGCCACCGCAGTGAAGTTGAGGCTGCTGTTGTAGTCGTCACAGAATCAGAGGAAGGCGCCGCCGGTGAACTGAGTGCCATTGTCTGTAATGGTGCTGTTGGGGACGCCAAAACGATAAACGATGTCCAAGAAGAACTCGACAGCCTGATCAGCAGTGATGGTGGCAACTGGCTTGGCTTCAATCCACTTGGTAAATTTGTCGACGGCGACGAAAAGGTGTGTATAGCCCCCGGGAGCCTTCTTGAGGGGACCGACCATGTCCAGGCCCCAGACAGTGAAGGGCCATGTAATTGGAATGGTTTGCAGGACCTAAGCCAGCAAATGTGTTTGCCGAGCGAAGTATTGGCATCCCACACAGGTGCGTACGATATGCTCTGTAATACCCAAAGTCGATAAGTAGGTTTTTCCTCGCATCCATGCATACATGGCATCATCATCACCACACCTTGTTTAAACTTAGTTGTATATCGATTTAATTTTATAGAATATGTTAATATCTCATCCTCGGTGGATACGTTAACAAACACCAATCAATTTATTTGAAGTGTCGAACTTCGATAAAAACCCTAGCAAGGGGTGGGGGGTCAGTGGACCCGTCGATGAATTCCCCTAGTAACTATCTCCCTCCTAACCTCTCTCCCTTCCCCCAAGGTTGCCCCAAGATCACGTGAAATCATAGCTCGAATAGCCCCACCGAGACGAAACCCTAAAGCGTCGAGGAAACTAGGGTTAAGGAAAAAGGGAACCAAATGTGAATGCAACCCTGTCAAGCCTTGGGAATAGACTTGAATATGTAAAGTCCAGCCCCATGCCAAATTTCAGAAAATTTGGAGCACCCCAAGACCTAGCCCTAGTTCAACTCGTCGAGTTAGGTCAAAACCCTAATTTGAACTAGGGAACCACACAAACAAGCTCCAAATCGGTTCAAAGTCCTACAGTAGTTTGAAAATAATGTTTAGTAGGTCCTGTTAAAATTTGAGAATTTTTGGAGCAAGTATCACACATAAAATGACACTTATATCTTCTCTGTTGTATACAAAAAGAAAAAGAATTAGAAAACCCTAAGCCCCCCCTGGGCCGAAACCCTCAGGCCGGCCCATCTTCCTCAGCCCGCTCGCCCCCCGCGCACTTTCCCCCTCACTGCCACCGGGTCCCACCCGTCAGCCTCTCCCCCGCCTCCTCTCTCCTCACGGCGCGGGACCCGGCTGTCATCCCGCACCCGCCACGTCGCCACCACCCACCGGCCGAGCGGGGCGGCGCTGCCACCCGCTGTCCGCCCCTCGAACCGCCGCCGTCCCCTAAATGGGGCCTCCCGACCGCATCCCCCCTCCTCCGCTTCAAACCCTAACCCCCATCCCTCGCTCCCCTTGTCGGAACCGCCGCCGCCGCTTTCTTCCCGCGCTCCGGTGCTGCCTCCGACGAGCTCCCCCGACCGCATCGGTCCCCCACCGCCTCCCTTCTCTCTTCCTTGAGCTTCTCCATCTCCCCCTAAACCCCTTTTTCTCTTTCATTTTCTCAGGCCCGCGACCGGAGAGCTCCCCGCGCCACCATCTTCCCGAGCTCCGGCTTCTGCTCCGGCGAGGAATCCCTGACGATCCCGAGGTCCTCCGGCCCCAATACTTCTCCCCCGAGCTCCGTTGCCTTCCCCCTAACCTTCTCCTCTCCTCGGTTGTGCAGATCTGCGGCCGCGTGGTGCTCCCGACGAAGCTCCGGTCGCCGCTGTTGCTGTCCTCGTCGCCGGCACGCTCCCGAGCCCCCTCTGCCTTCCCGAGCACCGAGCCCAGCTTGGGGTGAGCCGCCGCCTCTCCCCGTGCATTTTCCAGGGGCCGCCGCCCCTCCCGTGTGCCTTCGGCCTCTCCTCCGGCGACCGCGCCGCCGTCGGCCCCAACCCCGGTCAGGTCCAGCGGTGAGATGAGAGAGAGAGCGGGTGAGATAAGAGAGAGAGCCGCGTGGCCTCTTATAATTGGGCCACGCGTGCTCGGTTTGGGGCCACAAGTCAGTGGGGGGCGGGTTAGTGGGTGTAGATCTGGGGTGGATTAGACCGGGTACGTTTAGGAATTGCAGATCCGGTGTGGGTAGCCTTCGGGTACCCGTAGTAATTAGGCTTTTGATTTTTAGGGCAGATTTTTGAATGAAACTTCAAACCCTCATATCTTTTGAACCACAACCCCAAATTGAAATATTTTTATATATTTGGAAACCTTATGAAAAACTCTACAAGATGGCTGAATCAAAATTTTAATTTGATTACATGCACAGGGAAATATCTAGGTTAGAAGTTTTGCTACGTCCGAGGATCCGTTAACCCTAAGTTCGCGACCATAACTCCGATTTCGATGAATTATACCTTTCTGGAATCCTCGTGAGAATCTCTATGATTTGGGACCAGTAGATTTCCAATAGGAGCACATGCATGGGGAGTTACCCAAGAAAAGTTATCTTACCACCGTCGGGAGTCGATAAACCCTAGGTACACGATTGTAACCCTATTTACATCAACCTCGTGACTGACACTACTTACGTTACGACGAACCTAACCAGCACCTTGTTAAGCCCTATCATCGATGTTATTAACCCTAAGTCATCGTAATCTTGCATAAAATGACATGCATGCATATTTAGGGTTTTTGTACCACTTCCACTAGGCTTCACGTAAAAGTGGGCAACCCTAGTATTCAATTACCCTCACGTCATCTTAGTAATACATATTTAGCATAGCATATCATGCATACATGCTGGACCTTATGGATTCCTTTTTGTTTCTTTTCCGGTACTTGCGTTATTCATAACAGAGGCTGAAGAGGAAGACCACTTGGCTTACGACACCGAGCAAGAGCTAGATCCTAGCACCCAAGGCAAGCAGAGCTTGTTGCATTGCACTCTTAATATTGTTCGTATAATCCTGATTGTGTGCTTTATTCTTTCGAGTATTGTTTGTATAACTAGCATGCTAGGGAATGTGATTGGAATTGGTTAGAATCGATGGATGGTTGGGGTATGATATGCCGTATGTCAATGGTGGTCCCAAATCAAAATTTCTAAGTCAACTGGAACATTGATAATAAGTGAGATGGGAGAGCCGAGGGTGGGTGCACGATGAATAAGGTGGTATTAATTGAAGTGATGGGGCGACCCCGGTGTATGAAGTTTTTGAGTGTGATAATCGCCATACCACCGGAGGTGACTTCATCGTGCACTTTTCCCTTTCCACGCGAGGACGTTAGCGACAATCGACGCTTTGGTGTTGATGGACGGGCCTACCCCTTGGAGGCTAGCTACCTCAAGGGAGTGAGGCATCCATATCACCTTAGGAATCGAGGTGTCGGTAGCGGTCCGAGAGAGTAAAGAATAAAGAGCTATGATGCATGGACTGGATTTGGAAATGTGTGGTATATTGATTTTGGAAATGGATCAAGAGAGATCTTAATGTGAAATGACTGTGGATCTGGATGGTGATCTTGGATTGGATTCATATGGGAAAGAGATATCGGATTGTGGGTAGTAATACTTGTGATGTTATTTAAAGTTCGATGATCCTTTCTTATGTATATTGTTACTCTGAGAAGCATCATGTTTACTTATTGTTGTACTAGTATGAGTAGGACATTTAATCAAGCACGGATAAGTCTTGCGAGTACATTCGTACTCACCCAGGTTACCCCTGGAGCTTGCAGGTGAGCCGGTGGTTGAAGATTATTTTGATGATGCATGAAATTGATGTTTCCTCGGTTAGTTAGTCGATCTATGGGATAGGTCGTAGCTTTTGTTCAGCGGCCACTAAGCCGCTGTGGGACTCATTTATTTTGCTTCCGCTGTTGTTAAGTTTCTCCGTACTCGGATATGTTTCCGGTGATAACCGACTGATGTAATATGTTGTCCCATCGTGGACTGTTAGTAGTAATATCGTACTGTAGAGCTTTGTGATGATATCCGAGTTGTTAATTCAGACTGCCCCTGCACCGTGCGTGTATGATATGAAGTGTATGGGTATGCCGTGAAGGACCGAGGCCGTACCATTTTCTACTGAGTCGAGCAGGTGTTGGTTGAGTGACCCGCTGGCTGAGATGCTGTGCCGGCCAGGCAGGGTGTGGGCGTGTTCTACCGGGCTTTCGAGCGACCCACTAGCTTCCGAGCTAGGTTAGGGTGTGGGCAGAACCGCCGGGCTCCTCCGACCTTGTTTGTCGTAGTAGGATTCGGGAACGACTCTGAGTCTTCACCGGAATCTGGGATCTGTATGTGGTTTGGGGAAGATTGGTCGCTTCCGGCCGGCTCGCTTGTGGCGGGTGTCGGATCGTCTCACCTTGGTGCGTACGGCGCAGGTACCGTGCCACCGGGCTGACGAGTCCTTCGGTCCTTGGCGACTTCGCATTCCTCTAATCATATGTGGATTCCGGGTCCGTGACATGCTCGGCGTCTGAGACAGTAATTGGCCAGTAGAAACCTTGTCAAAAGGCTTTCCTGACTAGCGACTTTGGTGCCGCGTGTTGACCACAGACGCTCGAGTGAATGTCGTGCAGCAGCTACTTCCCTTGTTCTGGAGAGATGCACCGCTGGAGAATTCCAGAGGTGCTTTTCTTGTAAAGCTCGCTGTCGAGGATGACATAGGCTTGGCACGTCGGGTAAGACGTCGCGCCTCGGTCTGATCCTGTGGGAGTACGTCCCGTAGGATGTAGTCAAGAAAAGGCATTGTCCAATCGGGAGTGATAACCATGACTTCTTGCTCAGCTAGTTGAATATCATCTATTTTGTTGATTTGAGGCTCATTGATCTCGGATGTGGACTCTGCTTTGATTGAAGGTATGTGTAATTCCTGGAGAAAAACTTCAGTTGGAACGACGTCCCAGCTGGACCTCAGTTTGGCAAGTGCATCAGCCGCTTCGTTGACTCAGCGGAGAACGTGCGTGACCTCGAGTCCGTCAAATTTAGCTTCAAGCTTGCGCACCTCTTGGCAGTAGGTTTCCATGGTGGGGTCTCTACATGACCACTCCTTCATGACCTACCGAACCACCAGTTCAGAATCTCCCCGAGCGAGGAGTCGGCGAATCTCGAGTGACATGGCAATGCGCAGGCCGTGCAACAAAGCTTCATACTCAGCGACATTGTTGGACGCCGGGAAGTGGATTTGGAGCACGTACTTGAAATATTTCCCTTTTGGAGAGATGAGCACGATGCCAACCCCCGCGCCTTGTAGCATCAGCGAACCATCGAAGAAGAGAGTCCAGTGTTCGAGGTCAATGACAGAGGGCGGGGACTGGACTTCGGTCCACTCGGCCATAAAGTCAGCAAGAGCCTGGGACTTGATGGCCGTGTGGGGGTATAAATTATGTCGAATGCTAGCAATTCCATTGCCCACTTGGCGATCCGTCAATCACTTGGTCGATGCGAGGCAATGTGAAAGGATCTTTGGGACATGCCTTGTTGAGGCTTGTGTAATCAATGCACATCCTCCATTTTCCATTCTTTTTGCGAACAAGGACTGGGTTTGCTAACCAGTCGGGATGATACACTTGTTTTATAAAGCCAGCTGATAAGAGCTTGGCTATCTCTTCTCCTATTACTACACGCCTATCCTCTGCAAAATGACGTAGACGCTGTTTGACTGGCTTGGCATCCGGTCGGACGTTTAGAGAGTGCTCGGCAGCCTCCCGTGGAACTCCAGGCATGTCAGAGGATGTCCACGCGAAGATGTTCCGGTTGTCACGGAGGAAGCTGACGAGCGCGCGTTCCTATTTGTCATCGAGTGCAGTCCCGATCTGCATCGTCTTGGAGGACTCCTTCAGATCCAGCTGGATCGACTTGGTGTCCCGACTGGAACGATGTCGATGCTGAAGCTTTTTTGGTCGGGGGTGCTTCCTCAACCACGGCCGACTTGAGGTTGTCAAGCTCGGCTGCAGCGATTTGGGCCACGACAAGGTTACAGTTTTTCAGGTCGCATGCGTAAGCGTGCTGGAAACTGCTTTGCACTGTTATTATCCCGTGGGGACCCGGCATTTTAAGCTTCAGGTAGACATAACTCAGGACAGCCATGAACTTGGCGTAGCAAGGGCGTCCCAAGATGGCGTGATACGAGCCCGAGAAGTCGACGACCTCGAAGGTGAGGGTCTCGGTCCGGAAGTTGTCGGGAATACCAAAAGTGACGGGCAGATTGATTTGCCCGAGTGGACTTGCCATCTTGCCGGGTGCAACCCCGTAGAAGGGTGCCCCGGTGGGCTTGATGTCCGAGCGAGGGATCTTCATGTCATCAAGGGTTTTGACATAAAGCATGTTCAGACTACTCCCTCCATCCATGAGGACCTTAGTGAGGTGAACACCACAGACAATTGGGTCCACCACCAAGGGGAACCTACCCGGGTGGGGTATGTAGTCGGCGTGGTCCGAGCCGCCAAAAGAGATTATGGACTCGGACCATCGGAGGTACTGAGGTACAGCAGGCTCGACCGTGTTAATCTCTCGCTTTGTGATCTTCTGGCGGCGTTTGGATTCGTAGCCGTTGGGGCCACCGACGATCATCAGACAAGCGGTTTCCTTTGGGAACTTGTCACCTTCGTCCGGAGGGGAGTCTTTCTTGTTCCGATTATGGACGAAAGGCTTGTTCAAGTTCTTCAGGAGATTGCAGTTGCGCGTGACGTGGTTGGGTTTTGGCCCATGAAAATGACACGGCCGACTCATCATTTACTCAAAAGTTGCATTGCCGCGCTGAGGACGCCATTACGGGGTGCGCTCGGCTGCGACAACGAAGTCTTCACCCTTGCGCTTCCTTTGTTTCTTCCTGGACGACTCGGTACGGTCTTTTTCCCTGGGAGACTCAGCAGCTTTGCCTTTTCCCTTATCGTCCTTTTTCGCGCTACGGACGGCTTCTTCACCAGTGGCGAAGTTGTTGGCGATGTCGAAGAGTTCGCGCGTACTTTGAGGGTTTTTACGCGCAATTTTGTGGATGAGATCGGTGCTGCGAACACCTTTGGAGAAGGCGGTGATGACGTCACCTTCTCGGACCTCAAGCAGAGAGTTCTTCTTTTTGGAGAAGCGTTGAATATACTCTCTGAGGGTTTCACCCTCCTCTTAGGTACAACTGTGGACGTCCCATGTGTTCCAGGGCCTATTGTAAGTGCCCTGAAAGTTGTTGATGAAGAGGGTCTCAAGGTCGGTCCATGATTGGATGCAACCTTGAGGCAAGCTGGTGAGCTAGGCTCGAGCTGAGTCAGCTAGAAACAAAGGCAGGTAGTGGATCGCAACGTAGTCGTTGCCGCCACTGGTCCTGCACGCTGTGTGGTAGTCGGCTAGCCAGATGTCTGGCCGAGTCTCACCCATATACTTGTCGATTCCGGTAACTCGGAATCACGACGGGAAGATGGCATTGCGGATGTGGGATCTGAACGCCTTAGGGCCTACATAGGCCACGCCGGAAGGAGCTGGAGAGCTGCGCCGGCTTGTAGCGCTGCAGTCGCTACTGTCACCGTAGTGACTGCTACGGTTGTCCCTCTCTGCATCTTGGCGGGCGTCGCGTTTGTCATTAAGGATGTCCCGCGCTCGCGGTCCAGCCCGAGTTGATCGCGTGCCGATCCGGCAGGGTGGGCGTTTTTGTCCGCACCTTGTCGAGCGCGACTTCTTGCGAGAATAGTCCCCCGTGCGTCACGATTTGGTCCTAGTCAGTTATGAACCAACCCGGCAGGGTGACGACGCTCGGGGTCAGCGTGATGACGCTCCGTGGCTTGTGGGTTTCCCGGGGGGAAGCACGTCGGCTTCTAGCACTCGTCGACGAACCCGCACAGTTCTCAGAAATTTCGGCTTGCTGGAGGGCTGCTTCTTCTACTAGGATCTGGAGCCGCCGAAGTTCATCGTGGCCTGGGGTGCCTTCAGGGATGTTGATGGCATGCGCCGCCATCGAGGCCGCGACGATGTTCTGACTGGGAAGCAGGAAAATCGGGACGCCGTTCCTTTCACGCATGCGGAGTGCGTTATAGACCTGGCGCCTGCGATCTCGCATGTCCTCATTACGTAACTGCTCGTCGCGTTGACGAGTGAGCCTGGTCTACTGCTCGACCAATGCCTCCTCTTTGGCGAGAAGGCGAAGCCGAGTGGTCTCAAGCTCAGCAGGTGTTTGCTCCGCGATGGGGATCGGCTGGTCAGCTGTCACGGCCCCGGAATCGAATATGACTAGGGGAACGAACAGTCGCCAAGGACCGAAGGCATCCGTCGACCGGGTGGCACGGTACCTGCGCCGTACGCACCACAGTGGAGGGATCCGACACCCGACCCCACCGTGGGTCGAGCCGGCCGGAAGCGACTGGGCTTCCCAGAGCCACATTCAATTCCACGGGTCGTGTGAAGGTCTAGAGTCGTTCACGAACGCTACCGTGCAGAGTAGAGTCGGAGGAGCCCGGCGGTTCTACCCACACCCTAACCTAGCTCGAAGCTAGTGGGTCGCTCGAAAGCCCGGTAGAACCCACCCACACCCTGCCTGGCCGGCACAGCATCACAGCCAGCGGGTCACTCAACCGAGTTCTCGCTCAACAAAGTAACACAAGGAACGGCCGTAGTCCTTCACGACTAACCCATATACTTCATATCATACACGCAGGGTATATGGGCAGTCTTGGGAAAACAACTTGAATATCACAACAAAACACTACGAAATAGAACTACGATATTTGTCCACATCGGACTAGCTATTACAAGATTGAAAGCATATCCGAGTACGGAGTTTAAACGACAGCGGAAACAGTAAAGGTGTCCCACAGCGACATGAGAGCCGCTGATTAACAGTTTAACAAAACAGGTTCCCCGAACCAAATAACCAACCAAGGCAAACCAACAAACTAGACATCGTCGAAGAATTCCTCGACCGCTGGCTCACCTGCAATGATCTAGGAAAGCCCTAGGTGAGTACAAAGTACTCGCAAGACTTAATCGTGCTTGATTAGATGTCCTAAGCATACTAGTATAGCGGGGATTAAACATGATGCGGGAATATAAGTAACAAGATCAAATTACATCAACCACTCTCACATCAAAATATGAATATGTCCTACAATCCAACATTTCCAAAATATCTCTACCAGGGGGGGGGGTGTGATGGCAACCTCATGTCACATGTAAGTTTCAATGTACAATATGGGGCACAACGGCCAATATGGGGCACAACGGCCAATATGGGGCACAACGGCCAATATGGGGCACAACGGCCAATATGGGCATGGACAGGGTCCCATCACCACCACACCTCAATTTTTAATCTCTCGGACCGTCACCGGCAGCCGATCCCGAGTGTAGTCAGGGCCCTATCCCTTGGAGGTTGCAAGGCCCCAAGGGACTCGGGTTGCCTCAACCTACACCCCGGCATCGCTGTCGCTAACGTCCACGTGTGACAAGAGTAGTTAACCACATGGAATCACCTCAGGGTTGGTATCGCGACGGTCTCACTTCCTTACTCCTGGTCGCAACATGCTCCTCCAGTGATACCAACGTTTATCCATGGGCCACTTTCCCTTCGACTCTCACATCTCACTTAAATGGGTTCAAATTCTTAATATCTCAATTGACTTCAGCCACAATTTGACATGTCACCAAATAGACCCTAGCATGCTAGTTCATAACCAAGATAACCGTATTCATCATACGACGAGATAAGCAGATATTGAATAATAAAAGAGTGCAACAAGCTCTGCTTGCCTTCGTAGAACTGCTCCTGGTCTTGCGTGTAGTCGTGAGCTTGCGGGTCTCCTTCTTCGACGTCTAGTGTAAGAAGATCGAGTATTTGGAATAAGTGCTCACAGAACAACCAGCATGTATGCATGAAGATAATGCAACTAATGAATGGTTAGTGTTGCTGGTGTTAGGTTTTA
Organism: Stipa capillata; assembly: GCA_019208055.1. Taxonomy (NCBI): domain Eukaryota; kingdom Viridiplantae; phylum Streptophyta; class Magnoliopsida; order Poales; family Poaceae; genus Stipa; species Stipa capillata. The sequence continues at coordinate 143,153 of JAGXJF010005229.1, read as the reverse complement.
GTTGGCGAAGAGAACTCGCGTTAGCCTCGTGAACATCTTAAGGTTGCCTTATCCTACATGCAAGCTAAGTATCTATCAAGTACGCGTTAAGGTTTTGGAAACTCCCGCCCAAATTGGAGGGTCAGGGTCCCAAACATGTTTAACCTAAAAGTGTTCGAGAACACCGAACTAACGCCGCTGGAATCACTCTATTCGGAGCTACGAGTCTCCAGCTAGGGTTTATCGAGTTAGGGCTTACGGGGCTCGACAAACAAGGGGGTTAACCCTAGTTCCATAACATGCATGTAACTCTACTGCCTTTTTAACTATTCCATGTTGTAGGATACCTCATAAGGATTCCAGAAAGGTGCAATTTGTCGAGATCGGAGTTAGGGTCGAAAACCTAGGGTTTATCGACCCTCGACACTAGCTAATCTTCTACCCCAGATTCCAGTGTGTGCATGTGATCGAATTTAACTTTTGATTCAGCCATCTTGTAGAGTTTTTCATAAGGATTCCAAATATATAAAAATATTCAAATTTGGATAAGTGGTTCAAAAGTTATGGCCATTTCAATTTTATTCAAAATTCTGCCCTCAACTAACCCTAACCCTAAATGCTAGAGTCACCCGAAACCTACCCCGACCGAGTCCCTGTTCTTACGCGTACCCGAGAAGCCACTCGGAAATCTGACTCACTTATCCGAGTCAGCACCCGTGGGACCCCTCGGTCAGCCGGTCTGGCACTCGGGGGCCAACCGCAGAGCGACACGCGGCCCACCCCCACTCTCTTTCTTCTCTCTCTCTCTCGTTTCCGACTGACCCGTGGCCGGCGGCGAGGTTTAGACGGCGGCGCACCACTGGAGAGCTCGCCGGAGGGAGCTCTGGTACTCGGATCTACTCGGGGAGGGCACCAAAAGAGTCAGGGGCTCACCCTGGGCTCGGATCAGTGGTCGGAGGGGGCTGAGGTGGTCGGGAACGTGGTCGGCGACGGGGACCGGCGGTGAGGGCTCTCGGAGGTCGACGTCGGGGGCGTTCCAGTCGGAGATCTGCGATGAGGATGAGTGGAGGGGGTTAAGGGGAGTGAGGGGATCCTCTGGAGCTAGAAAAGGGGAAGAATGGAGAACCAGGGAGTGCTTGGGAGCTCGTCGGAGTAGTCGGCCGGACTTGAGGACGAAGATGGTGGCGAGCACACTCGGGGCCGGATCTGGGAGAACAAACAGAGGGGAAATGTGAGGGAGACCGCGGGTGAGCTCGGGGGTGGAACGAACCGACTCGGGGCTCACCGGATCCAGTGGAATTCCTCGCCGGAAACGCTGCCAGAGTCGGGGAGGAAGCTCGGAACAGTGGGGAATTGGCGAGCTAGGGTTTCCAGAAAAGGAAATGGAAGGGGGGAAGGAAACGGGCTGTCGGGAGGCGACTTAAATAGGGCGGCGAGGTGCTCGGACCGCTGGTCGGAAGCGGGGCACCGCCCACGACGGCCAGCCGGCGTCGGAGACGTGGCCGACGCGGTCTGACAGCGGGGCCGGGCGCGGCAGCGGGGAGAGGAGGGAGCTGACAGGGGGACCGCCCTGTCAGCTAGAGGGGGAGGCGCGCGCGGGCGCGCGAGGAGAGTGGGCCGGCCCAGTTGGCCTCGGCCGAGTGGGCTGCAGCCGGTTAGGGTTTAGGTTTTTGATTTTTCTTTTTATTTATTCCTTGATCACTCCTCTTATCATTTTATGTACAAATATTGCTCCAATTGACTTGAAATTTTTACCAGAGGCTCTAAATATTATTCTTGAGCTACTGTACAAGTTTGACACAATTTGGAGATGATTTGAATAGGGATCCAGTACAACTCTAGGGTTTTGACCTAATCGGCAATTTGAACTAGAGATAGGTCCTAGGGTTCTCCAAAAATTGTGAAATTTGGCAGGGGGCTAGAGTTCACCATTTCATGCCCATTTCTAAAGTTTGAGGCATTTCCAACCATCCTAGCTTATCCATCTACTAAACCCTAGTTTCTCGGACTTTAGGGTTTGTCCTCGGAAATCCAATTCAAGTTATGATTTCATGGGGGTTTTGGAATACTTTTAGGTGGTGAATGTTGGGAAAGTTGGAAAGGGGGATTCACTGGTGGGACCCACTGGACCCACCCCCTTATTAGGGCTTTTATCGAGGTTCGACACTTCAAATAAATTGATTGGTGTTAATTTCCACAAATTGAGTTTTCAAGGATGAGATATGCACATATTCTATAGTTTTAATTACATTGATTGGTGTTTGCAACTATTCCCACCGAGGATGAAATATTTACGTATTCGACAATACATCAATACATTGTTTCAAAAGTTTACAAGTGTGGGGTGGAGGGGATGCCATGTATGCATGAGATGCAATAAACCTTAATCAAGATTTGGGACTTACAAAACCTACCCCCCTTAAAAAGATCTCGACCCGAGATCTCTAACGCTCGACAAACAAGGCTGGAAACTCCTTCCTGAGCCAGTCTTCACGCTCCCAGGTAGCTTCTTCTTCAGTGTGATTGCTCCACTGGACCTTGAAGAACTTGATGGTTCGGCGTCGAGTTTTACGCTCTGTTTCATCGAGAATGCAAACTGGATGCTCTCGATATGAAAGGTCTTCATGTAACACTTCGATCTCAGGATTGATCTTCCTCTCGGGGACTCGATGACAAGCCTTTAGCTGGGATACGTGGAAGACGTCATGCATCCGGGATAGGTAGTCCGGTAATTCCAATTGGTATGCTACTGTTCCTCTTCTGGCTAAGATCCGATAGGGTCCAATGTATCGGGGAGCTAGTTTGCCTTTCATCGCGAAGCGGCGGACACCTCTGAATGGGGTAACCTTCAAGTATACACTGTCTCCAACTTGAAATGTGACTTCCCGACGGTGAGGGTCTGCATAACTCTTCTGTCTGCACTGAGCCTCACGAAGACGTTCTCGGATGAGCTGGACCATGTCTTCGGCTTCTTCGATTGGGTTAGGTCCAAAGAACTGTCTTTCCCCTGTCTCGGACCAGTTCAATGGAGTTCTACACTTTCTTCCATAGAGTACCTCAAAGGGTGCCATACCAAGGCTGGCTTGATAACTGTTGTTGTATGCGAACTCGGCATAGGGTAGGCAATCCTCCCAATTGGAACCTAAGGCTTGTGTACATGACCTTAACATATCTTCAAGGATCTGGTTGGTTCGTTCGACTTGACCTCCAGTTTGTGGATGAAAAGCGGTGCTGAAGGCCAAAGAGGTTCCCATGGCTTCTTGCAGACTCTTCCAGAATCGGCTGGTAAACTGAGTGCCTCGATCTGAAATAATCCTCTTGGGAACACCGTGGAGGCAAACAATCCGAGCGATGTACAATCTTGCTAATTGACTTACTTTATGCGTCGTCTTGACAGGGATGAAGTGAGCAACCTTGGAGAGGCGATCCACAATCACCCATACGGCGTCATTACCTTTTGGGGATCTCGGCAGACCTACCACAAAGTCCATTCCGATCTCTTCCCATTTCCACTCAGGGACTGGGATGGGTTGGAGCAGGCCTGCTGGTCTTTGGTGCTCAGCTTTCACTCGTCGACATATATCACATTCAGCCACATAACGAGCAATTTCTCGCTTCATCCTTGTCCACCAAAATCGTTGGCGGAGATCTTGGTACATCTTTGTGCTCCCGGGATGGATGGTCAACGGGGAATTGTGTGCTTCGTGCAGAATTAGGTCCTTTAACTCCTTGTTCTTGGGTACCACGAGCCTTTTTCCGAACCAGAGTGTTCCATCGTTATCTTCGTTAAAACAGGTTGTGGTCCCACTCTTCACTTTTTCCTTGATTCTCTGGATACCTGAGTTCTGAGCTTGAGCGGTCTTGATCTGATCCTCTAGGGTTGGCGTTATCTCCATTGCGGCAAGAGAACCATGCTCAACCATCTCCAGGTTGAGCCGCTGAAATTCCAAATGGAGCGGTGGTTGCTGTTCCATGATCATGGTGCTATTGCAATAAGCTTTCCGACTGAGGGCATCAGCAACAACGTTAGCTTTGCCAGGTGTATAGTTCAAACCTAGGTCATAATCCTTAATGAGTTCCAACCACCTCCTCTGACGAAGGTTCAAGTCCGACTGGGTGAAAAGATATTTCAAACTCTTATGATCCGAGTAAATCTCACAACGATTACCGATGAGGTAATGTCGCCATACCTTGAGGGCGTGAACCACGGCTGCTAATTCCAAGTCATGAGTAGGGTAGTTGGTCTCGTGGGGACGCAATTGGCGTGAAGCATAGGCTACGACACGACCATCTTGCATGAGGACACATCCTAACCCATTCCGGGACGCATCACAATACACTTCAAAATCCTTATCTGTGTCCGGAAGTACCAGTACTGGAGCTGACGTCAATCTTTTCTTGAGCTCCTGGAAGCTTGCTTCACACTTGTCAGTCCATACAAACTTGGCGTCCTTTTTCAACAGTTCAGTCATAGGCTTGGCTATGGAAGAGAAGCCTTCGATAAACCGACGATAATATCCTGCCAAACCCAGAAAACTCCGGATCTGGGTAACCGACTTAGGTTGCTTCCACTCTTGGACGGCTTGGACTTTGCTAGGTTCAACTGCAACACCGGTGGCTGACAGGACATGACCCAGGAATTCTACTTCATGCTTCCAGAACTCACACTTTGAGAACTTAGCATACAGGCGATGCTCACGGAGCTTGCCGAGCACCATTCTCAAGTGGTCTTCGTGTTCAGACTCAGTCTTGGAGTAGATGAGGATGTCGTCGATGAAAACGACAACAAATCGGTCCAGATATTCCATGAAGACGGAGTTCATGAGTTGCATGAACGTGGAGGGGGCATTGGTCAATCCAAATGACATGACCGTATACTCATACGACCCATAGCGAGTGGTGAATGCCGTCTTTGGAATGTCTTCGGACCTTATCTTGATCTGGTGATAGCCTAGTCTGAGGTCAATTTTGGAGAAGACACAAGCACCAGTTAACTGATCAAATAGATCGTCAATCCGGGGAAGTGGGTACTTGTTCTTCACTGTAAGCTCATTCAGCGGGCGATAGTCAACTACCATTCGGAGGCTGTCATCCTTCTTCTTCACAAACATGGCTGGACAGCCCCACGGTGACGAACTGGGCCTAATAAAACCTTTGCCCTCCAGCTCCTGGAGCTGCTTCTTCATCTCCAACAACTCCTTTGGGGATATCCTATATGGTCGCCTCGAAACAGGAGCTGTTCCTGGCGGGAGGTCAATGACGAACTCCACAGCACGGTCCGGGGGCATACCCGGCAATTCCTCCGGAAAGACATCTGGGTATTCACACACAACAGGTACAAGCTCTATTTCCTGGTCGGGGGTGCCACTCATGGCGAAAAGGTGTCCTGAGGGAGATGGCGACACAAACTCCACTTCTTTGCCGGAGGCAGTAGTCAGGGAGACCGACCTTTTGGCACAATCTATCCTTGCCTTGTGCTGAACTAACCAATTCATGCCCAATATAATATCTAACCCCTTTGATGCAAGGACCACTGTATTGGCTAGGAAGGGTTCCCCACCAATTTCTATCTTAACGCCCTCGCAAACAGCCTCGGCTTTTAATTCCGATCCAGGCGTTGCAATGAGGAGAGGTGGATGCAATGCGGATGAAGGAACATGATTCTCGTGCACAAATTTGTTGGATATGAATGAATGCGATGCTCCTGAATCGAAGAGAACGACGGCAGGAGCTGAGTTGACAGAAAGCGTACCCAGCACCACTTCCGGCGCCTCCTGCGCCTCTTCTGCGGTGACATGATTTACTCTGCCACGGCCAGGAACTTGGGGTTTGCGGGGAGCTTGACCTCTTGCTGGTTGGTTTCCTCCTGACTGACCCTGCTGCGGTCTGGGGCCATAAGAATACCCGGTGCGAGGTTGGCGGCAGCTAGTTGCAAAATGTCCCATCTTCCCGCAATTGTAACATCTTACTTTGCTTAGATCCAACTGCGGCTGCTGCTGTGTCTGAGGCTGATAACCTTGCTGCGGGGGACGAGGAATGTACCCCTGCGGCCTCGGGACATACTGCCCCATTGGACGGGGTGGCGGCTGTTGCCACACCCGCGGCCTCTGTGAACTGCTCGCAGCTGTCCTCTGCATTTCCCGCTCTCGCTTACGATCCTGGCTGAGGTCGGATTCTTTTGCTTCTATGTTGATGGCTTTATCCACCAAATATTGGAAGTCGCGTACGTCAACAGCGGCTAACTTTGCTCGCATCTCCTTGTTCAACTTGTCCATAAAGTGCCGAATCTTGTCTCCATCGTTGGAAATCTCCTGAGATGCATACCGCGACAAGTGATTGAATTCACGAAGGAATTCCATAACAGGTTTCTTGCCTTGACGGAGATCCCTAAACTCTTCCCTCTTCAAGTTCATGATTCCATCCGGTATATGGAAGTTGCGGAAACCAGTCTTGAACTCGTTCCACGTGACCACATGTCCAGCAGCTTGCGTGGCTAAGAAGTTTTCCCACCATTCAGCGGCAGCGCCTGCCAGGCAGTGGGACGCGAACCTGACCTTGTTGGCTTCAACGCACTCGGCTAGCTCGAGCTTTCTCTCAATTTGCCGGATCCAGCTATCCGCCTCTAGAGGGTCATCAGCTTGCTCGAACGTTGGCGGTTGGGTCCGTTGGAAATCCCCCAGGCTACCTCGGGCCTGACCTCCAGCTGCGCCTTGATTGCGCGCTAGCTGCTCGAGAATTCTGTTCTGGGTCATCAGCAGGTCAGCGACACTTGGTTGCTGGGGAGGAGGTGGCACTTCCTCCTCATGGTTTTCACGACGGCCACGGGCAGCTCCACGTGTTCCTGAGGCCATCTTTCTGCAATCAAAGACCATAGAAGGGACGGACTAGGGTTAGGGAGACAGCAAACATGGGCTTCACAGTGATGCGAGGAGGTACTTCATGAATATGCCAAATGGTTTCCAATAGGTCAAACAGTTGACAAACATACTTGATTGAATTTACTTGTTCGATACAGTTCATAAAAAGGGGGCCGCGGTTTAGATCACCTTATAGCGAACTAAACATTACAACAATCCAAAACTTGCAGCCCCAATTATCCAATTACATTACTCCTGAGGATATCTTAACTTAGGGTCTTAACTTGGCTTACGCCACAAAATGAGACCGCCATCATGCACTTAAAATCCAAACAACATTCCTAAGGCTAGAGGGGGCTTCTTCATAGGGATGATAGGTCTCGTAAGCCTTCCATTGCTATTCTCCAAGCGTTAATCTCACTTATCATCAGACTGGGTGTCGCTTGAGATGTACCACACACGCTCTTCTGGGTCTTCTTCTTCTTCTTCGGACAGTGCAGCTTCGTCAGTGGGAACTGAGGTGGCTGGCGTCGAGGCATTTGCTTCTGAGGATCTTGGGGTGAAAAGCCGAAGGTACTGTCGGGCTGTCATCCTTTTGCGCGGCTTCGCTCCAGAACTCTCAGGTTGGTTGGTCTTACAAGGTGGAGTCGGGATTGGCTCCTCCACCGGGACATAAGGGCTCTCGCCGCAAGACTCATCCTCACTCGCCACATGGTATCTCCGGCGCAACTCCATGCGAAGCTTGCGGTTAACTTTTGTCAATCGTTCCACTTCTTGAGTAGCCTTTCCATAGTCCTGATACAGCCTGTGGTGCATTACTTCCGCATCAACAATGTGCTGGATCGTCTCCAACTCAGTCTCATCATCTTCTTCGTCGTCACTTGGCACTGGTACCCTAATGCTGGCACCTCCATCAGTAATCTGGGGAATGAGACGGAAGGGAGAAAATAGAAAGATCTCGTCGAAGTGATGCCGTAGGTGGAGAACTGCTTTTCTTGAGGCTTCCAATCGGGCATCTTCATCACTGGGTCTAGATGATGTAAAGGTCTGATCCAAGTCCGAGACCTTCACTGCGACCCATGCCATCCAAAAGTGAGTCTTTCCATGAACCTTATAAGTCTTGGCATGGAAGGCAGGGAGTTCTTCCGGGGGCACTCCAAGATATTCCAACATCCTCCACAACAAGGCAGCCCATCCTCCAAGCTGTTGCGGGTCGGTCACAACGTTATACACCATCCTATACAAATTTTTGGGGTTAGAGAGGACAGGGTTAGCCACACAATGAAAACAAATGCAATAGAAGAGAGTCTTGGAACTAAGAATGAGGGGATACGGAATAAAAAGCAAGCTACTTATTGACTTTAAACATAGGGTTTAACTTTTTAAATAATTTTCTGGCCAAGTGGCGCAGCGGGAGCCCTAACTAACGACCACCTGCAATTGGCTTCCTACGGTCAGTTCGGCTCTGATACCAAGCTGTCACGGCCCCGGAATCGAATATGACTAGGGGAACGAACAGTCGCCAAGGACCGAAGGCATCCGTCGACCGGGTGGCACGGTACCTGCGCCGTACGCACCACAGTGGAGGGATCCGACACCCGACCCCACCGTGGGTCGAGCCGGCCGGAAGCGACTGGGCTTCCCAGAGCCACATTCAATTCCACGGGTCGTGTGAAGGTCTAGAGTCGTTCACGAACGCTACCGTGCAGAGTAGAGTCGGAGGAGCCCGGCGGTTCTACCCACACCCTAACCTAGCTCGAAGCTAGTGGGTCGCTCGAAAGCCCGGTAGAACCCACCCACACCCTGCCTGGCCGGCACAGCATCACAGCCAGCGGGTCACTCAACCGAGTTCTCGCTCAACAAAGTAACACAAGGAACGGCCGTAGTCCTTCACGACTAACCCATATACTTCATATCATACACGCAGGGTATATGGGCAGTCTTGGGAAAACAACTTGAATATCACAACAAAACACTACGAAATAGAACTACGATATTTGTCCACATCGGACTAGCTATTACAAGATTGAAAGCATATCCGAGTACGGAGTTTAAACGACAGCGGAAACAGTAAAGGTGTCCCACAGCGACATGAGAGCCGCTGATTAACAGTTTAACAAAACAGGTTCCCCGAACCAAATAACCAACCAAGGCAAACCAACAAACTAGACATCGTCGAAGAATTCCTCGACCGCTGGCTCACCTGCAATGATCTAGGAAAGCCCTAGGTGAGTACAAAGTACTCGCAAGACTTAATCGTGCTTGATTAGATGTCCTAAGCATACTAGTATAGCGGGGATTAAACATGATGCGGGAATATAAGTAACAAGATCAAATTACATCAACCACTCTCACATCAAAATATGAATATGTCCTACAATCCAACATTTCCAAAATATCTCTACCAGGGGGGGGGTGTGATGGCAACCTCATGTCACATGTAAGTTTCAATGTACAATATGGGGCACAACGGCCAATATGGGGCACAACGGCCAATATGGGGCACAACGGCCAATATGGGGCACAACGGCCAATATGGGCATGGACAGGGTCCCATCACCACCACACCTCAATTTTTAATCTCTCGGACCGTCACCGGCAGCCGATCCCGAGTGTAGTCAGGGCCCTATCCCTTGGAGGTTGCAAGGCCCCAAGGGACTCGGGTTGCCTCAACCTACACCCCGGCATCGCTGTCGCTAACGTCCACGTGTGACAAGAGTAGTTAACCACATGGAATCACCTCAGGGTTGGTATCGCGACGGTCTCACTTCCTTACTCCTGGTCGCAACATGCTCCTCCAGTGATACCAACGTTTATCCATGGGCCACTTTCCCTTCGACTCTCACATCTCACTTAAATGGGTTCAAATTCTTAATATCTCAATTGACTTCAGCCACAATTTGACATGTCACCAAATAGACCCTAGCATGCTAGTTCATAACCAAGATAACCGTATTCATCATACGACGAGATAAGCAGATATTGAATAATAAAAGAGTGCAACAAGCTCTGCTTGCCTTCGTAGAACTGCTCCTGGTCTTGCGTGTAGTCGTGAGCTTGCGGGTCTCCTTCTTCGACGTCTAGTGTAAGAAGATCGAGTATTTGGAATAAGTGCTCACAGAACAACCAGCATGTATGCATGAAGATAATGCAACTAATGAATGGTTAGTGTTGCTGGTGTTAGGTTTTAGTTGGCGAAGAGAACTCGCGTTAGCCTCGTGAACATCTTAAGGTTGCCTTATCCTACATGCAAGCTAAGTATCTATCAAGTACGCGTTAAGGTTTTGGAAACTCCCGCCCAAATTGGAGGGTCAGGGTCCCAAACATGTTTAACCTAAAAGTGTTCGAGAACACCGAACTAACGCCGCTGGAATCACTCTATTCGGAGCTACGAGTCTCCAGCTAGGGTTTATCGAGTTAGGGCTTACGGGGCTCGACAAACAAGGGGGTTAACCCTAGTTCCATAACATGCATGTAACTCTACTGCCTTTTTAACTATTCCATGTTGTAGGATACCTCATAAGGATTCCAGAAAGGTGCAATTTGTCGAGATCGGAGTTAGGGTCGAAAACCTAGGGTTTATCGACCCTCGACACTAGCTAATCTTCTACCCCAGATTCCAGTGTGTGCATGTGATCGAATTTAACTTTTGATTCAGCCATCTTGTAGAGTTTTTCATAAGGATTCCAAATATATAAAAATATTCAAATTTGGATAAGTGGTTCAAAAGTTATGGCCATTTCAATTTTATTCAAAATTCTGCCCTCAACTAACCCTAACCCTAAATGCTAGAGTCACCCGAAACCTACCCCGACCGAGTCCCTGTTCTTACGCGTACCCGAGAAGCCACTCGGAAATCTGACTCACTTATCCGAGTCAGCACCCGTGGGACCCCTCGGTCAGCCGGTCTGGCACTCGGGGGCCAACCGCAGAGCGACACGCGGCCCACCCCCACTCTCTTTCTTCTCTCTCTCTCTCGTTTCCGACTGACCCGTGGCCGGCGGCGAGGTTTAGACGGCGGCGCACCACTGGAGAGCTCGCCGGAGGGAGCTCTGGTACTCGGATCTACTCGGGGAGGGCACCAAAAGAGTCAGGGGCTCACCCTGGGCTCGGATCAGTGGTCGGAGGGGGCTGAGGTGGTCGGGAACGTGGTCGGCGACGGGGACCGGCGGTGAGGGCTCTCGGAGGTCGACGTCGGGGGCGTTCCAGTCGGAGATCTGCGATGAGGATGAGTGGAGGGGGTTAAGGGGAGTGAGGGGATCCTCTGGAGCTAGAAAAGGGGAAGAATGGAGAACCAGGGAGTGCTTGGGAGCTCGTCGGAGTAGTCGGCCGGACTTGAGGACGAAGATGGTGGCGAGCACACTCGGGGCCGGATCTGGGAGAACAAACAGAGGGGAAATGTGAGGGAGACCGCGGGTGAGCTCGGGGGTGGAACGAACCGACTCGGGGCTCACCGGATCCAGTGGAATTCCTCGCCGGAAACGCTGCCAGAGTCGGGGAGGAAGCTCGGAACAGTGGGGAATTGGCGAGCTAGGGTTTCCAGAAAAGGAAATGGAAGGGGGGAAGGAAACGGGCTGTCGGGAGGCGACTTAAATAGGGCGGCGAGGTGCTCGGACCGCTGGTCGGAAGCGGGGCACCGCCCACGACGGCCAGCCGGCGTCGGAGACGTGGCCGACGCGGTCTGACAGCGGGGCCGGGCGCGGCAGCGGGGAGAGGAGGGAGCTGACAGGGGGACCGCCCTGTCAGCTAGAGGGGGAGGCGCGCGCGGGCGCGCGAGGAGAGTGGGCCGGCCCAGTTGGCCTCGGCCGAGTGGGCTGCAGCCGGTTAGGGTTTAGGTTTTTGATTTTTCTTTTTATTTATTCCTTGATCACTCCTCTTATCATTTTATGTACAAATATTGCTCCAATTGACTTGAAATTTTTACCAGAGGCTCTAAATATTATTCTTGAGCTACTGTACAAGTTTGACACAATTTGGAGATGATTTGAATAGGGATCCAGTACAACTCTAGGGTTTTGACCTAATCGGCAATTTGAACTAGAGATAGGTCCTAGGGTTCTCCAAAAATTGTGAAATTTGGCAGGGGGCTAGAGTTCACCATTTCATGCCCATTTCTAAAGTTTGAGGCATTTCCAACCATCCTAGCTTATCCATCTACTAAACCCTAGTTTCTCGGACTTTAGGGTTTGTCCTCGGAAATCCAATTCAAGTTATGATTTCATGGGGGTTTTGGAATACTTTTAGGTGGTGAATGTTGGGAAAGTTGGAAAGGGGGATTCACTGGTGGGACCCACTGGACCCACCCCCTTATTAGGGCTTTTATCGAGGTTCGACACTTCAAATAAATTGATTGGTGTTAATTTCCACAAATTGAGTTTTCAAGGATGAGATATGCACATATTCTATAGTTTTAATTACATTGATTGGTGTTTGCAACTATTCCCACCGAGGATGAAATATTTACGTATTCGACAATACATCAATACATTGTTTCAAAAGTTTACAAGTGTGGGGTGGAGGGGATGCCATGTATGCATGAGATGCAATAAACCTTAATCAAGATTTGGGACTTACATCAGCGTTGTTGACCAGTGAGTCGGGACTGGCCATGAAGACCTCCCGGGAAGGGTGGTGACTACCCGAGCTCTCGAAGTCGTCCGAGTCATACTCGAGGACAGGGAGGAGAGACTCGATCGCACCAACTAGTCGGGATCCCTGCTCGACATGTGGGAACTCATGCTCGAGCAGCAGATCCGACTTCGACGTAACCTTGTCCCTGGGGAGAGGATCCGAAGGTGCGGACTCAAGGGCGAGTCCGAGTGAAAATGTCGATGATGCCTCTGATGATCGGCAGGAGGCCGAGTCGCAGAGGTGAACCTTGCCGATCTGATCGGCGACGAAGTCCAGCTTTCCAAATCAAAAAAGCTGGCCTAGATCAGGGACAGCGTTTGCTGCCTAGAACGAAACTGCTGTTGTTGACGAAGAAACTCATTTGGATCTGGCAGATGAATCTATGCGCACCCCCTACCTGGTGCGCCAACTGTCGGTGTTTATATTCGGCAATAATGAATATGGGGCGACGTGAGCACAGTAGATCTAGATGGATGCACACGGGAGACAAAGTTTATGCAGGTTCAAGCCCTCAAGCAGAGGTAATACCCTACGTCTTGTATTTGGTGGCTAGTATTGCTCAAATCCCGAGTGCCGCAAGCCTTCGAGAACAGATCTCAAGGTTGCTAGGGCTTGTGTGTATGAGAATATGAGAGCGTATGAAAGCTTACGAGAACCTACCGATCAGGGGATCCCTACTTGGCCTTATATAGACGATCGGGGTAGGGTTACAAGAGTCCTGATCGGCTTATAGATTGGTTTCCTAATTAGTTACAACAGAATCCGGGATTGCCGGATAAGTGTTTATCCCTGTCTTGTACTCCAGGTCGATGAGGCGCCCCCGTGTAGAAGTCAGACTCCGAGTTGTCGGCCCGGCCCACCCTATGTCCAAAGGGCCAGCTTGTCCTCCTTGACGATACCCGGGTGCCATGCCATCGTCACTAGGAGATAAGGAGATCTCTCGTAGGGCTCCAGGATACCCCTTAAACTAGGAGGTCTATCCCTATGTTTAAGGATGATCGAGTCCTAGTCAAAGATGACTTTGTATCAGATACGAGATGCCTCCTATAAAAGGACTCGATGGACCTATGAGAAGAACAAGCAAGTCCAAAACAACAAGAAGCCGCCAAAGCCTTTAGAGGTTGAGCCCTAGCTGATCCAGAGCCTCAATCCACCACCCGACATCTCAGAGAAGATCCGTCACCTCCAGGAAGTCGAGTTCCAGCAGATCAGCCTAAGGAGATTCCCGACTAGGTTTAGATCCCATCTAGGCTAGACACTAACAAATCCACTTGATATTAAATACATACCAACATGACGTAGGGTTATTATCCTGAGGAAGGCCCGAACCTGTATAAAATCTTCATCTTCTATGTACCAGTGCTTATTGATCGACGGCCCCAAGGGTCCCTACCCTTCAATAAATATGTCTGATCATGACTACCATAAGATCTGCGGTTTACAATCGTCGACAAAACAGTTCTGTCAATTTTGAATTTATTTAAATAAAAATTTGTTAAAATATTCAAATTAATTCCAAATTCCCTGAGAATTTATTGAATGTGCATGAGACCTATGAAGATTATTAGAGGTGAATTTAGCTGACTTTTGTTTCGAAAGTTTTAATTAAGTTGATTCTACGTCCAAATTTCAATGTTTTTAATTAGGGTTATTTTAATTAATCTAAATGCAGAAAAGTCATGAGAAGAAATGCACCTTTTTCAGGGTTAAATTTACACATGGTTAAGTAGATGGGTCATTACAATACATATAACGTCTCTAGAGAAAGAGTCATCATAGGATTAGTTTAGGCTTGAGAGCTGGATCACAACAGAAAGAACTATCACGCAAAATGTTTTTTTTATTACAGAGAGAGGAGAGAATAAAATGAGTGATCTCGTCTTAAATTTTCAACACTAGGTTTGAGTTCATGTTTAGAATCCTTCGAGAAAGTTCTTGGTCCATTCTGTCTAGTGGCTCTCGTAGTTTGTAGTCCCAACTACCGACTACCAAGCAAGCCCTAAATGTATTCTCAAGGCGTGGGGTAACAAAACACCCAGACATGTGCATACAATCGTTTAGAACTACTTTATTACTGTTAGGCTGCTTATCTAATCCTCAATATTTGAATTCTTACGAACATAGATCAGGTAGTCAGATATAATTCCCTACCCGTGCTATTTCTCCGTTTTGAGAAGAGCTGCCAGTATTCCATGCCATCATCTTACTGTGTGGTTTCAGTGGAAACGACGAGCAAGGTGCATAGACTGTGTAGTTTCCTACAAAGAACAAAACAGATTAGTTAGTTGGGCATGAGACCTCTATCCAAGAAGAAACAGAGAAAACAATAAACGATTTCTTCTAGTGCTGACATAGGCAGAAACAACGAAGAAGTTGGATTCCAATGTTCCATGTCCCTCGACTACATCTACATGGCTCTTCACGCCTACATATATATCATCGTCTCACTTGTCCCCAGCCAAAAATAAGAGCTCAATTCACGTTATACATGCCATCATTTCACCTGATCTGGACCAAGAAGCAGAGCAGAGCTGATCAGCTGCAGCAATTCAGGCAGCATGAAGAAGAAAACGACCGCATCTAACTACCTGTGTCTTGTTATAGTTAATCTTGTCTGCGTTTGTTACGAATTGGAGTCCGTGTGTAAGCCGGAAGCTTGCAATGATCAAGCTGCGGCAGATTAGGAAACGAGTCCGTTGTTTAAACCTGTTCAAATCCGATTGTGGATGGAATGGGGTAGCGTCGAGTTGGGTACGGATTGTGCCGTGTTAGGCGCAACGATGTATCTATATAAAGGAAGAAACTCAATGAAAAGGCTGCGAAGTTGTGCAACGCCAAACGTTTCTTTTCGGTTCTGTTGTTTGCGATTGTTTTGATCCAGGGCTGAAACCAACAATTGGTATCAGAGCTCAGTTTTCTTAGAGGCACTCGCAGCACTAGAAGAATTTACGAAGATGGCCGACAACGACGCTGCCTCCGCAGCTACCGCAGCTGCTGCAAGCGGCGGAGGCGGAAGCGGCAAGAAGGTGGCGTCATCAAAATCTATCCCGATCCAATACCTGATGTTGAACGAGACAAATTACAGCATATGGGCTGTAAAGATGAAGATCATCCTTCGTTCTTTGGGTGTATGGTCAACAGTGGAAGGTGATGGCGAGCACGTAGACGAGGAGAAAGATCAAGATGCAATGGCCGTGCTAGCACAGGCTGTTCCGGATTCCGTTTTGATGGCCCTAGCGGAGTACGAGACAGCTAGACAAGCATGGAATGCTCTTTGTGAATCAAGGATTGGTGAAGATAAGGTGAAAAGGGCTCGGGCACGAGTGCTCAAGCGAGAGCTCAACAACATGGCGATGACGGACTCAGAATCAATTGGTGAGTACTCTACTAAACTCACAAACTTGGTTGCTGAGATTAGATCACTCAGAGGCACGATCACGGACACCGACGTTGTTGAGAAGCTATATGGGTCCGTCACCGAAAAGTTCACTGAGATCATCGGCACAATTGAGCAATTCTGAGACGTCACAACAATGTCGGTACCCGAAGCGACCGCAAGGTTGAGGACTCATGAAGAAAACAAGAAGGGACGACGGGCACAGAAGGAGGGTGAAAAACTTCTCTACACCAAGGCCGAACTCGATGGTTTTATAGCAAAGGATAGAAGGTCAAGGGAAGAATCTAGCAAGAACAAGAAAGGCAACCAGAACAATGTTGGAAGCAGTCGGCCTCCTATGCATCCTAGCAGCGGTCGTGACAAGGGCGAGAACTTCCCTGATGAAAGGAGACCTCGTGACTACGACAAATCAAAGGTAAAGTGCTTCAATTGCAACCTATACGGGCACTTTGCGAAAGACTGCAGGAAGCCAAACCAGAAGGAGAAGGCAAACTTGATCAAAAAGCAAGGAGAAGATGTGCCAACATTGCTGATGGTTCAAGCTTGCGAGATAGTTCAGACAACTCCTGATCAAAGCAAGAGAATTATGCTGCATGAGGAGAAGGTCCTTCCAAAGACTCTAGGAAGATCGCGAAGTGCTTGGTACTTGGACACTGGTGCCAGCAATCACATGACTGGGAACAAAGAGAAGTTCGCTAAACTCGACCGGACGGTGCACGGTTCGGTAAAGTTTGGTGATGGCTCGACGATGGAAATACGTGGACGAGGATCGGTGTTGTTTGAGTGTCGCACACGTGAGCACCGAATACTCACCGATGTCTACTATATTCCTGTCTACTATATTCCTGAGCTAAAGAGCAATATTGTGAGCCTCGGCCAGCTAGATGAGAACGGGTGCAAAACTGTAACTGAAGCTGGTGTTTTGACCTTGTTCGATAGAAGTTGGAAGGTGCTAGCTGAGGTACAACGTTCGAGGAATCGTTTGTATGTCCTGAACGTGGATCATTCCGAACCTGAATGCTTACTGGCAAGGAGCAAAGAAGATGCTTGGATCTGGCATGCAAGCTATGGGCACGTCAATTTCCATGCATTACGTGATCTAGCAAAGAAAGGTCTTGTGATTGGAATGCCATTAATCGATCACATTGATCGTGTATGCACTGGGTGCTTAGTTGGAAAGCAGATTAGGAATTCTTTTCTAGGAGAATCTACATACCAAGCAAGTGAACCTCTACAGCTACTGCATGGTGATATTTGTGGTCCAATTACACTAGCAATGAATGGAGGCAAGAAGTATTTTTTTCTCTTGGTAGATGATTGCTCATGGTTCATGTGGATCGTGCTACTACGGAGCAAGGATGAGGTTCTTGGCGCTTTCAAACGTGTCAAGGCTGAAGCTGAGATGGAGCTCAAAACTCAAGTGCGTTCTCTTCGTACGGATCGTGGAGGAGAATTTACCTCAAACGAGTTCAATGATTACTGTGGAGAATTGGGGATAAAGCGATTTGTCACCGCCCCCTACTCCCCGCAGCAAAATGGAGTCGTTGAGCAAAGAAATCGGACAATCGTGGGAATGGCAAGGAGCCTACTCAAGAGCAAAGGGATGCCTGCATCGTTTTGGGGAGAAGTAGTCACGACAGCGGTTTATCTCCAGAACATGGCTCTGATGAAGAGTGTGAAAGACATCACACCCTATGAAGCGTTATACGGAAGGAAACCGAGTGTGGGTCATTTTCGGGTGTTCGGATCATTAGCACATGTCAAAGTAGCATCACCGCATCAAGCTAAACTCGATGATCGCAGCTCACAGATGATCTTCATCAGGTATGAAGTTAGTCCAAATTCCAAGGCATATCGGTTCTATAATCCTCACACAAAACGAGTTTATGTGTCGAGAGATGTAGTGTTCGAAGAAGATAAGGCTTGGCAATGGACTGGTGATGCGCATGATGAACAAACCTTCACCGTTGATTATGAAACGTATGTTGATGCAGGTACCAGTGAGGAAGGTGGCGTAAACGACGGTGGTAATAGCGACCATGATCATGACGTACCAGAAGAAGAACTTGTCGGCAACGATGCTAACGCTGGTACACCGGTACACGATGCACCAGAATCAACACCTCCGTCGCCAGACGCACCAGCTACACCTGACTCACCACACACTCCAGTTCAACCGTCGCCAGCGGAGTCGCCACTGTCGGTCGGACCGCAGGGCGTACGAAACCTCCAGGAGATCTACGACGACACCTCCCCGATTGAGCTCGAGTACTCGGGGCTCTGTCTACTAGGTGTCGAAGAACCTTCGACTTTTGCAGAGGCAAACACGGAGGCTTGTTGGAGAAAGGCAATGGATGAGGAGATGACTTCAATTCAGAAGAACGGTACATGATCCCTGACCTCTTTGCCGTCAGGACACAAACCAATTGGATTAAAGTGGGTTTACAAGCTTAAGAAAGATACTAGTGGAGCTGTTGTGAAGCATAAGGCGAGACTTGTTGCTAAAGGCTATGTGCAGCGACAAGGGATTGATTTCGACGAAGTGTTCACTCCGGTGGCTCGACTCAAAACCGTGCGACTACTCATCGCGATCGTAGCTCAGAAAAGTTGGGAGGTGCATCACATGGATGTCAAATCAGCATTTCTAAATGGCGATTTAGTTGAGGAAGTATATGTGTCACAACCGCTGGGTTTCGAGGTGAAAGGAGAAGAAGACAAAGTTTTCAGATTACACAAAGCTCTGTAGGGTCTTCGGCAGGCGCCGAGAGCTTGGAACGTGAAGCTTGATAAGACCTTGGTTTCTCTTGGGTTTAAAAGAAGTCCACTAGAACATGTTGTGTACAAGAGATGCAACGGAGACTCAAATCTATTGGTCGGAGTCTATGTCGATGACTTAATTATCACAGGAGGCAGTGCACAAGAGATCAAAGTGTTCAAGGAACAAATGAAGAAGATGTTAAGCATGAGTGACCTTGGGTTACTCAGCTATTACCTAGGCATTGAAGTGAGGCAGTATCCTGGGAGGATTTCGTTAGCACAATCGGCATATGCATCTGTAATACCCACTTTACGATAAATAGGTATTTGCTCTGCATTCATGCATACATGGCATTATCATCAACCACACCTTATTCAAACTTAGTTGTATATCAACTTTACTTTATAGAATATGTTAATATCTCATCCTCGGTGGATATTTATACAAACATCAATCAATTTATTTGAAGTATTTCAAATAACAATGTCAAAACACCAATCAACTTATTTGAAGTATTCAAAATAACAAAGTCATTAATAAGGGTAGAGGAAGTCATCAAACACTCCGGTGAATCCCCGTCCCTAATCCGGAAACCCTAAGGAGCTGGAAATTAGGGTTTAGTGGCAGAGCAGATCCTAGTAGATAAGAAGGTTCCAAGAGTTCATCCATAGCTTCCAGGGTAGAAACCCTAAGCCCTCGACAAAGTTCAGAAATCCTGGAAGCATTTAAAAACCTAATTGAAGGGTACACCCTAAGTCGGAAATTGAATGGGGTCATGAGTCAAACATTGCCCGAAGCAATTCAAACCCTTACAGTAGATCCCATTAATCACCTTGAAGCCCCTGCCAAAATTTCATAACTTTTGGAGCTATTTTGGCACATGAAATATCACAAAAACAAATCCCAATTCAAACCCTAAATTGAATTTGAATGGGAACCTAGGTCAAATTTCATTCAAATCAGTTCAAACTCCTCCAAAACATCTCAGATAATGTATTAAAGCCCCTGTAAAAATTTTAGAAAGTTTGGAGCAAGAATTGTACATAAAATAACAAAGGGAGTGGTTCTGTAAAATAGAAAATCAAAAAATAAAAGAAAAACCCTAGCTACTCGGGCCGACAGCCCACTCGGCCGGCCCAGCTGGCGGCCCGTTTCCACCCCGCCGCCCGAACCCGCTTTCCCTACTCCTCCTTCCCGTTTTCTCCGCGCAAAGGCGTCCCCGGGCGAAGCCGCCTCTGCCCGCTCCCCGTCAGCCCCGCGGGCCCCGCCCGTCAGGGCCCGGCTTCCACGTCGCCGGCGCCCCTTGGCTCCGGTGGGCGGTGCCCGTCCCGACCGCCCCTGTCCGAGGCTCCCCGCCGCCCATTAAATAGCCCACCCGGCCGCCCGAGAGCTCCTTCCCCCAAACCCTAGAGCCGCGCCCCCTCCTCTCTGGAGCTCCCCGCCGCCATCTTCCCGAGCGCCGGCGACCCTCTCCGACGAGCTCCCGACGCGACCTCGGTCCTCCGCCGCATTCCCTTCTCCTTCTCTGAGCACCCCGCCGACCTACTCATCCTCCTCCTCCATCTTTCTTGCAGATCGAAGCTCGGAGCCCCCTTGTCGCCGGTCACCGAAGCAAACCCGCCGCCCTCGCCGTTGCTAGCTCCAATCCGGCCGCCTCCGTCGCCCCCGAGTAGCTCCTCGAGCTTGCGGTGAGCTCCTCGAGCCCCCGCCATCCTCCCCGTGCCCTAGAACGCCCCCGAGGCTCCTCCGGCGAGCTCTCCGGTGGAGCGCCGCCGCCCCAAGCCCTCCCCCGGTCGGAACAGTGAGGGTGTGAGAGAGAGGGAGGAGTGAGAGAAATGAGGCCACGCGGCCGCTTCCTATTGGGCCACGGGTACTCTTGGGGACCCTCATGTCGGTGGGGGTGGGGTTAGCAGGGTAGATCTGGTGTAAGATGGGTTCGGGTGCGCGTAAAATTTCAGGTTTGGGCGGGGTAGGCTTTGGGTACGGGTAGCAATTTAGCTCAGGCCGAAAAAGGAAAGTAGGGTTAGGGTTTAAATTCCATTTTTGGATAGAAATTCAAATGACCATATCTTTCAAACCATGAATCCAAATTGGACAAATTTTATATTTCTGGAAACCTTGTAAAATTTCCTACACTTTGACTGAATCAAAAGTTGATTTGGGTTACATGCACAGGGTGATACTTAGGGTAGAAGTTTTATTACGTCCGAGGCCCCGTTAACCCTAAGTTCGCGACCGTAACTCCGATTTCGATGAATTAAACCTTTCTGGAATCCTCATGAGAATCTCTATGATTTGGGACCAGTAGATTTCCAATAGGAGCACATGCATGGGGAGTTACCTAAGAAAAGTTATCTTACCACCGTCGGGAGTCGATAAACCCTAGGTACACAATTGTAACCCTATTTACATCAACCTCGCAACTGACACTACTTACGTTACGACGAACCTAACCAGCACCTTGTCAAGCCCTACCATCGATGTTATTAACCCTAAGTCATCGTAATCTTGCATAAAATGACATGCATGCATATTTAGGGTTTCGTACCACTTCCACTAGGCTTCACGTAAAAGTGGGCAACCCTAGTATTCAATTACCCTCAAGTCATCTTAGTAATACATATTTAGCATAGCATATCATGCATACATGCTGGACCTTATGGATTCCTTTTTGCTTCTTTTCCGGTACTTGCGTTATTCATAACAGAGGCTGAAGAGGAAGACCACTTGGCTTACGACACCGAGCAAGAGCTAGATCCTAGCACCCAAGGCAAGCAGAGCTTGTTGCATTCTTATTACTGTTGTCGTATGTGTGTTTGTTTGTACTTAATTGTGAGCTATATGTTATGTATCGTGGTTATCGTTCGTACGACTAGCATGCTAGGGTTTCACGATATGTTCTCGTCAGAAGTGTTGGATTTGGATTGGGACATGATGTGGTCAGTTATGGTTATAAATCGACCTCGTACCCTAACAACTTAAACTAATAAGGTGAGTTGTGAGTGCCGAGGGCGTGCACAAAGGGTACGGTTGATGTTAATAGCAGTCGAGACGGCGACCCAGGGATGTGTGAAGGTTTTTGTCGCCACATCAACCATACGCCAGAGTGTCATTTGTCCCTGTAACACGTGAACGTTAGGCGGAGATCTTCCCTGCGGCATAGTTGGGGTAAGCCTCCCTGCTTTTGGGGGCTCGCTACCCCCAAATGATTATGCACCCAATATGTGCGCAGGTGGTCGTATCTTCCGGTAACGCTTCGAGAGATTAAAATGACAATGTGTTTCCCATGGATCAATGGGACTTGAGAAATTGGGTTATCTTGATGGCTGAAAAATTGGGTAATTGGAATCGGTTGGAATTGGATTTCCCTGTTGGATTGTGATCGGAAGCTGGATTCAATTATGAACTAGACATTGTATCGGATGGTGATCAGGATGGGGAGTTGATTATGAACTGGATAATGGATTTGGTTGCTATACTTATATTGTTCATCTATTTATGTTCGATATGTACTTGACTTGTATATTGTTACTCTGAGAAGCATTCATGTTTAATTGTTGTTGAACTAGTATGAGTAGGACATTTAATCAAGCACGAATAAGTCTTGCGAGTACGTTCGTACTCACCCAGGTTATCCCTGGAGCTTGCAGGCGAGCCGGTGGTCGAAGATTACTTTGACGATGCGTAAACTTGGTTTCCTCGGTAGTGTTCGAACAATGGGATAGTTGGTGTTTTGTTCAGCGGTCACTGTGCCGCTGTGGGACTCACTTATTTTGCTTCCGCTGTTGGTAAGTTTCTCCGTACTCGGATATGTTTCCGGTGATAACCGACTGATGTAATATGTTGTCCCATCGTGGACTGTTATTAAGTAATATCGTATTGTAGAGCTTTGTGATGATATCCGAGTTGTTAATCCAGGCTGCCCCTGCACAATGCGTGAATGATATGAAGTGTATGGGTATGCCGTGAAGGATCAAGGCCGTACCATTTTCTACTAAGTCGAGCAGGTGTTGGTTGAGTGACCCGCTGGCTGAGATGCAGTGCCGGCCAGGCAGGGTGTGGGCGTTCTACCGGGCTTTCGAGCGACCCACTAGCTTCCGAGCTAGGTTAGGGTGTGGGTAGAATCGCCGGGCTCCTCCGACCTTGCTTGTCGTGGTAGGATTCGGGAACGACTCTGACTCTTCACCGGATTACGGAATCGTATGTGGTTTTGGGAAGAGTGGTCGCTTCCGGCCGGCTCGCACGTGGCGGGTGTCGGATCGCTCTACCTTGGTGCGTACGGCGCAGGTACCGTGCCACCGGGCTGACGAGTCCTTCGGTCCTTGGCGACTTCGCGTTCCCCTAATCATATGCTATTCCGGGTCCGTGACAGCATCTAAAGTTCTGGATAAGTGTGGCATGACAGAGTGCAATTCTGCGCTCATTCCAATGGATCCACGGTTGAAGCTGAGCAAGGAGAGCTCTAACCCACCTGTGGACACGACAAAATACCGAAGTGTTGTTGGAAGCTTGCGGTATTTGACACACACACGGCCGGACCTCTCTTACTCAGTAGGGATCATAAGCAGGTTCATGGAGAAGTCAACGACGGAGCATATGGCAGCGGTCAAGCAAGTGCTGAGGTATGTCAAAGGAACGCTCAAGTATGGGTATGTTTACACCAAGGGAAGAAAAGGACTTGAGCTAATTGGCTACTCGGACAACGATATGGCCGGTGATGTTGATGGAAGAAAGAGCACGACAGGGATGGTGTTCTACTTGGGCTCTAATCTGATTAGCTGGAACTCTTAGAAGCAAAAGGTGGTTGCTCTCTCATCATGTGAAGCCGAGTACAGTGTGGCTAGTGCGGCTGCATGCCAGGGCGTGTGGCTGGGTCGTTTGTTAGCTGATGTGATGAAGATAGAGGTGTAAAAAGTAGTTCTTTACATTGATAATCAGTCTACAATTTCATTGTGCAAGAACCCCGTGCATCATGAGCGTAGCAAGCATATTGACACCCGGTTCCACTACATCCGGGATTGTGTGGAAGCCGGTCTCATTGAGGTACGATACGTACGCACGGAAGATCAACTCACTGATGTCTTGACGAAAGCATTGAGCAGGATCAAGTTTCTAGAGATGCACGAAAGACTGAATGCGAGCTGTGGAAGAAGAGGAAGAACGACAAGCTTAAGGAGGTGAATGTTATAGTTAATCTTGTCTGTGTTTGTTGCGAATTGGAGTCCGTGTGTAAGCTGGAAGCTTGCAATGGTCAAGCTGCGGCAGATTAGGAAACGAGTCCGTTGTTATTAGGAAACGAGTCCGTTGTTTAAACCTGTTCAAATCCGATTGTGGACTGAACGGGGTGGTGTCGAGTTGGTTACGGATTGTGCCGCGTTAGGCGCGACAATAAGAAACTCAATGAAAAGGCTACGAAGTTGTGCAACGCCAAATGTTTCTTTTCGGTTCTGTTGTTTGCGATTGTTTTGATCCAGGGCTGAAACCAACATGCCTTGCGCCCATCTTCACCTCCTGCGTCCCCTCCGGTAAGCAACCGTCCCGCGATGACGCCAAGAATCGCCTCAGCTTCTCCTTCACGGACAGCCACGGCGGCGGCAAGGACCGGCGCCAGCAG
The DNA here is from genome assembly GCA_019208055.1 of Stipa capillata. Taxonomy (NCBI): domain Eukaryota; kingdom Viridiplantae; phylum Streptophyta; class Magnoliopsida; order Poales; family Poaceae; genus Stipa; species Stipa capillata. The sequence goes on along the minus strand of JAGXJF010005229.1, from coordinate 118,917 downwards.
CCGGAGGAGCAGCAATCCGACAGCATCATCGATCCGGCCGCCTCTATCGTCACTAGGAAAGACCATCGTCACTGCACCATCATCGTGGGGACCATCATCGGGAGCCACAGTGGCCGCGTCACCTTCTGCGTGCAGTGCGACGCCGCCGTGCCATCGCCCTTCCTCTTCGAGCTCTCCGTGCTGATGCAGCCCCTTGCTGCGGAGATGCGATCCGGCCTCCTCCGAATCGTGCTCGAGTGCCACCGACTGAGCGGCAGATCCGGTGCTGCCGGCGACAACGCTACGGGCGGCAGCTCGAGGAACGTTTGGAAGGCGTCCTGCAACGGGCAGGACGTGGGGCACGCAGTGCGGCGGCGGCCAACGGACTAGGAGCGGGGAGTGCTGGAGACCATGCGGATGATGACGGCCGGTGTCGGGGCGCTGCCGCCCACGGAGGTGCCCAAAGGAATCAACGAGGGAGGGTGGCCGGACTGCGGCGGCAGGGAGGTGCTGTACATGAGGGCAACGTACGAGAGGATTGTGGGCTCCAAGGACGCGCTGTCATACCATCTCATCAGCCCCGGCAGCGCCGGTGGTAGCCCACCACAGGAGCTTAGCGTCTTCTTGCGCGAACCAAGGGTGATTGTAAGATTGATGCAGTGTAGTGTCATGCGTGACGTGCACGTACGACATGTTTTTTTTGAGAGACGTGCTACATGTTATACTGTCGGGTGGGGTTGATAACGTGCGGTATCTGTACTCTTTGGAGAAAAATGAACAATCTACCTCTCCTACGTAACCAGCAGGGTGATTCGTACATTTATGCGACTAAATTTACTATTTATTATTATATTTAGTATTATTTTAGTTGTTTATCTTGTGTCGTCGGTTGTCGTTCGTTTTATTTACCACTATACTAGTTTTTATCAGAGTTTAATAGAAAATCTCTCCATTAAATACATTACATTGTTAGCCTATACATTACATTGTTAGCCTTTAAAGTACTATTTTTGAAAAAATATTTATTTATTCGTATATATTGTTCTTTCTGCTTCTTTCTATCACTATCTCTTTCTCTCTGTTTTGCATTTCCTTCTATTCTTTAGTATCGTAGACAATTAAGCAGCAAGGCGAGCACCTTGACGTGTGGTTCTGAAAGCTAACGATATCAAGGTCCACAGTCTGCTATGCAAAAGCATAGGCTTCCATACTGATCTCTAACAACTTTTCCACTTCTCATCACCTCTTGATATCTATCTTTTCACCAATAATTTTTTGAGAAGTTTTCCATCAAGAATTAAATCTAAACATGATAACTCATACAATTACCTTGTATTATTGTCCTCCACCCGCCTCATCATGGGATGTATTGTAGTTACATGATTCAGTTAGTGCAATATCATGTCTCTAGATATTTCCACGCATGCTCTACTTATTTATTTTGCTCTTCCACATGCCCATCTCATAAATGGCAATGGTGAAGCATATATCCTTGTTATCCTCAAGGCCACTACCACAACCTAACATCCTATGGCGCCCAAGGAACTACGCCCAACATGTCCTCTTGGAACTACATGCATTAGAGTGACTTGGGTAGGGCCATGCTACTAAGTTCTTTTGCGAGAACTTAAACCTCAGTAGTTCCATTGCTGTCTCCTAATCAAAATGTTCTACCCCTCTGCAAACTACCTATAGGGGCATATTGCCGCTAGCCTGGACTAGCTATATCTCACTACCATCAACAATGTGTTTAGCAAACCTTCTTGAAGTGCGATTCCCTACTACCTTGTTCTCTATCATGACTAACCTCGATGGTAACATGTTGATTGGCATATATTCATCAGAAATTGCTAAAAAATCTCTCTCACTCACTCTCATGATAGCTTATCCTTTTTTATCATGCCATGTTGTTTGTATCGACTTATATTTTTTTTAGCACAACTAACGACTTATAACATAACTGACGTCATTTCTTGCTTACAACCGTTGCTGCTGTAGCGACACCACCATTTTGCTAAGTTCATGCGATACGTTCGCACATATAGCACATTGACATGTACAATATCGATCCTTATGCATATAATCTTCAATTATTTTAATCTGCCTCTTCTACATCACTTGTAGCCATTGTGAACTTTGCTGGTTGCTGTCATGCTTATCATTATTGTCTTGTGTGTAATGCATGTTATAATGGTATGTGTTCGAGTGGTACTTGTTGAGATACTGGTGGTTTGATAAATGACAATATAATTTGAAAGAAAAAATATTAAAGATACATAATAGAAATAGTTCAAAGCTCAAAGTACATGTTATTCATTCTTCGGCCAAAACTTACTTAAAAAATACAAATATATAGTAGGAGATTAAATAGACCATCCTTGGTTCTTTAGAAATGAGATATGATATCACTAGCTTGGAAGGTCCGACATCCTGAAAATTAGACATATAGGCAACTCGGAGGCTCCGAGCTCCCAAATTCTCTACACATACATGGAATCCAGATATTACGACATGGATCCGGAAGTTCCACTTTTGCTATTGAAGGGTTTCAAAGGCCTCTTTGGATATAAAAGATGATTCCTAACTAAGCATTAACAAGGTATTTTCACCAACTTTCAGATATTAGTCCCCTTAATGGTGCAGCTTTCCCTAAATTTAATGTGATTTCTTGAACCGTAACATTCATTTCTTTAAGCCTTCATTCCTTAGAACTTTTAAGGGTCATCAATGCTGGTTATATCGTCGCTTTTGGGACTAAATCACTTTGATCACATTTGATGCACACATTAGTCTCTTAATCCGTTTTCACTAACCATCAAAACTCACTTAGGGGGCCAAGATGTAATTTCACTGATGCCTTCACTAAGCCCGCAACCAACCAAATACTAGAGCATGTTAAAAACAATCTGAACCTTGGAGGAAATGGTTGAGATTGAGGGGGAGCGTTAAACAGGCGCGCTATAGAATATCTGGTGCGGTAGTTACTCATAGCATATCTGGCACTGTAATGCCCAGATTCGACGATTAGGGTTTGCTTTGCATTCATGCATACATGTCATCATATTCCTGCATAAACACCCACACACCCACCTCGTCTAAAACTAAAATATGACATGATTATACTTTATAGAATATGTGCATATCTCATCCCCGGCGAGAGATTGTTGCAAACACCAATCAACCTATTTGAAGTACCACTTAACATCGACAATAACACTAGCGGGTGGAAGGATCAGTGGTCCCCCTTCGATGAATCACCAGGCTAACTTCCCTCTCCTCTCCCCGCGGTTTTCTCCCAAAGTCCTCTAGCGTTGCTAACTCAGTCTAGGGTTTGAGGACAGATCGAAGAATAGGACCAAATTGGAAAATAAGTGAATAGGTAATGTTTTCCGTGGATGAAAAGTTGCAAGAACATATCCTTAACCTTGAATGTACAAATCTTAGCCACAAGCAAAAATTTGAAAATGTTAGAGGTCCGAAGGACTTAATTGCAATTCCAAAACCAAAATAGGTTAAAAGATGAATTTGAACTAAAACCTAGCTCAAAACATACCCCAAACCACCCCAAACTTCTACAGTAGGTCCCTGATAATCTTTTGAGTGTCCCCTAAAAATTTCAGAATTTTTGGATTCGAAATCACACATAAAATGACGCAATTACTAGTGCTGTACTAAAGAAAAAGAAAAAGATAGAAAAATGGAAAAGGGGAATCGGGCCGAGCCCGCTCAGCAAGCCCGCTCAACCGGCCCACGCGGTGCCCCGCCTCCCCTCTCCTGATCCGTGGGGCCCACCTGCCAGGGCGCGGCCTCCACGTCGCCGCCGGCGAGAGGCCACGGTGGGCGGCGCCTCCTCACCCGGTTCCGACCGCCGCCGCCCCCTTTAAATGCCGCCTCCCGACAGCCGCTCCTCCCCTCTCCCCCCTGTCCTAAAAACCCTAGCTCCTCCCCGGTGCTCTCCTCCCCTTGCCACCGTGCCTTTTCCCCGAGCTCGACCGGTGCTCCGGCGAGCAATCGCCGCCGGTCGGGGGCTCCCCGAGCTCTACCGTCTCTCCCCGAGCTCAACCACCACTTCCCGCACCTCCTTCGCCATTTCCTTTGCCGATCTGTGCCAAGCTCTGCCACTTCGTCGTCTTCTCCCCCACTGCCGGCCACCTCTACGGTGAGCCGTTCCCCCGCGCAACCCATGCTTCCCGAGCCCTATTCTCTAGCTCCCGAGCATGCTTCCTCCCTCCCTAACCTTCCTTCTCCTCTCCCCCGTGCAGATCCGTGTCTGAGAAGTTCCCCGCCGTAGCTCCGGTTTCCGCCGCCGATCTCCTCGCCGGAAGCCCCCATCCGACCTCCTCCGACTCCCCACGCCGGCTCTTCAGATCCAGGGTGAGCTACCGAGGCTCCCGCAGCCTCCCCTCCTTCCCTCGTGTCCCGTGGCGCCTCCGGGCCCTTTTTCCGGCGGTGCTCCGGCGAGGGCTGCGCCACCCGAGCCCCGGCCACCTCAACAGAGAGAGGAGAGAAGAGGGTTGAGGTGGCGCCCTCCGGTTGGCCGCTCGGTGCACGGTCAGCTGCTGACCAGGTCCGAGCTGACCGGTCAGCACTGCCCAGTGGACCCCACGCGGCAGTGGGTAGGATTAGTTGGGAAGGTTTCTCGGGTGACCTTAGCAGATTCAATTGCGTGGCAGAGAGAATTAGAGTAGCCCTCGGGTAGGTCTAGCAATTTAGGTCTCGCGGTTAGAGTTAGGGTTTACTTTCAAAATCCGATAAATTTTCAAACGCACATATCTTTCAAACCGTTGCCCCGATTTCAGTAAAATTTATATATTTGGAAACCTTACGAGATTTCCTACGATTTGGCTGAAACAAAACTTCAACTTGAGCACATGCACAGTAGGTCATTTTTGGGTTTGCGTGTGTTGGTCCTCGGTTAACCGCCGATCGTCGATCCACCCTAGCGAGGCGACCCCAACTCCGAATTGAACAACTCTTGTAGCTCTGGAATTCTTGAAGAATCTCCTACTATCTAATTTAAGCGCAATTTCCAGAACTTCGATTGCAACTCCGACCATCTTGAAGTAAACCCTAATTCACCCCATTTCAGGCGCAGCTCTTCGCTAAGCCCTAACTAAACGACTATAACTCCAAATCATGTGATCCCAGCTGCGTTGGGATTGTGCCCTCGAACAGTTTAGAGATAAAGACTTTTGGAGTGTGATCACCTACTAAGAACCGCCCCCTTTAACCCCAATTCGAAACTACACAACATTGGCATGCATGCGTAAATAGATCAGCCACCTAACCCTAACCAACTAATCTATAAACCCTAATGTACACGTTAAATAGAACTAGTACCTAGCTCTACCATTGTAACTTAACAAAATGTTGTTGCCGAAGCTCCGAAACGCCAGTAACCCATACTAAGCCTGCATATTCAACTTTCTCATCATGCATGTAGTATTAAGGTTATAACGTAAACTCTACCCACCCGACTGAGGAAAGCTTGCTGCGATAGTTTGCCGCCATCCCAAGGTCACATGTAAGATGCACACCTAGTATAACTCATCATGCATACATGCTGGGTCTCATTGCCTTTGTTGTCATTTCTTTTCCGGTACTTCGAATTGTTCACAACAGAGCCCGAAGCAGGAGACCACTGAGCTTACACTCCAGAGCAAGATCAGGAACCCTGCGATCAAGGCAAGCAAAGCTTGTTGCATTTCTTATATTCTATTACATGCTTGACTACTAGTAATGTGTGGATGTTTGATTTGCGAGTATGATTGGAACTGCTTAGAAGTTATTTCTCTGTGATGGTTGAGAATTTTAACTTGACGCCCTATCAACTTGGAACCATTAAAAGTGAGATGTGAGAGCCGAAGAGGGTAGGTGCACGATGGATACGATGGGTATATCTGATGTTGAATGCGACCCAGGTGTAAGGAGAATTTGTCGCTATACCCCTCTAAGGACAGCTCCATCGTTGTACTCCTCTTGTCACGCGTGGACGTCAGCGGAAGTCGCCGCTATGGGTATATCTGATGGTAAGTCTCTGTCACTCGGAGCTTTGCAACCTCTGAGTGAGGAGCACTCGGTATATCCATGGTAGTGGTACGGCCGGTGACGGACCGAGAGATTGATTGTAATGAATATGTGTTAGGATTGAGAACACCCATGGTCGTCGCCGGACTCCTCCCTATGGGGTATCTGATGGCAAGTCTCGCTCATCAGAGCTTTGAAACCTCTGAGTAGGGAGCACTCGATACTTCCCATAGCAGTTGGAGTTGCCGGGACGGTCCAAGGGGCCTAATTAAATTAGATGGGCGTGGGCTGCCCCCAAACAACTTGGAATGTTATGGTTGATGTACTCAGGCTCGTATTGGGAATTAGTTGAGGCCTGGTCTGTAAGTGGAGTTGCTGTGTTCCCCCTTTGTTGCTATTCATACCATGTTTTGCTGTAATCCCGTTAGCTCAATTTGCACCATGTTTAATTATTGTTATACTAGCATGTGTAGGACATTTAATCAAGCATGGATAAGTCTTGCGAGTACCTTCGTACTCACCTAGGATATTCCTAGATCATTGCAGGTGAGCCAGTGGTCGAGGATTACTTCAATACCGCCTAGCTTCCGGTTTCCTTGGTTGGCTATCGACCCAGGGATTTTTGTGGTTTTGGTCAGCAGTCAACGCGCCGCTGTGGGACTCATCTACTTTCTTCCGCTGTCGTTTAATTACTCCGTACTCGGATATGTTTACGGTTATGACCGACTGATGTAATCTTAAAGTCCGACGTGGACAGCTAAGTTATTACCGTAATTTAGTGCTGTGTTGTGATATCCGAGTTGTTATTCAAGCTGCTCATACACAATGCGTGAATGATATGAAGTGTATGGGTATGCCGTGAAGAGTCTAAGCCGTTCCTCTTTCTACTAAGTCGAGCAGGAATTGGTTGAGTGACCCGTTGGCTGAGATGCTGTGCCGGCCAGGCAGGGTGTGGGCGTGTTCTACCGGGCTTTCGAGCGACCCACTGGCTTTCGAGCTAGGTTAGGGTGTGGGTAGAATCGCCGGGCTCCTCCGATCTTGTTTGTCGTAGTAGGATTCGGGAACGACTCTAAACCCTCACAGGATCAGGGAATCGTATGTGGTTCCGGGAAGTGTGGTCGCTTCCGGCCGGCTTGCGTTGGGCAGGTGTCGGATCACTCCGCCTCGGTGAGTACGGCACAGGTACCGTGCCACCAGGTCGTCTGGTCCTTCGGCCCTTGGCGACCATTCGTTCCTCTAATCATATGTGATTCCCGGGTCCGTGACAGGCACATTAGTTTTTTTGTCTGTTACTTTTGCAATTACGATCTTATGAGACTGATTATAATTGTCTTGTATTCCAAGCCATGTCCATATAAATAGAACCTAGCTCCGCTAGGGTTTTCATGCGGCAAATTATATTCTCTGACTAAATCAACAAAAAAGTCGAAGCTCTAGAATTAACCTAAACACATACGCGTTTCTAGGATGGTATCTCGCAGTGTTAGACTCATCTTTATTCTTATATAAATAAGAGTTGGTGGTCGTGGTGTCACACCTCTTCTCCCTTCCCTATTCCTTCTTCCTATTATTGTACTGCATAAACAAACTCTAGAGAAAATCAAGGAAAATTAATATGCAACAAACTCTTAATAGACCATATCTTTGTCAACAAATCTTATCTTTTCTAAATCACGGTATTGCTGATCTCCGTCGATCAATTTATGGATGTACGTAAAGGAAGGAGACACTGTAGAACCACGTCGTGAATTTTGAAAGAGTTCAATTTAGTTGATGGTGTAACCTAATGTCATGGCTTAACATGTTTGACTACTTTTTATGAATTAATCCTTTTTATCTATATTTTAAATTAACCCCATACGGAAAAATTCCATATCTAACCCTTTTGAAGGTGCAATGGCAAACGACGCCTCAGATGCACACTATGGCGCCAGAGTCGTTGGCGTCGCAGACCGTGTGAACGTGGTAGCCGTCAACCGTGGCCTAATGACGTGGCCTGATGATGTGGCCAATGCTGTGGCACCAAGATGCGTGGCGCCGCAGCCTGTATACCCTTTCAGCCCGTTTTCTCTGCCTAAGTCCCGAGCCCACCCACTCGAGCTACCTCGTCCGCCGCCGCCTTCCGCTCGTCGGCAGCCGCCGCCACTGTCCTCCATGTCGGCCACCGCGAGAGTGCCTCCTCCTCCATGCCGGCGACCGCGACGGTGCTCTTCTCCACGCCGGCAACCGCGATGTTGCTCTTCTCCACGGTAGCAAAGGTGTATGTATTCCTCCCTCCCTCCCTCTCTGTATGGTATATTTTCGATGAATGCCTTCAAACATAGTATACAATGCATATGAAATTCAGCACCGGCGTGGAGATTGTCTCTGTACGATTGGAACTCATGGAAGCACTGAAATGCCTAATATCTCAACCATGTGGTGCAGAAAGGATATGATTTGCATTTCAGCATTTGCGTAAGTTACGAAGTGGTTAATCATCCAAGCAGTGAACTGAGAAGGATGTTAAAGAAATGGGTTCAGATTTATCTTATAGATCATAGGGGTCTCACATTTGGAAATGAGATAAGGACTTGCAAAACAACATCAAGGTCTAACAAAAAGATGATAAGAAAATATGGCATTAGAAGAATAGGAAAACAAAGAGCATGGATATGCTGATTATTGATGTGATGTAATCGAGTACTAACAAATGTCACTACTACAGAACAGGTCTTTTAAGACTCTCAATCGCACACAGTTCCGCGTAAACCGTAAGCAATGCAAACATCGCACACGGTCGCCAAATCACACACTTATGCGATGTGCCTGGGCAAAACGGGCTGTGTGCGATGTGGGGCACATTGCACACGGTCACTCGTAAATGTTCGTTTGCGATGAGGTAGGAAGCATCGGTGAAGTTTTTTCCTAGCTGATCATGTGTGATGTTGTGAGAATCGGTGACGGTTATTTTTGATAATCGTGTGCAATGTTATATCACTTAACACAAAGAGTCTGGCCCCCTATATACCGCACGCTGCCTTGATTTCTCCATACGCCACCCCCTCAATCCCCTTCTTCCCCGGCCCTCTAGCCACCTCCTCAATCTCTTGCAATGGCCGCTACAAGGAACTCTTTGGCGAAGCGGATCAAGCGCAAAGCATCACCTCCTTCGCCCATCCACGTGGACCACGCGCACGTGAACATGGAGCTCTCCCGTGCCACAATGGATGCACTGGAGTTCTACCGCTATGGTGACACCGAGGACAACCTCCTCTATGCATACAACGCCGACCCTGTGCACTACTCCAGTGCGTACGTCGTCCGGTGTATCCTACGCAAGAAGTTTCCGCGTCACGGATTTCTCATTGAAGCTCTCCATGAGCCAGGGCATATCTTCGTCCGCTTCACCAATCCCAACATAAAGCCCGTCTTGCACCTCGACGCGAAGTACATCCTGTGGGGTGCCGAGATGATGAGCTTCTTCAAAGTTGCTACTGTCTCCCCTCTGAGGCTGGAACCTCTGGATGAAGATCTCCCACTGGAGACGATCTAGCTTATTTGTATATGCTTGAACTAGCCTTTTGTTATATAATGTAACGAACTAGACTTTTGTTGTAATGTGATGTTTGGAAATGTGTTCTTAAATATCTATTTAATTTGTGTTCGAAATGTCTATTTAATCCGTGTTATTGGCCCTGACAACGGCCACAGCCGCGAGGAGGAGAAGCGCCGTACTAGTGCAAGGCCAGTCACCAATGCACACATTCCCGACCTCTTGACCATGTGCGATGTGGCTAGTCATTGCACACAGCTCGTGGGCAACGACCGTATGCGATGTGGCTAATCATTGCACACGGCATGTAGGTATTGACCGTGTGCGATGTGACCACCCCGAGGGTCAACGTAAGTTCAAGTTGCAAAATTATACGTGACCGATGGGCCGGTACACGAGACGGTGGGAGACGAGGGGTCGCGCCGGTTGAGGAATTGGCGGGAGACGACGGTTTGCGCGGGGAGATGAGGAGTCGTGCCTGTGTGTGTATATGTAATGTCTTCCTCTAGTGCTCTACGTCGTCAAAAGCAAGCGCCTCTCAAACATCACTGCCTCTTCTTCCTCTCTTCGATTTCTGCCCCCAAACATCACCGCCTCCCCGTCCGAATGGAGCCTGTCGGTAGCTTCTACCGCACGGCCGGGAAGCGCAAGAGGGTGTCGCCTTCTCCATCGCCTCCTCCGTCACCGATCAAGCACGAACCCAGATGCACCTCCGACAACTTGGTAGAGCGCATCGAGTGTGGCTATGGGGACACAGAGGGCACCCTCCTCTGTGCGTACATTGAAGGCATACGGTACTCTGGCGCCTTCGTCATTCGCTGTGTGCGGGCTAAGAAGTACCTACAGGGAAAGTTCATCGTGGAAGCACACCACAAGCCAGGGCGATTCCTCATCTACTGTGCTTCCAGTGGGTCAGAGCGCACCACTTGCCACACCATCGTCTGCCACCTCCACGCGAAGTACATCCTGTGGGGTGCCGAGATGGTGAGCTTCATCATGATTCGTACGGTCACCCCTCTGGAGCTGGAGCCCGTGGACGAAGATCACCCGCTCAAAAACTTTTAGTTATCTATTTTCATTTTATAAATTATGTACATATATCTTAAGTATGTGTTTGAAGTTATATATATGTTGAATTTTCTCATATATATGTTATTCTGTGAATGAATTGTGTGAAATGATTGCGTGAAATATGTATTTGGCGGATGAATGAATTTTATGAATGTGGCTGATGAATTGTGTGAAAAGATAAATTCCTATTGTTGTTGCTGTTGCATTGCACACGACCAAACTTTGGCTTTGAGCAATATGCCCACCATCGCACACAGTTCGGACGAAAGACACATGTGTGATGTGCTAACCAACGGACATGGTCAGAAGCTTGGGAGCGTGTGCGATGTGGCTAGTCATTAAATACGGGTATGACAGAAGACCCGTGTGTGATGTGCTCACCAATGCACATGCTTCTTTTCCTACGCCCGTGTGCGATGTGGCATCACTGACGCTTTTGTCGTTTGACCGTGTGTGATGATGTAAATATCGGTGACAGGTCATTTTCTGTAGCCGTGTGCGATATCAACTGACTATAAGTAGCTCGATCGACCTAGAGCTGAATCTATCAGTACGATCGAGCGGGTGGTTGGAGGCAGCGGCGGCTCGTTGGAGGGGCAGCACGCGGCGTGGGCTAATTCGAGCGGGGCGAGGGGTGTGGCACGGCGGCGGGAGGCGGCGGGGGTTGCGAAGCCGGGGCTGCAACGCGGGGGCTGCCAGCGGCGGCGGCACGTGCGATCGCATGGAGCTGGCATATTTAGTTTCTGTAGTTTCAATTAATGCTTCATTCTGTGTCTGAATTAATGCTTCATACATATTTAGTTTCATTGAATGCTTCATATTTAATGTATGTAGATGGATCGGGGTTGGATGTCCGAGAGTAGTACAAGTCAAGCATATATCCATGGCGTCATTGGTTTCATTAAAGTCGCGAGGCGGCTAACATGAGGAATAGGGGGAACTATTGATTTTTTGTCCATGCATTGATTGTGATAATTCTATACTCTCGGAGTGATCGAAGAACATTTTTTCGAAGGGGTTTGAAGACAGGTTATACATATTGGACCAAACAAGGTGAAGAGCCGGTAATGAATGAACAAACGATGGCGATGATATGCCAAAATCCTATGATCACCAGCCAGATGGTGATGATTGTGATTCCGATGGTGATGATACCGCTATACCATATTTTCATCAGATGATTAATGATTTCGACAGCAACCATGACGATGGAGAATACAGGGAATTCATAGACTTGATGGAAGACGCCGACAAACCATTGTATCCAAACTGCAAGGCAAAGCACTCCAAGTTGTAAGCAACACTTGATCTCTTGAGATTGAAGGCAGAAAGCGGTTGGTCAGACTTGACCTTCACAAAGATGTTTGGTCTGTTCGCAGAAATGTTTCCAGATGACAGATGACAATAAGTTGCCAAAAAGCATCTACGAAGCCAAGAAGGTGATTTGCCCCATGGGACTGGAAGTACATAAGATACATGCATGTACTAACGACTGTATGTTTTACTATAATGAGTACAAAGATTTGCGTGACAAGGCTGAAGATGAGATCAAGAAGGGAGTCCCTAACAAGGTTGTGTGGTACTTGCCTGTAATTCCTCGGTTGAAGCATCTTTTTGCAAACCCAAAGGAAGCGAACCTAATGCGCTGGCATGCGGAGGGACGTAAGATTGATGAAAAGATGAGACACCTAGCTGATGCCGCCCAGTGGAGAAGAATCAATGCGAGGTACCCAAGCTTCAGCGATGAGCCAAGGAATGTAAGATTTGCAATGAGTACGGATGGAATGAATTCATTTGGCAGCATGAGCAGTAGACACATGGCACTTGGTCTGTGCTTCTGTGTATGTATAACCTTCCTCCTTGGTTGTGTATGAAGAAGTACATAATGATGTCCATGCTCATCCAAGGCCAAAGCAACCTAGAAATGACATCGACGTTTACTTCAAGCTACTAGGGAAGAACTATAAACATTGTGGAAAGAGGAAGGGGTCAGCGTATGGGATGCGTATAAAAGTGTGCCATTCAACCTACGTGCATTGTTACTCCTTACCATTCAAGATTATCCAGCACTGGCTATCGCCTCAGGGCAGAGTACAAAGGGAGCCAAAGCATGTGTGACATGCATAGATGATACTGCGAGTATTTGGCTTCCGTTCTTGCACAAAACCGTATACATGCACCATCGGAGGTTCTTGAGAAGAAATCACCCTTATCATAATATAAAGGAACAATTCAACGGGAATACAGAAAGATGTGCAAAACCAAGACCTTTTACTGGCGATGAGGTCAGTGAGATGGTCAAGGATGTGAATGCCGTGCTTGGCAAGGGACACGACCGCGTGAGAAGAGCATGTGGAAGAAGAAATCATTTTTGTAGGACTTTCCTTATTTGAAGGATCTAGATGTACGTCACTGCATCGATGTCAAGCATGTTGAGAAGAACGTTTGTGACAGCATCCTTGGTATGTTACTCAACATGAGAGACAAAATGAAGGATGACATCAAGTCACGAATTGACATGGTCCATTTGGGCATCAGACCAGAGTTAGCTCCAGTAAAGAAAGATAATGGCCAAACGTATCTCCCACTTGCCTGTTATACATTATCTAAGAAGGAAATAATTGAGTTCTTGGAATTCTTGTGTACACTCAAAGTCCCGTCTGGCCATTGTGCAAACATCAGGAGTCTTGTTTCAATGGAAGATAAGAAACTAATTGGCATGAAGTCACACGATTGCCATGTAATGATGACAAAGATCCTCCCAGTGGCAATCAGAGATATCCTGCCCAAAAAAGTACGAGAGGTGATCATTAGGCTATGCGATTTCTTCAACATGATTTCTCAGAAGGTCATGGATCCTGACACACTGGATGATCTGCAAAAGGTTGTGAAGACTCTATGCCAGCTTGAGATGTTTTTCCCGCCTTCATTCTTTGATTTCATAGCCTATCTCATTACACACCTTGTGTACGAGATAAAGATGCGCGGGCCTGTGTTCCTATGCAGCATGTATCCATTCGAACAGTTCATGGGGATACTCAAGCACTACGTTTGGAATCGGTATCGGCCCGAGACCAGTATCGTAGAAGGTTATACCTCGGAGGTGGTTGAGTTTTGCACCGATTACATGGACAACTCACAGACTATTAGTGTGCCCAGGTCTCGCCATGAGGGAAGACTATCTGGAAAAGGGACTCTCGGAAAAGAAGTCAGCTAGAAGGATACTCAATTATTTGACATAGCCCATTTTACGGTCTTGCAGCACATGACAATAGTTTCCCCTTATGTCGAAGAACACGTGGACAAGCTACGACAAGAGTTCCTGAAAGTGTCGTACTATTCAATCTTGAACAAGCACAACCAGACATTCTCGAAATGGTTACAAAACCACATCGTCGATGGGTGGACAGATGACCCGCTAACGTGGTTGGCAAAAGGGCCAGCATTTACAATTCAAAGTTGGCAAGCATACAACATAAATGGGTACGCGTTCTACACGAAGGATCAAGATGAGAAGACCACATTTCAGAATAGCTCTATCCAAGTAGAAGCCATAGGTACAGATGGAAAGAAGGAATTTTACTACGGGGTCATAGAGGAGATTTGGGAGCTTGACTACGTGACATTCTCGATTCCATTATTCAAGTGCAAATGGGGCGATCTAAGACATGTCCAAGTCGACAATTATGGCTATACGTATGTCAACCTCAGCAAAGTGGGCTACAGAAGTGAACCCTTCATTTTAACATCCCAATCTACCCAAATCTTCTATGTGAAAGACCTCACCCATAAGAACTGCCATGTAGTGATGTATGAAAAAAGGAGGATCGTAGGAGTGGAGAATGTTATCGACGAGGATGAATACAGTCAGTCCTATGAGTTGCCACCAATTGGAGAATGCATAAGAGTCAACGAGCAAGACCATGAAGAAACTTGCTACGTACGAGAAGATCATTCCGATGGGCTAGTATACAAAGGAAATCAAGGAGTGGAGTGTTGAATACTTTTGAATTTGATAGATCATTTTGAATATGTAATCCTTTGAACTATGCATGATCGATTAACTGTATGTTACTATATAATGGCGTAGTATCGAACTCAAAACCAACTCGTGTAAAAATACAAGACCACATTGCACACGGTGAAACGAGAGACACGTGTGCGTTGTGAGGCGCATCGCACACGGTGAAACAACAGAGACACGTGTGCGTTGTGAGCAGAGGCACATCGCACATGGTCGAACGATGAGAACCGTGTGCGTTGTGAGGCACATCGCACACGGTGAAACGACAAAGACACGTGTATGTTGTGAGACACATCGCACACAAGCGCGACCAGAAGACCATGTCAGATGGTGTTTGTTCATAAGAGCACCCCTCGAGTTGATCCGAAATTTCTCCTCAAGCGTTTTATCTTCGCGCCGTCTCGCCCCAGTTTCCACTGCCTCCGCCTCCGCCTCCTGAGCGCCACCTCCCCATCCACCAGCACCGCCTTCCCATCCACCAGCACTGCCTCCACGTCCCAAACCACCTCGATGTCCACGAGCTCCCCTTCCTCGCTGTGCACGCTCCCCTTCCAGAGCGCCGCCTCTCCAACACCGTCACCGACAGGTTAGGGTTTTCAGCGTCCTCACATCTAGTGGCAAATTAGGACTAAATCATATGGGTTTAGGGCATTATGCAGTATGTTAATTGTGCGCTATTTATTTATTCTCTTTTTTTGAAGCTATGACATCCAGCAATGAATCAGTGGATTCTTCGGTGAGAGAGTTTGATGAGAACACATCATCACAGCCAAAAGGGATCACTGCAACAGAAACCTAAGCACTTGTAAAAAAGGGAAGAGGAAATAGGAAACCAAGCAAGAAGCCGAAAGGAGTATGGCAAGTGGAGGCGATCGACGAGAAAACCAGGGCTCCTACCGAACCAGAAAAAATAGAGAAGAAGTTCCGAACCATATGTGGTGCAGTGGTAAGGGAAAGAGTCCCCATTGACTTGGAGGATTGGAAGAAGGTTAGTAAGGAGGAGTGAGAGGCCATAGTGTTCGAGATAATGTCACACTTCAGGGTGCAGGCGCAATGGAAAAGGCAGTGGAAGAATGTGCCCTCTCCAAGGCGAAGGATGCTTTTTGCAATTTTAAGTATGTGTTGCACAAAAAGTTTATGAAGGAGAATAAGGAACCCTTGCCGAAGTATCCACACATTAAGCTTGAGTAGTGGGCCAGATTTGTGGAGATTCGGTGAACTCCAGATTTCCTAGCTAGGAGTGAGGTAGGCAAGGCTCTAATCATGAAGAACAAGGACCCCATAGAATGGGGTTCAAAGGATACTACGGGAAGCGGAAGATTTGGGAGAAGGAGGATGAAAACGCACGCCTTTGGGGGGCCAAAGTGCTTTTTCCTAATGTTACGAGAGAACGGGCAAGAGAATTCCTGAGAGCGAGGACTACAACCGATTCGTCAGGTCAGGTTGTGTTGCCCAACCCAGCAAACCAGGAAGTGTACCAATCCATGGTAAGAGCAACTACCTCATTTAGTACTCGGTCTATAGTTACCATATCGTATGACTTATGTACAAATTATAGGTTTTTATTTGCAGAAAGAGCTGAATGTCCAGACTTTACAGGGCTCGTTTTAGCCCAAAGGGTCCAATGACATTCTCACGGCCGCTTTGGGAACCAAGGAGCCCTCGGGTCGTTCTAGGGCGATAGGGAACAACGTCAGCCATAGGAAGGCCTTCCCACAGGACCCCGAGGAGATGCGTGCAAGGAAAAGGGCGAGAGCGGAGCAGAAAAAGGAGCAGATCAAACAAGAGCTACTCACCCAATTTGCCGGCATGATGGAGGAAAGGCTGGCAAAAGAAAGGGCTGTGTGGGAGAAGTATAGAGCACAAGTGCTAGAACCTCCTGCACAACCAAGCCCTGGTGCGCGCAGGAGTAGCTGTGCGTCAACTCCCGATGGGGGAGAAGGCCTTCTTGAGACAGTCAGGTCTCCTGTCGATGACATCACAAGGCCGACGAAGTGCAAGCTACTAGTGCCAACAACGCACATGGCTCTTCCCTTGATGGCAGTGCACGGGATGGTTCATCCGTCAGCTGAGGGAGCTAAGATCCACGGTGTACCGATACAGCCAGGGTTTGCTAGGTGCACCATCGATAAAGTAGAGTCTGGCTTCCAAATCCTCCCGCTCTTTCACATAAGCGAGGATGTAGGACACCAGACCTTGGGACAGGTGGAGTTATCATTCGTCCAGTGGCCGAAGAAGGACATACAACTTCTGCAGTTCACATCGCCACCGCCTACTACTTCGCCACCATTGGGACCAGTATCTGAGCTGCTCTTCTCACCACATGTCCTCTTGAGCACGCGGTTCGAGCCGCCTTCGAACTCACTAGCTCAAGATTCACCCAAGCCAGCGCTGGTGCTTCCAACACCCCAATTATTGACTTACCGCCATCGCAATTAAGAATAAGAGTAGGAGAGGGCCACCAAAAGACAAGGGCAAGGCCAAGGCCAAGGCCAAGTCTTAGGGCAAGGGGTGGGAGATGGGGTTAAGCGACAAAGAATTCAACCGAATGTTCCCCCCAACGGAGGTTGCACGCAAGTACAAGAAAGGAGAACCATTGCTACTCCCCTGAGACTAGGCGGCGGCAGGTTTGTTTTGCCAAAAGCTCCATGAGCACTATATGAAGAGCAGATGAGTCAAGCATTCCCGTGTTCTTCAAAAAGGAGCATTTCCTTCATGATTTAGATAATTGTTGCACGGTGGACTTCAAGGACTTGTTCCTCCTCTTCAACCTGGGTATGATCGATGCCTCCTTCATGAGGTGCTTCACATTGTAAGTATTTTACAAAGAAATTCCACATTCAAGCAACTCTATTTTGTTTCCTAAATGATAACTCTTTTCTTTTCTATGCTTAGGCACATGATGACCGAATGCAAAACCTGGAAAGAACCGGTAGGCTTCTTGGACCCACAGTTGGTCTCGCACCAACAAATTGAGGGGAATAAGGAAAAGGTCTTCAATTGTGTTGTCGAGGCATTGATGGCTCAACAGGACAAATCTGTCATTCTACTTTCATACAACCAAGAGTAAGTGTGTTTTTATACATTAGCTATACCTCCATTATCATCATTCCACACGGGTTGTGATTTCTTTATTTGCAGACAACATTGGATCTTAATTATCATCATACCTAAATTGAGCAAAACTGTCCACCTTAATTCCCTCCTTCGGTCCCGAGCTCGTGACTACTCAGGAGTTTGCAATTTCTTGAACAGTGCTTTCGCTGAGTACATCAAACATGAAGGGAGGTGCTCACCAAAGGGAAACCGGTCGGTCTTGCAACACGCGACTGATGTCGTTGAGGTAAGAATTGGTACAACATTCCTTCTAAATGCTAAGTAATGCTAATTGATGCCCAAATTGATGTCGTAATTCCTCAACAAGTTTTCAGTGCAATCAACAGCCACTTGGAATGAACCTTTGTGCTTTCTACGTTTGTAAGAAAATGATGAGGGTCGTCCCGAGTTCACGGACAAAAGACACTGCTGGCCTCGCTACGGTTAGTACTATATGAGACTCAAGATTTGACTTTTTACCTATATGCACTCAAATCTGAATCTAATTACATCTTGTAGATTTTGAATTCGATGGATGAAAGAGCATTGAGCCATGCCAAGATTGCCGAAGTTAGTGGGCAGTTTGCCCACTTCTTCATCTGCCAAGTCATAATGGAAAAGGAACAATTCAGATCGCCTTGATTGTAAGGTCTTTCTTTTCTTTGTGTTCATGGATGAAACCTGTGTATGGCTGATGAATATTTCTATGAATGTGGCTGATGAATTCTGTGAAATGGTATTGGTACCTAATAAATTCCTGTTGTTGTCCGCACATGGTTCAGACGGAAGACCCGTGTGTGAAGTGCTCACCAACGCACACGTTCCCGAGCCTGACCGTGTGCGATGAGGATAGTCATTGCACACGGACTGGTGGTAATGACTATGTGCGATGTGGCTAGTCATTGCACACGGTGTGGAGGTAACGACCGTGTGCGATGTGGCTGCTCATCGCACACGCTCCTGTTTCCGTGACCGTGTGCGATGTGCATGCTCATCGCACACGTTCATTTTTCCGTGACCGTGTGCGATGTGGAAGCTCATCGCACACGGCTGTACAATTGGACCGTGTGTGATGTGGAAACTCATCGCACACAGTTGCACAACTGGACCGTGTGCGATGTGGCGCACATCGCACACGGCCCTAATAGCTCAGTCGTATGCGATGTGGTTGTCATCACATACATTTTTGGACCCGTGTGCGATGTGCACCTCACATCGGTGACCGGCCGGTGGTGACGGTCGTTAGAACCATATACGATGAGCTTTTTTAACCGTGTGTGGTGACCTTTTCTGTAGTAGTGCGTTCTCACCATTGGTCACAAGCATATGCTACTTAATGACACAGAAACATCACCATACATACAAGATTAAGTGAAAATAGGCAAGTACACAAAATTGTCTTAGTACACAATTCTCTTAGATCATTTAGATGAGAATTATTTTATGTTGCTTACAATATCATGTTTGTAAGTCAATATCATGTTGAAGAATTTCCATATTTTCTTACATTGTAGATGAATAGAATTGTCAGGGTTTACAATTGCTCAGGAATATGGGAGAGGGGCAGTACGAACACTGACTTTGAGTCTATGCCAGTGAGGGTAGTTATCTTTTGGGAGGCATCGACCTTTAGTGAACTATTAGGAGGGATTGACTATGAATTGAGACTTTCAGCAAGTTCTATTGAAGTGGAGGGATGTTATGATGCCGGATTTGGTTTGAAGAGGTACCCTTTGATGATGCCCATTTGATTAGTTCATGATTGGGACACTTATAGGGAAATTGTATGTGCTTCAGATATTAAGTCACTAGAGGTATGCGTGTGGGAAGAGCAGCAATGTTCGGTCAATTATGTGAATGCGGCTGAGTAAGGTCCAGATCACGAGCAACCCTTTGTTGTGGACATGTCTCAACCGCCATTTGAACCACAATCTCAAAAAACTGCTGCTGAGGTAGCTCCGTAAGATGGTAGAGTTGATGTGATTGCCGATCAGTTGGTTGGACTGTCCATACATCCAACGAACCTGCCACAAGCTGTGAGTTTTTTTGCTCAAGATGCTAGTCAAAGTGGTGAAGATATCATGGCACATTCGCATGCTAATTTTGATGCGGCAGTACTGAATAATTCAACTGATGGTGAAGCCAACTTGGATGACACCGATGACTACCCAAGCGACTCCAATGAGGAGTGGAGCCCTAGCGAGGACGAAGGGCCGGAACCTTGTTTATGTCCTCAACGAGCTAGAGTGGTAAGAGAGGTACTTGGCAAAGAACCCACGGGCCATAGTTTCAAGAATGTTAGAAATGTCGACAGAGCCGTTTGTAACGATGAGTTGTTGGGAAGTTCTTCGAGCACGTTAGGAGAGACGAGGACGGGAAGCTGATCCTTCACAAGGGGATGCGATTCAGGACTTATGCTGAGTTGAAGGACTTCATTGCCGATTACTCTGCTAGACACCATAGGCCATACACCATTTATCACTCTGACATTAATAAGAGGTACACAGTACAATGCTAGAGGGGTTGTGCATGGAAGATGTGGGCAAGGTTGACTCGCGAAAAATTGTGGAAAATCTCTTGCATGAAGGAACCACACACATGTGGTACATCACAACCATCCGAGCTGCACTTACAGGTCACGGTGAAGTACATTGCTACCTGCATCACTAGCGTGGTTTGAGTTGACCCAGATGTTGTTGTAGCTTCGTTAATTGAGATGATATTTGTGATCATTCGTTACCGTGTGAAGTACAGGAAGGCATGGAGAGCTAAGCAATCAGTGATGGAAATATTATGGGGTGAATGGAAGGAGGCTTATGGTCGACTTCCAAGAATATTAATGGGTACGCAAGCTACAAACCTTGGAAGCTCTACTTGTTCCACAATAATCGTAGAGTCGTTGAATAGGTGTTGTCAAACATGTTCTGCAATGGGTATACTGGCACTTCCCCCAACGTAAGGCTGCCTTCCAACACTACCGACTGGTCCTGACAGTGGACGTGATGTTTCTAACTGGCAAGTACTATGGTTGCCTAATGATTACTGTTGGTATTAATGAGGAGGACTAGCTGATTCCAGTAGCATTTGCACTCATAGAGGGGGAGAACAATGAAAGTTGGGAATGGTTCCTACACATTGTTTGCACGAGGCTTGCTGACCCATCGCGTGAATTATGCATCATATCAGATTGGCATCAACGCATTGTTAACGCAGTAAAGCATAGGTATGAAGGGGTCTGAGATGTCCATCACCGTTGGTGCATGCGCCACCTAGCTGCTAATTTCTATAGCAAGCGCAATCAGTTGGAGCTCTTCAAAAAATTCAAGGTTATATGCAAAGTGCTGGACAAAGGTGATTTCAAAATAAAATATAGAAAGCTTACGACGTTGTGCAACGCTGGGACCAGAACATAGTTGGAAGAGATGAAGCCAAGGAGGCAGCTCTGGGCTCAGGCCAATGATAGTGGTGGTCGCCGATATGGCATGATGACTACTAACATCTCCGAGGTATTCAACTATGTACTTAAGGGGATTAGATCGTTGACTGATGGAAACTCACAAATGATTTGGCTTGTAGCAATGTGGTATGAGGTAGGGTCACCCAAGAACAACTGAGCATGGTGGAGGAACAGTCTGTCTCTCAGGTCGTGGAGGAGATTGATCCTAAATTGCACGTATGGCAAGT
The DNA here is from genome assembly GCA_019208055.1 of Stipa capillata. Lineage (NCBI taxonomy): Eukaryota > Viridiplantae > Streptophyta > Magnoliopsida > Poales > Poaceae > Stipa > Stipa capillata. Next base: position 97,501 of record JAGXJF010005229.1, on the reverse strand, counting down.
TAGGTCTGCTAGGGGGACTTCAATTGGTGTGGAGTGTTACGGCAGAAGAAACTACAAAGTTCATTTAACTGAAGGTTCGTGTAGTTGCCGTGTCCCGTAGCTGCTCCACTTGCCATGTAGTCATATTGTAACTGCTTGTTGTGCTCGAGGAGTGACTCATCTTTCACCGCTATATCTTTCTCCAATTTTATTTAAGGAAGCCACACTTCAAACTTGGGCTTCTAGGTTCGAGCCATACCTAGACCCGACGCAGTGGCCACCGTACCATGGAGAAGAATACGTTCCAGATGTTGACCTGTTGAAACAAAAAGAGGGGTCGCCGGAGGTGCAAGAGGTTAACAACGACATGGATAAAGCACAGGGTTCAAAAGACAAGTATAGCCTTGGTGACTTCGACGATTTCTTTGGGAGAAATTGCTGCTCCGTGTGTCATGTATTCGGGCACACTAGAGACAAGCATACTCAAGAAGGGAAAATAAAGAGATCTAGGTCGTACGGGAATGGTTAGGACATTAACTTATCTTGTTGTGTTAGGCATATGTTTTTTTTCTTATAATCGTTCTAACCTTTTACTTCTAAGTTGACAATTGCTAACCTTGTAACTATACATTCTAAACTACAGGATGGCTCCACACCCGCACTACCCCCTCCTTGACCTACACTACGACAAGGACCACCGTGCATGCCGACTCGCATCTCTATTTTTACAATGCCTTTTTAATTACTTGTCTTAATTATGCATGTCTTCATATGCTACCAGACACTCAAACCTTTATGGCCTCGGGAGCACTTGCCTCTCCGTTGGGACGATCGGTACGAACCGTACGTTCGGCCCACCGGATACCTTCCTCTAGCCCGGATGCTCAATAAGGGCCGGGTTCAGATGGACAGTGAACTCATCACTGCTTTGGTTGATCGGTGAAGGCTGGAGACACACATCTTTCACCTCCTCGAGATGTCAGTCACTCCGCAGGATGTTCCTATGATCTTAGGATTGCCAATCGACGGGCAACCAGTCATAGGCGACACTTCGAGTGACAGGTGGCATGACCGGTCGAGGCTTGCTGTGGCCATCGTCCGGATGAGCGAGAGGAGGGCACTAGGGACCAAAGGACTGCTGGAGTCCTATGGTCTTGGATAGCCGATAGGTACATTTATTTATGTTTGTGTTAGGTCAAACTAGTGTCATGATCATGCAATTCGATTAGTACATGCTGTTTGCTTATTTCAGGTTTAGTGGTTACCCTGCCGATGCAAATGAGGCTACCATATAGGCTTTTGCTAGAGTTTGGCTATGATGTCTGCTTGGCAATTTTCTTTTTCCTAACGCCATAGGCGATAGCATATCTTGGATCTAGATTCCTCCGCTCGCTCAAAACGAGGCCATAGGTGGATACAGTTGGGGATCGGTGGTCCTCACGTGGTTGTACAGGAAGCTATGCGACGCATGTAGGCAAGCACAACCGAACTCAAACTTTGGTGGCTGCACTCTGTTGTTACAGGTTTGCATCTGGGAGCATTTCCCAATAGGTCGTCTAGATAGAGTTTTGCCCCAGGTAATTGCAGTTTTTTTTGTCAATAAACACTAACAGACTAACATTTACAAACTTTTTTGCCTCTCGTAGGTTGATTGGGATGAAAACTGACCCTAAGGACTTGTTCGTTGTGAGTGATCTTTGGACAGAGGTGGGTCCGCCTACAAGGCGTCCAAAGGCAAGGTACATCATGTACACAAACGAGTTTGACGTGGCCACCCAGCAACACTAAGTATCCAACAAAATTTCATGATTTCCCCAATTGTTGGACATCCTTACCCTAATACTTCTAATGAAACAGGTGACCTGGCTCCCTTACGAGTGTCCTGAGTATGGCAGGGTGTTGCTAAATCTCGTATGCAGGAGGGATGCCATACAGGGTGCAGTGCCAGTTTGAGAGGCTGCATGAGTTCCCTCTTATGGAGTTTAGCACATCAGTAGAGTTGCACAAGTTTGTCCTTTTTAGTTACTCTGAATGAAAATGACTTTGTACTTACATATGTACTTTCCTTGTTAGGTTTGACCGGAGGAATCGCTACAACGACAACAACTGGGCACATAGGCATTGAGTCTACCTCGAGGAGTGGGTGCAGCATCGGTAGCGTTTGCATATTGTGCAAGCCGTGCACGACCCGTCACACTACGCAGAGTATCTGCGTTAGCTTCATGAGGTTTCTAGGGTGAAGCTTAAACCTGCCTTCCACGAGGCAGAGATCGACGAGGAGGTCGCTGCATCGGCAGCGTTTGCATATTGTGCAAGCCGTGCACGACCCGTCACACTACGCAGAGTATCTGCGTTAGCTTCATGAGGTTTCTAGGGTGAAGCTTAAACCTGCCTTCCACGAGGCAGAGATCGACGAGAAGGTCGCTGCAACTGACTTTGGAGTGTACGATGACTTCATTAGGACTGGGTCACAGCCTAAGAGAGCGTCTCCTTCTGATTATATGGTATGGAACTAGCTCTTTGGTTCATGGACATGCAATATTTTCTTATTGTTCATTAGTATGTTGTGCATATATGCCATACTAGGGAACCTAGTTGGCCCCATATGAGTGCACAGGTGGGGGAAATACTCTCCATACCACATGGGTCTGACAGAGAGGTCGTATGCCTTCGACAATTTATAAGGGTAAGTTCATATCCGTACAAGAAATTTCACGATAATTTATTTATACCCACTTATTATTCACTCACTTCGAGATTTCATAGGGCATTGGACGAAAATGCAGTGCTTTGGAAGCAAAGCTAAATTGTCGCGCCCCGGGTGATGTGGTCCGCCATGCAGCATATGGTAGTGCGTCCTCGGTTCTGGTAGTACAGCCTAGATGGTGGGTGGCAGTACAACATGGACACCTGAATCGATGACCGATGATGATAGCATGGATGGGGAGGGACCGAAAGAAGAGATTTCAGAGTACAACATACTCTCAAAGATTCCGGGTGCTCCTCCAGCCTCGCAGCCATCCGAGGTAAAAGAAGGCTATGTATACATGTCTTACTGAATGTCTGATGTTAGTTCTCATAATGCGTATCTTTCAATCTTGTGAAGTCCACATCGACACAAGGAGGACGGAACCCCGAGATCCTAGCGGCGTCAAGGATAGGCCAAGGCGGGAAAGGCGAGAAAAGCTGCGGACAAATTTACACCGACTCTCGGCGGGCGCAAGAGGGCCACATGTTGAAGCTTGAAGTTTGTTGTTGTGTAAACGATGGGCGTTGGGAACTTTTTTTTTACTATTTCGAACTAACAAGTGGTACAAAAGGATTCTATGTGAATTCTCGCTTCGATTCTATGTCGCTTCATACAAATGTGCTACAGTTTCTACTTGAATACATTGCCATGGTTGCCCCGCAATCACAAAGTCACTAGGTTAGCTTTTGAATAAGCATGAGTGAACATATAGAATAAAGCAGCTTGATAAGAACCTATACTTAAATCTAACATCATATAACCCAATTGAGACAATGTAGAATAGGTTAAGTTTCTTTTAATATCTGTCTGAGCAAGCCAATTGAAACTCATTATAAACACGTTGTGTTGATGTCACGGACCCGGAATTGCATATGATTCAGGGAACGCGAAGTCGCCAAGGACCGAAGGACTCGTCAGCCCGGTGGCACGGTACCTGCGCCCTACGCACCAAGACGGAACGATCCGACACCCGCCACTTGCGAGCCGGCCGGAAGTGACCAATCTTCCTAGAACCACATACGATTCCATAATCCGGTGAAGGTTTAGAGTCGTTCCCAATCATTACCAGGCAAAACAGGGTCGGAGGAGCCCGGCAGTTCTACCCACACCCTAACCTAGCTCGAAGGCTAGTGGGTCGCTCAAAAGCCCGGTAGAACGCCCACACCCTGCCTGGCCGGCACAGCATCTCAGCCAGCGGGTCACTCAACCGATTCCTGCCCAACCTCGTAACGACCGGTACAACCGTAACCCTTCACGGCATACCCAAACGCTTCATAACATACACGCATTGCGTAAGGGCAGCCTGGAAATAACAACTCGGATATCACAACAAAGCTCTACAAATACAGTATTAATAGTAACTGTCCACGATGGGACAACATATTACATCATTCGGCCATAACCGAAAACATATCCGAGTACGGAGAGAAATTAAACGACAGCGGGAAACAAGGTAAATGAGTCCCACAGCGGCATAGTGACCGCTGAACAAAAGCTACGACCTATCCCATAGATCGACTAACTAACCGAGGAAACATCAATTTCAGGCATCATCGAAAAAGTCTTCGACCACCGGCTCACCTGCAAGCTCTAGGAATATCCTAGGTGAGTACAAAGTACTCGCAAGACTTAATCGTGCTTGATTAAATGTCCTACACATGAATATACTACAACAGAAGTAAACATGGATGCTTCTCAGAGTAACAATATACATAAGGAAGTAACATCGATCTTTAAATAACATCACAAGTATTGCTACCCACAATCCGATATCTCTTTCCCACGTGACTTCAAGCCCAGATCACCATCCAGATCCATATCCATTTCCTAATAAGATCTCACTCGATCCATTTCCACTATCAATATACCACACATATCCAAATCCAGTCAATCCATCATAGCTCATTATCATCTAGTCCCTCGGACCGTCACCGACACCTCGATTCCTAAGGTGAGGTGGGTGCCTCACCACCTTGAGGTAGCTAGCCTCCAAGGAGTAGGCCCGCCCATCAACACCAAAGCGTCGAGTGCCGCTAACGTCCACACGCGTAAAAAGGGAAAAGTGCACGATGAAGTCACCTCCGGTGGTATGGCGATTATCACACTCAAACTTCATACACCGGGGTCGCCCCATCACTTCAATAAATACCACCTTATCCATCGTGCACCCACCCTCGGCTCTCCCATCTCACTTATTATCAATGTTCCAGTTGACTTAGAAATTTTGATTTGGGACCATCCTTGACATACGACATATCATACTCCAACATCCATTGACTCTGACCAAATCCAATGACATTCCCTAGCATGCTAGTTATACAAACAATACTCGAAAGAATAAAGCACACAATCAGGATTATACGAACAATATTAAGAATGCAATGCAACAAGCTCTGCTTGCCTTGAGTGCTAGGATTTAGCTCTTGCTCGGTGTCGTAAGCCGAGTGGTCTTCCTCTTCAGCCTCTGTTATGAATAACGCGAGTACCGGAAAAGAAGCAAAAAGGAATCCATAAGGTCCAGCATGTATGCATGATATGCTATGCTAAATATGCACTACTAGGGTGGCTTGAGGGTGATTGAACATTAGGATCGCCCAATTTTACTTGGGGGTTAGTAGAAGTGGTGTGAAAAACCCTAAATGTGCATGCATGTCATTTTATGCGAGAATCCAACGATTTAGGGTTAATAACATCAATGATAGGGCATGGTAAGGTGCTGGTTAGGGTCGTATGACGTAAGTAGTGTAAGTCACGAGGCCAATGTAAATAGGGTTACAATTGTCGAGCTAGGGTTTTACGAGGTACGACGGTAAGAGGCTAATCAACTCGAAACTTATCGTGCATGCATCCGTACTGGAATTTCAGTGGTTCCATGTTGCAAGATATCTCACAAGGATTCCAGAAACATAAGAATCGTCGAAAACGGGGCTAGGGTTAGGATTCTAGGGTTTATCGACCCTCGACACTAGCTAAACCTAAACCCTAGACACCAGGGCGTGCATGTGCTCAAATTCAAGTTTTGATTCAGCCATCTTGTAGAGCTTTTCATGAGGTTTCCAAATATATAAAAAATTTCAAATTTGGACTTATGGTTCAAAAGTTATGGCCATTTGAAATTCCTTCCAAAAATGGCATCTAACCCTAACCCTAACCTTCCTGTTTCGGCCGGACCTAAAATACTAAGCGCACCCGAGGCGTACCCGAACCGGACCTAAAACTCTACGCGCACCCGAGCGAGCCCTACACCAGATCCACACCCTATAACCCTACCCCACTGACCTATGGGTCCTACCCGAGCACGCGTGGCCCAATTAGAAGGGGCCACGCGGCCTCACTCTCTCTCTCTCTCTCTCTTCCCTCCCTCACCTCTCACTCTCTCCAGAACCCGGCCGGAGGGGAGGACGACGGCGGCGCTCTCGCCGGTGTGAGGCCCGAAGGCGTTAGGGGCGGCGGCGAGCTCGGAGATTGGGCAGAAAGGGGCGGCGGCTCACCCTCGGGTAGTTGCGGTGGTGCCGGGAGGCCGAGGAGGACCGGAGAGAAGGCGGCGACGAGGGGAACGGCGGCGGCCTCTGGAGCTCGTCGGGGAGGGTGCTCGGGGTTCGGTCCTGTGAGGGGAAGAGGAGGGGGAGTTAGAGAGGGAGACGGGGGAGCTCGGGGGAAGAAAATGGGAAGCGGAGAACCTCGGAGCCGGTGGCAATCCTTCGTCGGAGAGGCGGCCGGAGCTGAGGAAGGAGGCGGCGGCGCTAGGGTTTAGAGGGCGCGGGGAGCTCGAGGGGCTGTCGGAATGGGGAGGAGAGGGGGGGCTCGGACCGGGAGAAGATGGGCCGGCCGGGGGGGGGGCGGCCCAGTAGGCCACGGCCTCTTTCCCTTTTTCTTTATGCTTTTCTTTTTTCTTTTTACATGGCACAGAGAAGGTATTTGTATTATTTTATGTGCAAATATTTACCCAAAAATTCTGAAATTTTTACCAGACCTTCCAAGCATTATTTGTGAGCTACTGTGAAAGTTTGAATCAATTTTGAGTTGGTTTGAAAGGGTATCCAGTTCAATTTCCAATTAGGGCTCGAGTTAGGGTTTCGAACTAAACTAGGTTTCAACTTATCCCAAAAATCTTGAAATTTGACAGGGTATATTCGAGGGTATTCCCAAAATTTGGGGAACTTTCATCCATGTTACCTCGTCCGTTCTTCAAACCCTAGTTCTTCGACACTTTCAGGGTTTGCACCCGGAGAGTCTATTCGAGCTATTATTTCATGTGGTTTTTAGGGCAATCTTAGGAGGAAGGTGTCGGGGGAGGTTAATAGGGAATTCATCGACGGGGATTCACCGAAGTGTTCGATGACTTCCTCCACCCTTATTGATGAATTCGTTATTTTGAGTTCCTCGAATAAGTTGATTGGTGTTTTGACATTGTTATTTGAAATACTTCAAATAAATTGATTGGTGTTTGCAACAATTACCCACTGAGGATGAGATATTAACATATTCTATAAAATAAAGTTTAATATACAACTAAGGTTCGCAAGGTGTGGTGATGAGGATGCCATGTATGCATGAATGCAGGGCAAAACCCTAATCGATACATTTGGGTGTTACAGCTGACTGCTACGGTGCCACAAAGTATACATGTGGTGCCACCAAGTTTGGCGCCATAGTCATGCCGAGGCGCCACTAGGTTTGGTGCCACAGAGGACTGTTGCGGCGCCTCCAGCTTTGGCACCCCAACAATTAGATTGTTAAACCGGTATGATCACAATGGCACGGCCATCAGGCTCAAATATGGTTCTTCAATTCTTGACATAGTGGGATGAGGCTCAAATACATATGTTACTTCATGGTCTAGTTCAGCACTACGAGGAGACCATTGGGTCCGACTATATTACATAATAACATAAGGACAGTACACTAAGAAATTTCATTAGTCCGATCTAATTAAAGTTTTGTACTTCTACATGCGTGAAGCACATAACTCTATTGCGTGCAAGCCTCTGGGACGGCTTCCTTCACACGTCTTGTCCTCTCGCGCTTTCTCTTCCTTTCGGCTTCACGCTCCACTTTCTATAGGGCTTTCAAGGCACGCTCTCTTGTCTCATGTTCGTCTCGTTGCAGCCACTCTCCCTTAAGCGCTGGATGCCTTTCCTTATGACGCTGCCTAAGCTCCTCATCTCGCTGCTTGTTGAGCGTTGACATGAACTTTGTCACTTTCTATCATCTCCGTGTCAATCCACTCTTTGAAATCACATAGTGGTTTAATTCCTGTAACATTAGGTTAGCATAGGCCGAACAATAATATGATTTTAATACTGCTGACAATATAACTTTAATTGCTACATTACGTACGAAATTGCCGGAGCGCCAAAACGGCTGCTGGAAGATCAAACTCAAAGTTCGCACACATCCAATACTTCTGATGGTAAGTGTCATATGCCTCCGATAGGACCATCTTGCAAGGTTCACCACGCCAACACATCAGCGGCACACCGTGTTTGGCACGACCATGAGAGTGATCCATCTTTTTCCTATCTTTCAAACAACTTGATTGTAACTATCAAGGATGAACAAAGTGTACAAAATGTTTGCATAACAAAATGAACCAAATGCATGAAATGATAGCAATACCTTTACGTACTAGGTCGGAGGACGTGGTGGACGCATACGAAGAAGAGAGTTCACTAGAGGGTTCACCTGGAGGGGAGGGGGTGAAGGAGGCGGTCCAACCGCAGGAAGGTCCAGAGGAGAGAATGAAAGAAGAACGAAGGTTGGATGCAGAGATGAAGGGTATATCTACTGCGGTGCCGGGGGTCATGGCGCCACAGCTGTAGTGCCATGCATCTTGGCGCCACAGCCTCGGCCACGTCATCGAGCCACGATAGGGAACTGCTACGTTGGCACGGTCTGCGGCACTAGCGATTGTGGCGCCTTGTAGTTCTGTTGCGGCGCCATTGCTTGTGACGCCTTCAAAATAGTTAGGTTTGATTACAGAGCAGGTTAACTTTAAAATATAGATAAAAAAGTTAATTTAAAAAAAGATAATATGATTTCTTTATCTACAATAGAACACGGATAATTAACTAGTATATAAAGAGTTCCGGTGCTAACTCTGCACACCTTACTCTATTTTTTACATGCCCTGGCGTCCGTGCTCATGCCGACACATTTTTCGCGCAAACACATCCGCATCAAATCAACTTGGGCATCGTGACAGGAATCTTTGGGAGAAGCCGCTCAACCACGTAAGGAGGAACGGCACCAGTAGTGCTGCCGTTCTCGGGCCGTGGCGTTAAAGGCCAGCACGCAGGCAGCCCGGCAATAATGGGAGTGGCCGCCCGCCACCGCGCACCGCGCGCGGCCGGCCTCCTTGTCTCTCTCCGGTGGCTTATCAAAAATGGACGTGCTCCTGCTCTCCCACCCCCACTTTCCCATGCGCACGCACGTTACCCCCCACCCCACTCTCCCAAACACCGAAGACAAAAATAATAAGATAAGCCACCACCACCGCTGCACCCACGCTCCCGACTCTCCCTTTCCCTAGAAAGAAAGGCAAAAAAATAATATCAGCACTATTACTCATGCTCTGTCCCACGCCCGCTTCTGTCTCTTTGTCTCCCTTTCGTTCACGTCACAAAGAACAGGAGAGAGAGAGAGAGGTGAACAAGAGAAGAAGAAGAAGGGAGAAGAAAAACTAGCTTCATCAGAAGGAAAGTACAACATTTGCATGATAGAGGGGGAAAAGGAGAGTTCGGGCGCCAAGAACCACATAATTACACATATGTGCTTGTCTCGCACTCCTGCTCTGCTACACATGCATGCATGTTCTTCTCTCTTTTTTTGGCTGAAATAAAGCATGCATGTTATCAGTACTAGTAACTTTCTACACACGCAGCGGCATGTGTCGTAGAGTTTGAAGCGTGTTGTTGTTTGTGGCTTGGAAAAAAAAAGGCTTAAATTTTCCTTGGCGTAGCGTAGATATAGTTTTAATTGTGAACTTTCCTTGTCAATACGGGAACCAGCTGGTCGATATGGTTGATTTATTTAATTCAGTTACGACCGGCACCGCAATCTTCAGATGCAGCACGATAGAGATGTGTCAAGGTTGCTTAGCCGGGGTAATTACACACACACACTCTTCCCTTGGTCAACTTAGACTCAGCTAGCTGCCCTCACCCTGGCCTTCCTTGCCAATTTACTCCTACTTCACTGGTCAGTTTCATTTACATCTACAAGACTAGCTAGGCTGCCCCAGCTAGATCCTGTGCATGCCCCGAGCACATCAATTGATCGGCCGGCAACCACACCAGATCATTGATTCACTCTTCTTCATTTCACTCCACTGGAGCTAGCTAGCGAGCAAACCTTACAAAGAGAGAGCTTGTTACGCACCAAGCAACAACGGAGAGGAGAATCTAGTAGCATAGCTTCGGTAGATCCCTAACACAAGGGGAGCAACAGGGATACATAGGAAAGCTCCCAAGAAGGCCACGAAAAGAAAAGGCAAACAAGAGACGAGTACTAGTACTTGCACCAGTACGACTGCTAACTATAGGCAGGCAGGCGCAGCTCCCTCCCCTCCTATATTCCCAATCAACGCCCACAGAGAAAAGGAGCACCAAAAGCAGCTGCGATCGAGATAGAGAGAGAAAGGAACAAAGAGAGCAACTCCACTCCACTCCACTGAGACGATCTCCTCTCTCTTCGATCTCTTCTTCACGCGTTACACACCAGTATTGTTCTACTGTTCTCCGGAGCTAGCTTAGCTCTAGCGGTGGTGGCCAAGTGAGCAATCGATCGGGGGAGCGGGAAGGAGATGGCATGGTGGGCAGGGAGCATGGGTGGCTTGGACCTGCGCAACCAGCTAGCGCAGTTCGGAGGCCCAGCAGGGGACGGCGGCGAGCAGGCCCCGACGACACCAAACAGCAGCGGGAGCAACAACCGTGATGACTCTTCCGGCGCGGCCGCCCAGGACTCCCCCACTGCTGGCGCGGGCGAGAACTCGCCTACCCCCAACGCGACCTCGGGCGCGTCCGGAGGGAGCGGCGGCGGAGGCGGATCGTCGTCGGGGAGACGGCCACGAGGGAGGCCGCCGGGATCCAAGAACAAGCCGAAGCCGCCGATCATCATCACACGGGAGAGCCCCAACACTCTGCGGTCGCACGTTCTGGAGATCGCCAGCGGCGCGGACATCATGGAGGCGGTGGCCACGTTCGCGCGCCGCCGGCAGCGTGGGGTCTCCGTCCTCTCCGGCAGTGGCGTCGTGGGCAACGTCACGCTGCGCCAGCCCGCCGCGCCGCCCGGGTCCGTCGTCACGCTCCACGGCCGCTTCGAGATCCTGTCCCTCTCTGGCGCCTTCCTCCCGTCGCCATGCCCGCCCGGCGCCACGGGCCTGACCGTCTACCTCGCCGGCGGGCAGGGCCAGGTCATCGGAGGCACAGTTGTCGGGGAGCTGGTCGCCTCTGGATCCGTCATGGTCGTCGCAGCCACCTTCTCCAACGCCACCTACGAGCGCCTCCCGCTTGCCGACGAAGAGCCTGGCGAGGCGGCAGCCGCGGCCACCGGGTCCGACGGGATGCAGTTGCCGGAGGGACCACCTCCGGGAGGAAATGGCGGGATGGCAGCGGCGGCGGTCGCGCCCGGGCTGCCGGACCCCACGTCAATGCCATTCTACAACCTGCCGCCGAACCTGATGCCCAACGGCGGCGGTCAGATGGCGCACGATGTGTTTGGCTCGTTCCGGCCGCCACCGCCAGCCTTCTAGCTTGGTCTCCCCTCTTTTCTTTTTCCTTTCTTTGTTTCCAACTTCACATATCAGTGTGAACTCCCTGTTTCAATTCTTGCTGTTTAACTAGTTAATTAGCTTTGATTGCTAATGAGCTTATATAGTTAGACATGCGTAAAGGAGAAACTCCAATTTGATCCCTTCTTGATTACATGTTCATTTCCTTCAATCATTAGCTAATGTCGATCGGACTGCCATCTATTGATCTCAATTTCATGCCTATTTGTATATATAAGTCTCAATCTTATGCATCTGCCAGTATGGTATATATACGTGTAAATAAAGTATTAGTACTCGGCCCGTTTTAAATTAGAAGAAATTTTTGACTTTAGTGGCTCTAATATACAACTTTATTATTTTAGATATGTACGTAAGTAAAGTATTATACAAAATGTATATTAAAACTTTTTTAGTTACAAATCTAGTGCTACTATTTTGCTTCTAACCAATAAACTTCATTTTTAATTAATTAATGGTCAAGGACCGCACATTATTTAAAAAGACTTTTATTTTAGAAGGAAGCAGTAATTTCTAGAGGCACATATATTTAATGGAATTGTAATCGGATATACATGCTACTACTCTATCTAATGGGAGCAATTAATATCACTAGCTACATGTCAACACTAAGACATACTATAAAAACTATCTTCCTGTCACAATTTAGGTCGTTTTAGATATTGATATGGTATCTAAGATTTTTATAAAAAATAATACTTTTTTTAATAAAACTATGATGTATACATTATAAAAGTATATCTTATAACAAATTTAATAATCCCAATTTAATGTTATAGATGTTGGTCCTGACGTAATACCAAGAAATATCACTAGCTATAGCTGCTGACATTTTAGCTTTCTTTCAATCTTATACACACTAACTAGTATCGAATCAACAGAGGTAAGTCCACTTAATACCAAGAATGTTCCATAAATATGTACATGTTCTTATATGTTTTCCTGCTCAGGCGGAAAGAGATATAATTACAGGCAAACAATTGAGCTTAAGTGCCTGTAGAACAACAATGATTAGTGGTCACTAGTCAAATAGATTAGGGTCATGGTGAACGTTCTTTCCTTATTGCCGGACAAGATAGTATATGCACTTAGTCAAAATTATGTGCTTGTCAAGTTATCATATGCATGGAGATGCCTGGCTTCACAGCAGAGTAGACAATTCGCTGCTGCAAGGGTCATTTCTTGCTCTTGGTTGTGTAAGTCGCTTAATGAGCCCACGAAGAAAAGTGACCAACTTTATGAACAAACGGTTGGCAGGAGTACTATATATGAACATTGGTATATATCTAGTGGCATTTTATGCATAGGTTACTGCCTCAGTATCCTATATTGATTTCTTCCTTGACGCTATATTGATCATTTTGTGGCATAAATCAGGTCAGGACTCGTGAGGTTGGTCCATTTTCGGACTGATCATGGCCATTAAGAAACGTGTAAACGGTGAACCATGTTACCGATTGCTAAAATTTAATTAAATCCAAGACAACTGTATCATTATATATATACCATATGCATATATTGTACATATGTTGCCAATGTTTAGCTGTGGTCTTCGGACGGTCAACTTTTGGATATGTATGGATATGATTGTTAGTGATTAAGTAGCTAAACGCTAACTATTTGATGAAAGCAACAACAATTTTGCACTTGAGATGTATAGATGTATAGTACTAACAACAACTACTACACAAATCATTTGTCCAGACGGTTCGGAAACACCGGGCGGGACGGTTTTCTGAACCGTCTGGACCAAACAGTCAGCACAAATGAACTTTGTTCAGACGGTTATTGAACCGTCTGTACAAATACTTAGTACAGACGGCTCCACACACGAGCCGTCTGTACTACTCTCTGGTACAGTACCTCCGTAGCATTTTTAGAGACGGCTCCAAACCACAAAACCGTCTGCACAAATGCATTGAACAGTACTTCAATAGCATTTGTACAGACAGTTCCATTTTCAGAACCGTCTGCAGAAATTATTTGTACAGACGGTTCAATAACCTGGAACCGTCTGCACAAATGCTGTGTTAGGAAAGCGTTGCTGCCGCGGCAGCAGAAACAACCGTTTCTGCTGTCGTGGTAGCAGTGCGGCAAGGCGCCATGCTGCCGCGGCAACGGAAATGGCTGATTCCGCTGCCGCGGCAGCAGTGCTGCAGGGCTACGGTAGTGCCGCCTGTTGCCACGGCAGCTGAAACAGACGTTTCGGCTGCCGCGGCAGCCGTGCGGCAAGGCGGCATGCTGCCGCGGCAGCGGAAATGGCTGATTCCGCTGCCGCGGCAGCAGTGCTGCAGGGCTACGGTAGTGCCGCCTGCTGCCACGGCAGCTGAAACGGACGTTTCGGCTGCCGCGGCAGCCGTGCGGCAAGGCGACGTTGCGGCCGCCTGCTGCCTCGGCAGCGGAAATGACTGATTCCGCTACCGCGGCAGCAGTGCGGCAGGGCGACAGTGCTACCGCCTGCTGCCACGGCAGCGAAAACAGAGGTTTCTGCTGCCGCGGCAGCAGTGCGGCAGGGCGACGTTACCGTTGCCGCTGTCGCAGCAGCCGTGCGGCAGGGTAACGATGCCGTGCGGCAGTGAAAACGCTAGAAACAAAGTGATCAATCACAGGCATAGCATACACAGACACACAATGTACTCACTGATCTTAGACATAACATTCAGAAGCAAACTTAAAAGATCATTCTCAACAACCACAAAGTCATTTACATGCATTGTTAGTGAAAAAAACTCTCAAGTCATTGAGGAGCAATTTGAGGACAATGGAACTCTCCGGTCTCCTTCAACACCTCTCTAAATATGAAAGCTATTAACCGTTTTTGAACAATCCGGACGCCCTCAGTGTCGAGCTCATCTGTAGGGAACTTCAAAGTCTGCACAAGGAAATTAAATAGCTAGGTTAGGCACGACGTCCGAACGATGAAAAATGAAACTACATATAGTGTAATGACACTAACCTCCACATCTACCGGACTAGAGCCAACGATCTGCATCATATATGTCGCCACATAGTATGCACAGAGATTGCTGCCCGCCGGCTGCTTGTGGCACTGTAGAAATCATGGTTACGTGCAGGGTAATTTAGTTTTACCGAATACATATTAGAACGTGCGAGGTGATTATTCTTGGGTGAGGGAGGAATTATTACCGGGAAATGAAATCGGTGGGTAGGTTCGGTTTTTGTTGTTTTCACAAGCCCCCCCTTGGCAACATATTTCTTGAACGCCCCGTTGAGCACCGTCGTCAAATCTGCGTACTTCTCTGGTGGGTAGTCCCTAGAGTCGAAGTACGTGGCATGTAGACGTTCTGGCTCGAGGCCGACGAGCATCCAGTGGAAGTTATAGTTGTACGGTAGAAGAATGGCGTGCTTAGTACATTGAATGAGCATGACGTCCGAAATGTAATCCTCGACCTCGTTCGGCTAGAATTGGACCATTGTGCATATGACCACTCCTGGATCGAGGAATCCGATATTAGGGTTCTCTGTCCTATCCTCTTGAATCATATGTCTGCACATAAAAGTAATGTCATTGAAAGAGCGTATCAATAAGTTAGGCAATTCATTTAGCTTAAACAGTGATTGAGAACACTTACAGTGTCCAGCATCTTAATAGGCTGACATCGAGGGCATCATGACGGTAGAGGTCTAATAAATCCGAGAAATTGATGGTAAAGGTTCCACCTGGATGAAGGAAATGTTGCTGCTTGTACGCTGCGCAGATATTTTGAGGAAGCTCTGTCTCCTCGTTGGACCTCTTCATGTAAAATTCGTGCAAAATCTGAGCTGCCCAACCAAGTCGTTCTAACGCCGCCCGTGTCACTAGCGGCTGCCGTTCCGTGTATTTTCTTATCTCGGGTTCTTTGTCTACCTCTTTGCCCTTGGCCGACTTTGTGCTATTTCTGGTGGCCCTACGCTGAGCTTGAGGAGCTGTTTTGGCAGCCTGTTGGCTAGATCTGCTAGATTGCTGAGATCGTGCTGAAGCGGATTTCAC
This sequence comes from Stipa capillata, assembly GCA_019208055.1. Lineage (NCBI taxonomy): Eukaryota > Viridiplantae > Streptophyta > Magnoliopsida > Poales > Poaceae > Stipa > Stipa capillata. Next base: position 81,991 of record JAGXJF010005229.1, on the reverse strand, counting down.
CTTCGGTGGAGGAGGACGGACTGAGAAATCTTTACCGTAATGCACCGGAGACAGCGTCCGTGGAGGAGGTGGAGGGGCAACCAGGGAAATGTACTTCTTCGGCCACTGGATGAACGTGTGGAGGGCCTGCCCCAGTGTCGTGACGTCGTCCTCCGGCGGTACAGGAAGTCTGAAGGATCTGCAATTCGCATGCACCATGTCCACTGACACCTTAGCGTTATCCGCCGCTAGCGGAACTCCGTGCACCGTCATCGTGCTTTCTGAAGTTGGAAATACTAACCCCTGGCCAGCCTCAATCATGTCAGCGGGGCCAAAACAGCTAGGCACGAGGAGCTTGCACTTGGTTGCCACCGCTATGTCGTCGAGAGGGAATCTTTCATTGACGTCTTCATGCGGAATAGGGTCGAAAGGTAAGTCGTCGGCGCGGTCGTCATCTCGAACGTGCTGCGGTGGGGATTGTTCTTCCACGTCTTCGGCATTCTCGTTTTCCACTGATGCGCAGCTACTCCGGCGCCGACCATGTGGGGATGAGCCTGCGGGGCTGCGTTCGGCCCCGGCGGCTGCATCCTCCTGCCTTATCTGCCGTACCCGTTCTTCGACCCTTGCATCGATCCTCTGTTCTAGGCCTGCAAATATTTCGTCCATCAGCTCTTTCTTCATCCGTTCACGCTCGGCTGCCTCGCGCTCTGCTTTTGTTCTCCTCCGACTCCTGTACTGTCCCGCATCGTCGGGAAATCCCAGCTTCCATGGAACCGTCACCCCCAGGCCACGCGTTCGACCCGGGTGCTCTTTGTTTCCCAGAGCCGAGGTTAGTATGTCCTTTTCCCTGGCTGCTTGGAAAGTTCCTTGAGCGGCTTGTTCTGACAGTCGCATAATGTTTTCAGCCACCTGGACGGTTTCGGACTTGTTGAAGGCGACGGTGCCATCAGCCGAGATGTTGGCCCTCGCGCGATACCAGTTCCGGGCCCGCCTCTCTGGGATCTGGGAGAACGGCGTGTCGCGACTCTCCTGAGACGCCCGCTCGTCCTCTATTCTCCATTCCAACTCCTTGCGCACATACCCACCGCTTCCGAGCCTGTGGGGGTGAACGTTGCATGCCTGGCGCGCCCTGTTTGCCTGACTCCGCTGCACGAATTCCTCCGACGTGCACCTCTCCACAAATTCCGCCCATTGATCCTCCAGGTACCCGTAAGTGTTCGGGTCCTGCCTGTAGGGCATAAGATCGTTCTTCACGTACGTGTTGTACAGCTCGCTCTTGAAGGTCTTCCACGCCTTGCCCATCTTCGCTTTTGCCTGTCTTTCCACGGCCTGCTCGGTACCTTCCGGGAAGTCGAACTGTCCTTGGATGGTGTTCCACAGGAACTCTTTCTCGTTATCCGGCACTGACGGCCAGCTGGCGTACGTTATCAGGATCTTTTCCCTCGCCAGTGACGCGCACGCTCTACGGAATGCCGCCTGAGCCTGCTGAGGCAATATGGGCACACCCTCAGCACTGACTTGAGTTATCGTGAAGTGACCCGTGGGTATTTTATTTTTGCCTCGGCCACCTCGCTTTCGCTTCTGCCCACCCGATTCTTCAGTTTGCTCACGAGACGAGGCTTCTGCAGGTTGGGAGGGCATCGATTGAGCCGGTTGAGGAGACACGTGCGGCTCATCTTGTCGGGGAGAAGAGGCCACCGGCTGTTCACGTTCATCTCCTCCGGACGCCATCTTCAAAAGATGAAAAATTCAGATATGCAGTACACGACTAGATTGTAGACATTTTTATATAAAGACACATACTTTGTGAATTAAACAACAATGAGATACATATGTACAACAACTTCGTAAATAGTGCTAATGTTCGTAATCTCATCATAAATATCTTCCTGAACTCTTTTATACATGAGGGCTACATGAGTTATATATGTCTTTGCCTCCGACTTTGCTTCACTCTCCGATGACTTAGACTGATGCTTACGACGGAGCCACGACGAACTGTTTACTCTTTAAATCTAAATGTACTCTCTATTTACTTCTTTCTCGTTTATTACTCTCACCACTTTTCGTTTTTTCTTCTACATCTCGTATCTCGTTCATTTGAGCTTTCTCTCAAGTTCTTCTCACTCTTATATCTCGCACAAATACTCTTCACAACTACTCGTATAAATTCATTCTCTATTCAATTCATTCGTTTATCTAGATAAAGTTATTCTGTTATCACTCTTCTCCATTCTCTCGATCGTGAAAACAAAGACGATTTGGTGTCTCCCGTGCATTTACTTAAATAAGAATAATGAAGTGGGCACGGTGAAGACGGAGACGGTGAAGACGGAGATATACATGTACAACTTTCAGCAACATACAGTCAGATTTGCAATGTCATTATCGAGAGTAAGTATTGATAATACAAAAGACCAAAGTGAAGATAACGAGAACACACGTAGCCAATATATAGTAATTTTGTCACTCATGGCCTTCTTTAATTCTTCCCAAGTTTTGATTGTCCATCTATCTGGACCACACTTCGATCAGTAGCTAGCATAGTCTATGAACTCCTTGGTGGCTGTTGACACTTGGTTAGGAACCATTAGGACCTTCTAAATTTCAATCTCCATATGTTGTACCCAATCAAGGTATTCCTCCAAATCAGTGCTCCCATAGAATGATCAATACTCATACACTTGTAGTCTGCCATGATCAATGGCACAAAAAGATGTATATTGGCACAAAGTATGTGGAATCACTCAATCTCACCATTCTGAAACAAGTGTGATCTTACCATTCCGACGAGAATTTAAAAATGCAACATACACTTGTAGAGAGAATATAGGGCACTACCAATTATAGAGAGACACTACCAATTGCTCAAACAAGATGTAAACATGAGCTCTAACAATTTGCTAGTAAAAGAAACAAACACTGGCCCCTAATAAGGCATCCTAGGCATTAGTTAGAGGACACATGTATTTTCACACATCACAAGCAATGCATCTGATCTTTCAGTTCAATAACTGATCTACGCATGCACATAGAAAATAAAGAATGACTAAAGACAAGTGTAGCATCTGTTGTTGAATAAAAGGAAAGCAAACTAAGAACCAAGGTCAATATCTTTTCTTATCATTTGTAAACATACCAGATCAAAAGTGAGCATCTGTTTTCTTAGTTTAAACAAATGACATAATTAATCTATTCATGCACTCAGTCATGAACAAGCATGATAACACCAAATCCCAGCAGATTTACTTCGATCAAGCAATAGAGCATTCATAACATATACATCTGCATATGAGTTATAGTCATTTGGAAAATAACATAACATCCAAAACATGCCTAAGCATGATAACACGCACCTAAATCATACATCTGCCTTATCAACATATATCTAACATCAGAGTAGCTCGGCAGAGCAGCGCAGACAGGGAGTGGCAAGGGGCTCACATGGGTGGGGCTCGGCTAAGGAGGAGGAGCGGTGGTGGAGCTTGGCGTGGGGAGCTGCCGGAGGCGGCTTGGGGAAGAAGGCCCGGACGGCGGCGACGTTGGGCGTAGACTTGGAGATGACCTGCAGCGGGGAATCCGAGGGTGGCTTGGCGGTGCTCCTCGGGGGCGGCGGGGAGCTCGGGGGCGGCGGGGAGCTCGAGGGCAGCGGCTCGGAGGCGGCGGGGAGCTCGGGGGCGGCGGGGAGCTCGGGGGCGGGGAGCTCGGGGGCGGCGGCGTCGGCCAGAGAGCTTCGGGGCGGCGGCGGCGTCGGCCTGATGGCTTCGAGACGGCGGCGGTGTCGGGGCAGAAGGCCGGGCGACGGCGATGTGCGGCTGTGGCGGCGGGGAGCTCGGGGAAGACTAGGTTTAGGGACTTAGCGAAAATTGAACTGGCGGCGCGGGATTGGAAAGAGGGGATTTATTAGAGAAGTTAGTCCAGACGGTCCGCAATACACAACCGTCTGGACTAATAGTCCAGACGGTTCTCAATATGGAGCCGTCCGCACTAACATTAATGCAGACGGTCCGCGATACACAACCGTCTGGACTAATGTTGTAGGCGGGACCCTGCTACATTAGTGCAGACGGTTCTCCATATGGAGCCGTCCGCACTAACGTTAGTGCAGACAGGTCTCAATATGGAGCCGTCTGCACTAATGTTGCAGGCGGGACCCTGCTATATTAGTGCAGACGGTTCTCCAAGTGGAGCCGTCCGCACTAACGTTAGTGCAGACAGGTCTCAATATGGAGCCGTCTGCACTAATTAGTGCGGACGCTTTCCTTCATAGAACCGTCTGGACTATTAATGCACCGTGCATAGCCAACGCGGGGTGGGACTTTTAGTCCCACCTCACTAGTTTACGAAGGCTTCGACCGGTTTATATACCGATCGGTGAGAGGGGTAGCAAGATCCTCTCTCACCCAAGCATATTCGGCAGATCTGATCTTTCGCCCTATGGGCCTAGCCACTGGGGCCGCTGGGCAGTACGGGCCTGTGCCCGAGTCGCCTGTGATGGGCTTGATTTGGGCTTGTGCCCATGTCGCCTGTGATGGGCTTGATTTGGGTGCAGGCTTTGGAAACCAAAACCCCAGTGGTAGGCGGGCATTTTTTCTTTTTTTACCTTTTTTTAATTTCATGTTGCATTTAATGGCATTTTTTAAACAATGTGAACCATATTTTATGTAAATTAATGAAAATAGACATTTCTTCATGGTAAAAAGCCAAATTAAATGCCAAATTAGCAAGGCAATGACCAAATTCATGGCTTATATGCCAAATGAGCTAGATGATGACAAAATCCATGTCATACATTGTTCAAATGACCCCATATTTGGCACAAATGTGCATCTTAGCATACAAATCAATGTTCCGAAAGGGTGTTTTGAAATGTGCTAAAAAAGTGATTTTTCATTTTATAAGTGCCAAAAATGGGTTTTTTTGTGAAGCGGATTTTGAAATTTCTTCAATTAGTGAGTCACACCACCATGTACAAGTAGTAGCACTCAATGAGGAGCCGTCTGCAGTAATAATGTGTAGTAAAATAAGGTTTTATATTACTGATTCATTGGGAACTCATAAAATTGAATGCAAAAAATGCCTTAAACTTGTAAAATTCATAGAAACTTCATATGAACTCCAAACGAGTTGAACTTTTTTCATAAATTCATATTTTCATATGTACAATTTCATGGTACAACTATTTTGGGGTGACTGTACACTACAATTTATGAACCGTGAAGGTAAATACGTAACAAGCGGGTTACATCACACAAAACAACCTAATCTCCTTTAACAACCAGCCCTTCTTGATGATCGACGCGCAGATAGCAGGTGGCCCCGAACGGTAGTTATTCTTCGTTGAGCGCAGTGCCGTCTCCAAGAGGGTACTCATCAAATTGATTGTACTCTTCCTCGTCCACGACATTCTCAACTCTGACAATCCTTCTTTTCCCCTGAAGGACTACGTGAAGTTTCTGATTTGCCGGGTCTTGGACATAAAAGACCTGAGTAGCTTGTTTAGCGAGTACGAATGGTTCCTCTTTGTATGCGGCACGTTCGAGGTCCACTGTAGTCATCCCGTACTTGTCGACCTTAACACTTGAGAGCGCGACCCAACGGCACCGGAAGAGGGGGATCTTGAAACGTACATAGTCGAGTTCCCAGATCTCCTCAATGTACCCGTAGTACGCACACACCCCACGTTTGTCCTGGAAGGCATCTATGCGGACACCGCTGTTTTGTACCGTGCTCTTCGTATCCTGTGCTCTGGTATAAAAGGTGTACCCATTTATGTCGTAGGCTTCAAATTTCAGGATTGTGTGACTTGGCCATCTGGCCAACCAGCCAATATTCTCCTCTGTTGTACTATTAGCACTTCGAACCCACAACCAGTTGTTGAAGCTGCAGTTGTGCTGTCTGGTAAGCCAAGCCTCCGTACGGCCTGGATTCTCTCTGCGCAGCTCGTCCTTATGCATGTTGATATACGGGGCTACTTCAGTCATGTGTTGCAAGACTGCGAAATGGGCTTGAGATAACGACGCGTAGTCAGGGATGAGTGTTTTCCTTCCTATGGTCCCTTTGCCATCCAGTCTCCCCTCGTGGCGAGACATAGGCACACCTATCTGTTTGAGCTGGTCCATGTAATCGACACAGAACTCGACCACCTCTTCGGTTGTGTAACCTTCGACGATGCTGCCCTCTGGACGAGATCTATTTCGTACGTACTGCTTGAGAATTCCCATGTACCGCTCAAATGGGTACATCTGGCGTAGAAATACCGGTCCACAGATCTTTATCTCTCTCACGAGGTGGACGGTAACATGGACCATGATATCAAAAAACGACGGAGGAAAGTACATCTCAAGATGACATAATGTCTTCACCAGATCGGCCTGCAACACATCTAGTGCTTCGGGATCGATGACCTTCTGAGAGATTGTGTTGAAGAAGTAACACAGCCTAGTGATTGTGTCTCGGAGATAGCTCGGCTGGATATTTCGGATTGCAACAGGAAGCATCTGTGTCATCAACACATGGCAATCGTGGGACTTCATGCCGACCAATTTTAGATCTTCCATCGAAACAAGTTTCGAGATGTTGGCGGAGTAACCGGACGGAACTTTCACACCTTGCAAGCACCGGCATAGTTCGGTCCTCTCGGCCTTTTTCAGGTTATAGCAGGCCGGAGGAAGCCTTGTTCTGCCTTGTTGGGAGGGCTCAGGTGCCAACTCGGGCCTGATCTTCATGTCTACTAAGTCGAGACGTGCGTTGAGGCCGTCCTTCGTCTTCCCTGGAATATTAAGTAAGAGACCAATCAGGCTGTCACACACGTTCTTCTCTACGTGCATAACGTCGATGCAGTGGCGAACTTCAAGGTGCTGCCAGTAGGATAACTCCCAAAATATTGATTTCTTCTTCCACATGCCGTTGGCCTTCGCTTTTTTACCACTCTTTCCAAGGACAACATCGATATCCTTAACCATATCGTACACCTCTTGCCCGCTGTAATGCCTTGGACATAAAGCTCTCTCCCTCGTCCCGTCAAATTGGTCCTTCATATTGCGGTACGGGTGATTCCTCTTAAGGAACCTACGGTGGCGCATGAACACCGTCTTACGGGAGTGGGCCAGCCACCTACTCGCGGTACCATCCAAGCACTGAGGGCAAGCCTTGTCTGGCTCTTTACTCTGGCCCGAAAGGTTGCGTAGGGCAGGCAAATCATTGACCGTGCAGAACAACATGGCGTGTAGGGTGAAGTTCTCTTGTTTGTACGCATCCCATACCTGCACCCCTTCGTTCCACAGTGTTTTCAGATCTTCCACCAAAGGTCTTAGGTAGACGTCAATATCATTCCCAGGTTGCTTCGGCCCTTGGATAAGCAGTGACATCATGATGTACTTCCGCTTCATACACAGCCAAGGTGGTAGGTTGTACATACTAAGAGCAACTGGTCAAGTGCTGTGCCGGCTGCTCATGTTGCCGAAAGGATTCATTCCGTCCGTGCTCAACGCGAACCTTATATTCCTCGGCTCCGCACCGAAGTTTTTGAAGATCATGTCGATGTTTCTCCACTGCGTGGAATCGGCAGGGTGTCTTAGCTTTCCATCTTTCTTACGGTCCTCCGAGTGCCAGCACAACAATTTGGCCTCTTTTGGGTTCGCAAACAAATGCTTCAGACGTGGAATTACGGGCAGGTACCACACCACCTTAGAGGGAATTCCTTTCTTCGGCTCGATGAAAGACTCGCCGTCGTCTGGTTGACTCTTACGGTTGTAACGAGATGCTTTGCACACTGGACATGAACGCAAGTTCGATAATTCATTACGGTACAAGATACAGTCGTTCCGACATGCATGTATCCTTTCTACCTCCATCCCCAGGGGACAAACCACCTGCTTTGCTCGGTATGTGTTTTTGGGCAGCTCGTTACCATCCGGAAGCATCTCGGAGAGGAGACCTAAGAGCGCCGTGAAACTCTTGTCTGACCAACCATGGCTGGCTTTCAGTTGGAGCAGCTCGAGCACGGATGACAGCTTTGTGTATTTCAGCTTGCAACCCGGAAACAAAGGTTTTTCTGAGTCCTCAATCAAGTACATGAACTTGTGTAAGTCTCTCTCAGTATTAAAGTTCACGTCGGCATCGCGCAGCATCTGACCCAACCTATCATCGTCCTCTGCGCCACCACAGTCATCGTCTGCACCTACTTCCTCATGGCGGCCACAATCATCGTCTGCACCTACTTCGTCGTCATGTTCTCTCCTTTCGTTGACTTCAGGTTCTTCGACGATGCCAACGTCTTCGTGTAACATGTTCTGCTCTTCACCATGTTTGGTCCAACACGCGTAGTCCGGTTTGAAGCCCCTAATAATCAAGTGCGCTTGGATCTGTAGGGCTGAGTTGTGTCCGAGAAATGATCTCTCATTTCTACAATCGCAACAAGGACAATATATATATTCAACACCCTTCTTCAACCTATCCTCCTCGGCAACTCTCAGAAAATTCGTCACACCGTCAAGGTACGCTTGGTTCGTACGAGAACCGTACATCCACACCTGATCCATCAAGCTACACGCGCTGCACAACAAGGAAATTAGTGTTAGATTGACCTAATAAAAGAAAGCGACCTAGCTTCTCATCGGGAAAAAAGAGCTTATCTAGAAATCGTACTGCACTTTAAGGGTTTAAGGGTATAAACATAAATATCAAAATGCGGAACATCGGCATGAGATGAAATGCATGTCATGGAATCGATGACATAAAATAAGGACTAATGCAAATAGAATCAATTTCATCGGAGTCCGGACGCTCAAAATATCGCGATCCTAATTTCTCCGGCGGTTCCAGAAACCCTAATTTGAGTTTTTAGTCAATTTTATTTTTTCTACAATGCAAACACGAATGAAAATGACATAATTACGTAGATCTTATTTTTCTGAACATTTTGATATATTATTTGTATTTTTCTGACTAATAATGATTTTTCTATGATTTTTATAAGATTTAATTATTTAAATACTCTTTTTGATCTTTTCCTCAGTAAAAATAATAAATAAATAAATAAAAAATAATATATCCTGACAGGTGGGTCCCACTGGTTTTTTATTTTTTTCTTAAGTGGCCTGAGGTCCGGCGGTCGGCCGGGACGCCGGCCGAGCTCGCCGGCGGCAACCGGCGGTGGCGAGGGACAGCGGCGGCGGACGTGGGAGGGCGGCGGCTTACCGGGAGGCGGCAGGGCGAGGAAGGCGGCCGGCGGCGAGGTGGAGGCGACGGCCGGCGGCGGGGAAGCTTCGGGGCGGGCCTGGCGGCGGCGGCAGAGCGTCGGCGGGTGGCGGCGGCGGCTCGGGGAGGTCGCCGGCGGGCGACACGAGCTCCGGTGGCGGCGGCGCTTGCGGGCGGCTCGAGAAGCCGGAGGGAGTGGGAGTGAGGGAGTGGGAGTGAGGAGTGAGCGAGCTACATTAGTACAGACGGCTCCAGATAGGGTGCCGTCTGTACAAATAATACAGACGGCTCCCAACTGGGACCGTCTGTATTATTTGTACAGACGGTACCGGTTGGGAGCCGTCTGTACTGTATTGATTAGTGCAGACGGTTTCCAACTGGGACCGTCTGTACAAATAGTGCAGACGGTCCTTGTTTGGAGCCGTCTGGACTGTTGTGCACAGTGCAGACGGTTGCAGTTAGGAACCGTCTGCACTATTTGTACAGACGGTTCCCAACTGCAGCCGTCTGCACTGTGCCGTCCCGCTTGTTCGGCATCCTTGGTCGTGATTTGTGCAGACGGTTCGTGTTGGGAACCGTCTGTACTAAGAATTGTGCAGACGGCTCCCTGTTGCCGTCTGTACAGGTGGCGTCCCGTTAAATGCTATCTGTAGTAGTGAACAGTGTCGCACTAGAAAGTGAATAATGTTTCTACCGTGAAATTGACGTGAGTTCATGCTATATTGACAGGTTGACAAAGTCATACATGACACATTGTTGGTGTCTGATGTTCTGTGCAACATGCGACAATAGATTTACCACTTCAAATAGTTGACAATCTACACTTCCAGTTGACGTCGTCGGTGTTTGTCTTCTTTCTCTATCTCTGAGGTAAAGTCAATGCAAACAGTCGACTATAGGATCTTCCCCACGACGCATCAATGATGTTTCATTTCCCAATTATTTTGTGCCTAATTTTTTTTGTTGCCTTTTCTTAACGATGAAACCTACCAATAGTAAAATGTGTTGGTTCATGAACGGAAGATGTTAAAACAAAGCATCGATCACCAGAGGTTTCATGTTTATTTCTGCAGAATAGTTAATGCTCAGTAGACTAATAATTTTCTAGTTCTCAGTCGACAAGATTATAGGCGTCCAACCTTGCTCCAAGATCTGTACGTCAGTAGATTTTATTTTTTCATAGGCGTAAAATGTTTGGAAATTTATTAGATGTAAACCTGATCTAATGCATAGGACCACAGTAATTGCAATGAAACAAACATGCGCAAGCATACTAGAGACTGAAGTCGTGGTAAAATGGCACATTTGGCCCCGCGACCAGGGTCAATACCAAAAATAACCCCCCTTGCGATGAAATGACAAAAGTAACGCCGTGATAGGCTGGATAATTGACACGTGTCACCTGTTACGTCTGGCGACCGCGACATGAGCCGGGCTGTCTCTCGCCAAGCGACCTGTCGCGGCCGCTAGGCGCGACGTGTCACCTGTCGCGGTCGTCAGGCGCAACAGGTGACACGTGTCAACTGTCCAGCCTATCGTGGACCTGTCGCGGTCGCCAGGCGCAACATGTGACACATGTCACCTGTCCAGCCTATCATGGTGTCACTTTTGCCATTGCGTCACGAGGGGGTTATTTTTGGCATTGACCCCGGTCGCGGGGCCAAATGTGCCATTTTTCCCTGAAGTCGTAACTGCAAATTGGATCAGCAACGGCAACTATGGTTTGATCTTCACAGACTTTGTATCTTCAACTATTGATGAGATATAAGTGGATTGATGGTGACTGGAGATCTGACCTTGTATTTATAGGCAAACCTTACGTGCCACTTTTCTATTCTAACCTATTACGGAATAGAAATTAGCATCTGGTCTCTCTATATGGAGTCCACGTTAATCACGATTAGATATTTATGCTACAAGAAACAACAACTTTAGTTGATCACTTAGGACCAACTTTTATGATAACCATAATATGTGTGCCACATATAGGTCCACTAAATAGCAAAATACTCTTAACAATCTCCCACTTGGACCACATAAGTAACCGTGCATATTACAACCTTTATGAGTTCAAAAATGCTATCATTATGTGGAGCATCTTCAAAACAATATCGACTATCAATTATATCAATAGTGAGTCAAAGCGGCCTTTATTACCATAAGAGTAACTCGATCCATCAATGGTCATATGTATTAACATAATGAATGACATGTATCAAGTACGAATGTGCAGAATGCAAATTACATACAATGTGATCATACATGTCTATTTCCAACTGGTCCAACTACATGTTTTAATGAGATCAAACTATCTCCCATATAACCATATGAGATGAAACACAAAATATTCACAGGTAAGTATAACAAACTTTTACTTCTGCATAAGGAAACTGAATGTCTGTAACTCTAAAACTGAATTTCACCAACACGAACAACACCCATACGATCAACATGCTCATGAAGCAATTTGGGTGACAAGCCCTTACTAAGAGGATCTGCAACCATGGAGTTTGTACATTTATACTCTATTGACATATGTCCACTCCGAACTCTTTCGTTCACAACTAGGAACTTGATGTCTATAAACTTAAACTCCGACAAGCTCTATCAACTTGATCCACTATGTGTAGCCTCGTGACAAAATTCCGCAGCCACATCTCGTGATTGGATGTCTCATAGCAAGTAATAAACTCTGCAGCCATGGTACATGAAGCAATGGGTGATTGCTTAGTGATTGCATAATTTCTCTTTGGAGTCTTCGGGATAACGGTGATGAAGTCCATCACAATTCCATTCAGGGATGGGCAAGGGTTGAAGAGTGCCAGTGGATCTTTGGTGTTCAGCTTAAACACGACAACACATGTCACACTCGACAATGAAGCGAGCAATCTATTTTTTCATTTCGGTCCACCAAAATCTTTGTCAGAGATCTTGGTAGATCTTTATATTCCATCAAGATAGATTCATTAACCTCATGAAGGTGGTAGGGGCATTGGTCAACGCAAAAGACATTATCATGTACTAATACGATGCATAACAAGCTGTGAACACCGCTTTAGGAATGCCTTTAGGTCAGAATTTAGTTTAATGTTAGCCCAATCTCAAATCAATCTTGGAGAAAACGGTGGCTCCAGTTAACTGATCAAAAAGATCATCAATACGAGGAAGTGGATATTAATTTTGAATTGTCACCTTGTTAAGAGGTTAATAATCCACACACATCTGCAGGCTTTTGTCCTTCTTCTCCGTGAACAAAGCTAAACATCCCCAAGGCAAGGAGTTTAGTCGGATGAATCCTTTTTCTTCCAACTCCTGGAGTTGATTCTTATTTCAACCAACTAGTTTGGGAGCATCTGGTACGGACATCGGTAGATGGGAGAAGTTCCAGGAACCAATTTGATCATGAATTTGATCTCGATGAGGTGGCAAGCCTAGTAAGTCTTCTAAAAAGACATCCGAAAAATCACAGACTACCAAGACATCTTTAATATAGGAGAGAGTTTGACCATCGAGGGCACAAAGGTGAGACTTGATGAGATTTGGAGTGAACCAAACTATTTGACCTGACGCATGGAGAAGAGATAATGTCTTGGTTGCACAATCAATCTGAGCTTGATGTTTTGACAATCAATCCATACCAATAATGAGGTTGATATCAGTGGAGAGCAAAGCAATCGAAGTGGCGAGAAACTCCATATTTTCGACTTCGATGCAAACCCCGCAACATTCTTTAGAGGCTCTCTTTACCGATCCCAGTGTAAGAATGGTCATTTGGTTATGCATAAATTCGCAAGAAATATCATGATGTTTAGCGAATCTTCTCGAGATAAAAGAACGCAAAGCTCTCGAATAAAAAAGAACTAAGGTTGGGTTTGAGTTAACAAGGAGCATACCTAGCACGTCTTCTGATGCCACCTGAGCTTCTTCAGTGAACATGTGATTTGAATGACCATGACCAGCAGATTGGGGCTTGTGGTTAACCTTCTTGAGTTGAATGGTACCTCAGCCTTGACCTTGCCACAGGTTAGGGCGAGGTGCAGCATTCTTGTTCTAAGGGCATTCACGTGAATAGCGAGCAGGTTGGCCACACGTGAAGCGAGTGCCACCGAGCACTAATGGAACAAAGTTGTTGGGTTGTCCACTGAATGTCCTTGGCTAAAGGTTCTAAACAGGCAAACAAGATGCAAAGCCAGCTGGCCTCTGATAGGGGGTGGCACAATTAAACGCACTCGAAGGGATCCAGATGCGTCTCTTCTAAGCACCAGAGTGAGAGGGTCTCGAAGTGTCACGAGTAGGGTGTAGCAGCCCGTGGCAAGCTATGGTGGGGGCCGCGACATGGGAAAGTGGTGGCATGGCAGGGAGGTGGTGGTGGGGTGGTGGGGTGGTGGGCGCGGTAGCAAGAAAGGTGGCAGGGTAGCGAGATGATGGAAGCGAGGCTATCATAGCAGAGATTTCCTTGCTGCGGTAGTGAGTTGATGTAGGAACAACCTGCAGCACCAACAAAATGAGCAACAACAATGGAGTATAATTTAGTAGGAAAATTTTACAATCAACTGAAAGTGCATCCAGTCCCAAGGAGAGTGGAAGGATGAATATCTAGCCCCAAGGTTTGGTTTTGATGGTTAATGGCAACCCTCACCTGTATCTAACATTTACAACGAGTGTGAACAGGAGTTTAGATGAACAGGTGATCGATCAAGACAACATCTGATTGATGATGAGGCCTAAAAAGAGCAAGGAACCGTGAAAGTCAGAAGGGCTAGTTGAGCTAGTCTCCTAAGGCTCAGTTGCGAGGAAGCCGAGGCTGTGCTCGAGGGCAAGCGAGGTGATGGTGGCTTGATGGAGTTCAAGGACCGTGACTGCAAGCTGGATAAGACCTGGAGGAGCTAGGAAGCTAGTGGATCTGCGTCAAGGGGTTCGCTGTGCGTCTTCAAGGGCTGTCATCTTCAGTTGTTAGCTTGGAACCAGTGCCAAGATTCTGAGCGAGCTAGTCAGTGGCAGTGGTGAGTCCATTGTCCTCCTGAATTAGTTTTAGGCTTGTAGTGAGCCGGCCTGTGTTGTGCTCAGGTGCTGCCTGAGGCAACCGAGTCCACCTGAGTTTGGCATCTGAGACTCAGGTGGGTAACTCAGCCGTGGCTAGTAGGTTACCAGGTGTATGTTAGCTGAGTCTCAGATAGGTGTGTCTGGTGGCTCTTTGTCTGACGTGGCATGAGGGTAACGGCTAGCTGCCAGGGACCCTATAAATAGGGAACCTGGGGAGGTTTCGACCTCAACCTTTACCTCTACCATAGCAAGCACCCTGCTGTTGCGAGAAAGAGCTCTTAGTCTCTGAGAGAGCGTTGCCTGCGCGCATCCACCGTGAGAGAGAGTTGCTTTACATCTTGAGTGCTTCAGAACTGAGTGTTTATGGTACTGGTTCCTCCAAGAGACTGAGAGAGCTCTTGGAGTTCGTCTGCTCCAAGACCGGGAAGTTGGAGTCATTGGTGAGCAAGCCAAGTCTTGTGTGGCTGCCTCCAAGCGTTTGTGAAGGCGATTTGGGTCTGCCTGTCTTGCTACGGTGAGATCAAAAGGATTCCATACAAGATAAGTGAACGAGGAAAGAACATGGTTCAGTGCCGGCTGTGAAAGCAGCTTCCTCAACGGAGACGTACCACTTTGCATAAAGTGAGAACTTCGGTAAAACAAATCTCTGTGTCTACTTGTTTGTTTGCATGATTTGTTTCTACCTGTGCAGATATATATATAGAATACTCTCTGCTGCACACAACTGAGTTTCCCACCTGAGACTCAGTTGACACAAGGTGTCTCCTTTTCTGAACTGCCTATCTAATGCACACAACTGAGTCACGCACCTGAGACTCAGTTGATACTCTCTAGTCTTTGTTTTTCCTGCATGTTATCTGAGTTATCTGCCTGAGTGTCAGCTGACTGTTTCAGTTGCCTGTACCTAGCTAGGTTTGACCTATTTAATTTAAGTAAAGCCCATTAGGTCCTTAAATTTATAGAGCCGACCTATTCACCCCCCCTCTAGTCGACTCCTGAGATCCTTTCAAGTGGTATCAGAGCCTCATTGCTCATATTGGCTTAACAGCCAGAGTTAAGAGATGTCGAACTATGAGGGTAGAGTTCCCATATTTGATGGCACTAACTATGCTTTTTGGAAGCGGAAGATGCAAATGCACCTTACTGCAATGGACCCAGATGTCTGGAAAATTGTCATGACAGGTCTCTAGGTAGAGAATGAGAGCACCCCTACTGATCAAGACAAGATCAACATCAAGAACAATGCTAGGGCTGCCAATGCTATCTATATGGGGCTGCAGGAACATGATTTCAACCGTGTCTGCACCTTTGATGCAGCCCATGATATCTGGAACACCCTTCAGGCCATCCATGAAGGCAGTGATACCTTGAAGAGGTCCAAGAAGGATGTGTTAGAGCATGATCTTGACAACTTCCACTATGAACCTGGAGAGGACATCAACTCCATCTTCACAAGGCTTACAATGATCACAAATCAACTGAAGGCCCTTGGATCAACCAGAGTTGAAGATGAAGATGTGATTAAGAATTTTCTCTTTGTTCTTCCCAAGCCCTATCACACTCTGCATTTGATGATGAAGGAGAAGGACGGCTTCGACAGGATGAAGCCCACTGATGTGCTTGGTAGGATGCTTACTCATGAGATGGAGCTGAATCATGCTAAGAAGCATGCTACCACTTCTGGCAAGAACAAGGATATAGCTCTCAACATAGTGGGCAGTCTCAAGGACTCCAGTGATGAAGAAGATTTGGATGAAGAGATGTCCACTGATGAAGAAACTGAACTTGCTATGCTCACTCGTAATTTCAGAAAGTTCTACAGAAGAAAGAAGTTCTCTGGTTCTGCTGATAAGTTTAAAGGGAAGAAGCAGCTCAACGACAAGAAGTGTTTTGAGTGTGGTGGCTCAGGACATTTCATTGCTGATTGCCCCAGGAAGAGCAAGAAACCAGAAGAAGGCAAGTTGTTGATGACTAAATTTGGCAGTACCCCTAAATAGCCCAAGTGCATCGGGTAAGGTTTACAACGTTACTGAATCCTGGCCCACGCCGAGTTGCTTTGTAGCGTCCCCGAGTCCCGAGTACTCGTATCCCGAGTTCTCGTGCTCCGCTATGGTCCCGACCACAATGTTCACAGAAGATCCCGCAGAGTCCTCAGGCAGCGTTCCCGAGCAGTGTGGTCTGCAGTGCTTTCGAGTAGTCGTGTCCCCGAGTACTTGTTCCTGACCCCTTGTCGTTTGTTGGGAAGTCCTTCCTAGTGCCAGGAACTCTAACTTGGGGGACAAGGAACAACAGCTGACCATGACGTTTAAAGGAAAGTACGAGATTTGGAAAGACTCCAGTTGATATGGAAAGATGTCTCGTATACAAGGCGGAGTCCAGATTGTGGCGGTTAAGTTGATCAGATTAGGAAGGATATCTCGTATCCAAGGTGGATTCTTGATTACGGCAGACAAGATCCTCAGATTAAGGAATCAATCTTTGTTAGTATGGAAATCTATATCATGCACGAAACCAAGTTGTATTCCAGCCCAAAGACCGGGCGTACCCTATAAATATGAAGGGTATATGGCCGATTGAGGTGGAACTCTCCCAATCGACGCATTCAATATACTATCTTTTTTCTTCATTCTTGTTATCTTGCTTTTCGTTCTTCGCTGTTCTTCGTGCTCAACGGCAGCAAACCTCGAAGCTCTAAGGGCGGTCAGGCCGACTTAGAGCAGCCCATAGCCGTCGCACTCCCTGACGGGGTCCCTCCCGGGGGTGCGGGGTTTCGGGTTCCCAAAAGCACTCACCGGCGTGTCTTGCGTATCGCGCTCCCAGCGAGTCTCCCCCGGCTCCGTGTCCCGCGCATCACGCTCGGCGTCGGGGGTACACGGTGACGTGTTCGTGTGCGAACACAAGTACAAGAAGAAGGAGGTCATTGTCAAGAAGAAATACAAGGAAGGGAAGCCACCTACCTTCAGAAAGAAGAAGACCTCTGCTGCAAGAGCATATGTTGGACAAGCTTGGGTCTCAGACGACTCAGAGTCTGAAGAAGAGTCAGAAGAAGAAACTGAGCTAGCTGGGTTAGCCATCTGTGTCTCAGATGGATCACTCAGTAGCCCAGCTGAGTCAGGTGATGGCTCAGTTAGGTCACTCAGTTGTGTACCTGAGTCAGACTCTCTCTTCGACAAGGACGCCGATCCTTCATCTGAGACTCCAGCCCTATGTCTTATGGCTAAATGCAACAAGGTATTAACTGAGGATGACTTCCCTGATTATGTTCAGCTAATGGACATTCTTGACAGGACAGAAAAGCTTCTTCGGAAAGAGAGAAAAGAAAACATCTCTCTCAGGGACAAACTAACTGATATGCAGGTGTCCCTTGATAATGCTCAAGATGCTAAAGCTAATCTTGATGAAGAAGTTTACTTGCTGCAGGTGGCTCATGATAAGCTCAAGTTATCACATGAGCTTCTAACTTCTGAGCATGGTAAGCTTAAGGAAATCCATTCAGCTTGCTCTATTGTTACTCCTGATGATAATCCCCCTAATGTTGTAGAAACTTGCTTAAACTGTGCATCTCGCATCAATGCTATTACTTCTAGTACAATTTTTGTTGTTGATTCACCTAGTGGATCATGTACCTCAATTGCTACTAACTCTGTTGATGCAGCAAAATTTAATGAGCTTAAGGAAGAGCATGAGGAGCTGAAAAGGCTCATGAGAATAGGCCTATGCAGTGCTAATATAGGCATGCAAAACTTTGCTAGACTCCAGTCCACCTTAGTTCTCAAGAATAATGGTAAAAGGAGACTTGGTTTCACTCCTGTGCTTGGCAAAGATAGATTGTCATATATTCCCCCTGCTGCTAACAAGAAATCTTTGAAGAACAACTTTGTTCCTCAAATGGGAAAATATGATACTAACTCTTTTGCAGGAAATCATCGGAAAACAGGTGGTTATATGAGAATTCCCTCAATCCCCAGCTATGTGCTTAAAACTGGGAAGAATGGTAAGCTTGAGGCAAAGTATGTTGGGCCTTGGAGTGAATACAAAAGAGTACCGAGTATTTGGGTACCAAAATCTGTAGTCACCTGTGTCTCAGGTGGCTCACTCAGGTGCGATGAAAATATGCTAACCCTTCCATCTGAGCTTGCAGGAGATAAGAATCTGAGAAAGATTCAGAGGTTCTCAAAGCTTTCCAAAGCTATATCTGCTAAGAACTCATCTTCGGCTTGTCAGTTTCAACTCTTCGTGCCCCGGATCCTACTGCGTTGCTTCTGGATTCACCAAGTTGTCCACTGTACCGAATTGCACACGCCGAGTCCCTGCCAGCGTTGCCGAGTTGATCTGTGGGTCGACCAACACGGCGGACTTTCCATGCCGAGTTCTTTCCAGAGCTTGAATAGCGTTGCCCATCCGAGTTGGGCATAGGCCGGGCTGCAGTAGTACCGCCAGAATTAGATTCATCGCACCTGACAGGTACCCACATGCGCTTGCAGCTGGTCTCGCCATCTGCCTTGCGTCTCGGCGAGTTGTTTCCCTAAACCCTTTTCGGCGCTGCCGAGTAGTTCAACACGCCGAGTTCCTCACGCCGAGTCATGGTAGCACTCCACGATTTGGCCCCTGGATTGAACCGAGTCCTCTTCTGATGCAGATACTCTCTGAACCAGGCCCTGATGGAATCCAACCCGGCTGGACAATGCCGGCTGGTCCAATGGGATATGGTGCCCAAGGATTGAAACCCCATGGAGAAAATTGTGGATAGAAAGGAGGCGCGCATCCCCAATATGCCAGACCCGTCGCAAAATATGGTGGCTGGGCATATGAGTTCCCTTGCCAGCACTCGGAACCACCAAAACTTTGTCGGAGAGGCGACCTAGGGCGCTTGGCACCTCCAAGCCGAGTGAACACATTGTCGGACGTATGCGAAGTATATTTATCCAACAGTTGCTTCACCGTCGGCTTTGGCTTCAGGTCTTGTCTTTTTTCTCGATTGACCTTCCATACTCCGACCTCTGGATTTTTTGGTTTGATCATCCTCGGAGCAGCATTATCATCAACGATGATATTTTTCCTTTTGTAGATTCGGCCTGATCTGACCGAATTAATACCTTCTTGTTCTCCAAGTCGATCACGTTGATGGGAAAATGATCGCTATTGAGCTTCATCTTGGTGCTCTGTGCAAACATCAATCGTCCGTCATTAATGGCCGATTGCACCTGTCGATGAAACACATTTCAATCATTAGTAGCATGAGAAAATAAATTATGCCACTTACAATAAGCTCTTTTGCCCAAGTCTTCTGCAGATGGGAATACATGTCCTTCTTTTACTCTGATCAGATTTCCTTGCAGGAGCATATCAAAAATCTTGTCACACGTGCTAACATCAAAAGTATACTTAATTTCCTCTCTCTTAGCAGGTGTAGGTTTCAGAGCAGAACATGCAAAAGGTTTCGACTTGGATGCTTGAACCCACTCGGCTATGCATATATCGATGTCGTCCTCACTAGCCGAGTCGTTATCATATGCTATGATATTAACCGCAGGCTTTTCCTTGTTTTTGTTCTTATTATCCCCAAACCGGCTGTACTGTTTAGCATCCTTAGCACGGTTCTCTTGCGCCAAAGCTTTCTGCAAGACTTGATTAACATCTGAAAATTCTTGCCCTTCTAGTCTATCTCTAATATGAGCAAGCAAGCCTAAAAAGGCAAGGTCAGCTAGATCTTTTTCGGCTATGGTCAAGCTGAAACACCAGTTTTTAACTTCCCTAAACCTTCTAATGTAATCGTAAACCGGTTCATTGTATTTTTGCCTAACCATTGTCAAATCCGAAAGCCTAAGTTCGGTCTCGCCGCTATAAAAGTACTCGTGAAATTTCTGCTCCAATTGTGTCCATGTAGAAATAGAGTTAGGGGCAAGCGACGTGAACCAAGTAAATGCAGTACCGAACAATGACAAAGGAAATAGCTTTACTCTAAAAACATATGATGTGCCGACTTCACTGCACTGTGCCAGAAACTGCCCTATGTGCTCAAAGGTGGACCTACCATCCTCCCCTGTAAACTTGATGAAGTCTGGCACTCTAAACCCACGGGGGTAGGGCGTTGAATCAAAGTAATTAGGATACGGCTTCTGATATGCACGTGCTCTACCCTTAGGTTCTAAGCCAAATTCCCTCAGTATACTAGTGAGTTGATCCTTAAAACTTTCATTGGCTGGTAGCATCGGTGGAACGTGAACATGCGAAGTCGGCTCCGGCAACGAAGGTTGGACTTGCTATGGAGACACATTAAAATACAAATCTGGTACTGGCCCATGAGGAACCCCGGAATCGAGAGGCGGCAAAGGTGGTGTGTTATATGCCACCGTCTGGTAATGTGGTTGCAGCACGTTGGTACTAAAGCCAAGACTTCGGTTGTCATTGGTAAGACCCTGGGGAACCGAAGTCAGAATAGTGGCTATTAGATCTGTTAGTATCAGGAAACATCGGCCGTTTGTCCCGATGCTCATCATTGATTTGTAACACTATTGACCGAACCTGACGCGGTAGACTATTCTCCAGATCTTTATTGAGCTGCTCCTTAAAATCATCTAACCGGCTAACCACTGCTTGGGCGATCGTTCGTGCCGTAGTATTCATATCAGAGGCATATTTGCTAGCTACCGGCACATCAATCAGATGGGCAATATCTTCAGAACAGGTCGGTTTACTTACCTCAGCATTGAGCACAAAAGACGGATTTGACATGACTACCTTTTTGATAACGCTGTTTCTCATCTTCTGGTAGCCGGCCAATTTTTGCCGGAGTCTCTCCGCCTGTTCTTCTTCAAGCTGTCGCTCAATTTCTCGCCGCTCATCCTCGGAGAGGTCATCGAGCGTGACGGTGATGATGTTGTCGGGGTTGACGATGCTTCCGCCCTTGGAGTCGGTGTTCATCGTATAGCTCTTTTCTTCTCGTCCCCAGCGGAGTCACCAATTGTGTTTGCACGCGGAATCGATCCATGCAACACCTAGATAACTGTCGTGCTTTTGTGACGACGAACGATTGCTTTCCAAGCAAAGCAACAAAGATCTCCTTGCTTTCGTGAAGGAGAACCGACCGCTTTTCGACGCAAAACGGTAAAGATCTAACCTAGGAGAAAAGGTAAAAGAAATATAAGGTAAAAGTAGTAGATTGGTTTTGATGTATTGATTGTGTGTTGTTAATCGGCCATCACCCTTCACATACTTATATAGGGCGGCTGGTCTTTCCGTAGGAGAATAGGACTCCTAATCCTATCTGGATATGTACATGTGATTTTCCTTTCTCCCTTTTCTTGTCTTCCAAGTCTTGTGCACCAAATTTGGTAATCAATATATCCTTGGCCCACCCGTAGGGCAACTCTATCTCGTACAGCTATCTTTGCATACAAACCGAATATCTTTCCAAATCTTTGATTAGTTTGGCCGCCGCAATTAACCTCCGTTTCTTGCATCCCAAGTTAGGGTTTCTAGCACCAGAAAATACCTTGAAGTAAACGACTCAGTGCATTAGTCCATTCGCAGGGTAACTCGGCCATGCTGCAACTTGGACACACAACTCGACAACGCTGGAACTTGGACCCGCCAGAAAGAACTCGGCTGGGGCCCCTTGGCACGCTAATCGACTCGGCAACACTGCGAGCGACTCGGTGTATCAGACCACTCAGGAACGCCGCGGGCCACTCAGCTACACTAGAATTGTCAAGCTTGCATTAAGAATTAGCACTAATTCCATACAGCTTGTCAGTCAATTATCTTAACCATCAGCAGTTAAACTAATTTGGCTGCCTGAATAAATCTTATAGCCAAATTACACCATTAACACATGCCCCCTATTTTTGGTATAATTGCCGTGATATGAGTGGTTGGGTTTTCTTAGGCGTAACATCCTCCAGTGCAGCTGATTGGGTTTCATTGGGCGTAACACCTTTTGGTGCAGATGGTTGGGTACCCTTAGGCACAACACCCTCCAATGCAGCCTTCAAGACCTCCTTCGATAGTGGCTCCTTGTGCCGGGTCACGTGTTCCTCCGTCACTACCGTCTGGGGCTCATTGTGCTCTGTGATGGCCACCGCCTCATCCATCACCGCCGTCGGGGCCTCCTCCACTGGGCGGGGGTCCTGTTTATTCTTGGAGTGCCGTTCCCTTTTTTGTGGTTCGACGGGCTCGTCCATCAATGCCACTGGGGCCTCCTTCTCCGTCATAGTGTTCACGGTGTCCCACTCGCCCATTGAGAAAGACGTCGGCTTAACGGTTCCGCTCAAGTCCAATGGTGAATGGCACGATGGAGAGCGGTTGGCCGAAGATAGATGACGAGAGGTCAGAGTGTTTGTGTCTAGAATTATCCCGTCTTCGGCCACATGATGAAATAGTTGACACACTCACCTATTGTTACCACATCATCTTCGGGGGGCACGGGGACTCGTACGGCACTGTACGCGGGCACTACGGAGTCCACCTGTACCTTCGCCATCGTAGACGGTATTTCAACGTTGTGCAAGCGTTGCCCCAAAGTTGGTTGATACGCTAGCCCATGTGCCACCGTCAAGGGCACACCGCCGGGTAGCATCATCATCAGGTCGCACTTTGCTGGCGCCTGCAGGAAAATTATGGTTCAGTTACATGTCCACATAACTCGTTGCGAAGCATTCGTGCAACTAAACAAACTTACAGTGATGTCGTCGACAGGCAGAGCGTCAGCTCTCCCTTCGGAAGTAGCATTTGTGGAGGCGCAGCTAATCCATCCGTACGTGGCGCTAGGCTCGGCACGGTTAGGAGGCAAGGGCGGCAACTGCCCCCCGAACAGGGAGGCAACACGCGCTGTTGAACTTAGATGCCGTCTTCTGGGGTTGGGAAGGATACCCTGTTATCTGGTCTACCTCCGTGATGACCTGCCTTTGCGTAGGCATCTTATTACCTGTTCTCGGTTTCCTAACTCTTGTCGTTGCCGCCGGGGGCGATGATGAACCAGTAGTTTCTTCGCCCGTCATCGATCTTTTTTGCAAAAAAAAACTAACTAATTACTTCAAACTTTTATATATTATTCATATATATTGAATATGTGATCTCTTTGAAAATTTAAACTTGAGTGTCCTAACCCTACCATATATGATAAGAGGATATGTAAAGAATCTAGAAAATTGTGCGTGCAGCCCAATTAGATGATTGTGCATATAAGTGAACTAACAACTGTTGTGAACATAAAAAGCAGACTACTAACTGTAATGTGAACGTTTCTGAACAAGAAAGGTCAACTAATACCATCATTGCAGCCAGCCAACCAACAAGTGTATCAGCAAACTAACAACTATTTGAGAAAAAAAAGTAAACTACTAACTATAATGCAAACATTTCTGAGCAAACCATAGTAGGTATTATCCTCATAGTAGGCCTCAGGTTAACGAGAAAACTATCATTGCAGCCAACAAAAATAAGCAAACACTACTCCTAGTGTGAGTATTTGTGCACACAACACAACAAGTTATAGGGGTACTTGTGGGGAGGAGAACTAGCATCATCAACAGCATATGGAATAGACTCATGCCCTAGCAAATGAACAAGTGACAAACCGGTAGATTTACATGTGGTTATAGGGGTACCTATGGGGAGGAGAACCCGCGACGGCGGTTGTTGGGAGGAGGGAAGCGTCCACCACGCCATCGACGGGGAGAGGGTCCACCGCGTCCACCGCACCGCGCCATCCACCCGTGTCCACAGCGGCGGCGGTTGATTGAGACGAGAGGAGCGTCCACGGCGGTGGTTCTTGGGACGAGAGGAGCGTCCACGATGGCGGGGGCAGTCAAGGAGGCATCCATTGCAGCGGCGGCGGGGGCGCTAGGGTTCACGCTGGGGGGCGGCCGCAACGATGCTCTTATGATGAGGAGGCGCCACAGCTGGTCAGAATAGAAGAGCAAAATCTAGGGTTCGACGCGCGGTGAAAACTTTCAAGTCCCGCGGGCACAGGTTTGTAAATAGAAGAAGTCATCACGGACGGGCGCAGATGTGACCTGTCTGTGATAACAATTTCATCACTGACGGGCGTAGATGCGACCCGTCTGTGATGAAGAAGTTATCACGGACGGGTCTCCCTCGTGCCCGTCAGCGATGACCTTCATCACGGACGGTCTAGTGTTTTCGCCCGTCCGTGATAACAATTTCATCACACTGAATCGATCTGCATACTGAAATGCAGATTCAGTAAGGCCAGTTTCAACTTAGTGAACTTACTGAATATGCATTTCAGTGTGGAGATTCAGTATGCTCAGACTAATATAAGACTATAAATAGAACAAAGTAGAGTACTTGATGATTTAATTGAAGTAAGTGTCTAACAATACAAATTTTGACCATATGGAACAAAATACAACTAGATATTGACAATATGCACATCAGATTTCCCAATTTGACAATTTTAGTCGTCTTCACCATTGTCGACTAGGTTTTTTCCATTATATGTTAGTCCTTCATTATGATCTCGACGTACGTACATTGGCACATCATCACTTGCTTCTTCGTCATCGGTTGATTCTTCGTCTTCACAATCGGGTTCCGGATCATCGAATTGGTTGTAGTCATCTTCATCAACTACGTCGTCAACTCCAACGATACTCCTTTTTCCATTCCTCACAACACGGCGCTTCTTATTTGATGGGTCGACTATGTAGAAGACTTGGGCAACCTGTTTAGCGAAGATAAAAGGCTCTTCTATTGACCCAAAACTCTCTGGATCCATGGTAGTGAAGTTCTGATCTTCGACGTGCACATCTTTTAGATTCACCCATCGGCATCGAAACAAGGGGATCTTGGTGACTATGTAGTCAAGTTCCCAAATCTCTTTGATTATGCGGTAGTAGTTGCATTTAATCCCTTGGGGACTACGGGCTTCTACCCGGAGCCCACTGTTCTGGTATGTGCTTTTTCGGTCTTGTGCGTCCATGTAAAATGTATATCCATTGATCTCGTACCCTTGCCATGTCACGACGTTCATGACGGGTCCTCTTGCCAACCATCGGGCTACATCTTCTTCTTCAGTTGAAGGGTTTTTATCGTAAAAATAGTTCTTCAACCACTGGTTGAACCTGATGTTGTGTGTTTTCATGATCCAAAATTTGGACTTTTTCAGATTCTGTTGGCGTAACACTTGCTTGTGAATTTTGATATACGGATCCACCACTGACATGTGTTGCAACACCGTGAAATGAGCTCTGTCGAACTCTGTTGTATCTGAAGGCTGGTAATCTTTCCTTCCGATTGTCCCGACGCCAGCGAGCCTACCCTCGTGCCGAGAACGGGGCACACCTATCGGACGGTGTTCAGCCATGTAATCTGTGCAAAACTCGATGACCTCTTCGGCAGCAGAGCCTTCGATGATGCTCCCTTCCGGCCTGTATCTGTTGCGAACATATCGCTTCAGAATACCCATGTACCTCTTGAACATGTACATGCTATGTAGGAACACGGGTCCCAACATCTGTATCTCGTGCACAACATGGATCATCAGATGGATCATGATATAAAAAATGACGGAGGGAAGTACATCTCTAGTTGGCATATTATAACAGTTATCTCATACTGCAGTTTAGATAGTCACTGTGGATCGATTGACTTCTGAGAGATCGTGTTGAGAAAGCTACACAGGTTTGTGATTGTCTCACGGACTCCGGGCTCCAAGATACCTCTTATTGCAACAGGTAAGATCTGTGTCATCATGACATGACAGTCATGAGACTTCATGCCTATTAATCTCAAGTCTTTCATTGAAACAAGCTTCTTTATGTTTGCCGAGTAACCAGATGAAACTTTCACCCCAAAGAGGCACTGGCACAATCCCCGTCTCTCAGCCTTGCTAAGAGTGTAGCAAGCAGGGGGGACGTATGTTTTGCCTTTCTTCGTCAGTTGGGGTCCCAACTCTGGTCTGATACCATTTCTTGCATGTCAAGGCGTGCCTTCACACCATCTTTTGTCTTCTTTGGAATGTTGAGTAAGAGACCAATCAAGCTATCGCACATATTTTTTTCGACGTGCATGACATCAATGCTGTGACGGATATTTAGCACCTTCCAGTACGGCAAGTCCCAAAATATGGATTTCTTTTTCCAGATGCCCGACCTCAGCTTCTGTTGCTTTCCAAACACAACATCAATATCTTTGACAATTTCATAGATTTCTTCGCCCTTTTTTTGTGCGGGGCGCTCCCGTATCTCGACTTCTCCGTTGAACTGTTTCTTCCACTTCCTCCAAATGTGATCGTTCGGAAGGAACCGACGATGGCCCATATATACGATATTACACGAGTGGTTCAAGAACTGACTCACTGTTTGTTCTTGGCACACAACACATGCTTCGTGTCCTTTCACAGTCTGGCCGGACGAGTTTCCATAAGCAGGATAATCATTCACGGTTGTGAACAACAAGGCGCGTAGGTTGAAGTTCTCTTGTTTATCTACGTCCCAGACTTCGACCCCGTCGTGCCAAAGAGTCGCTAAATCTTCCTTCAGTAGTTGTACGTACACATCAATATCATTTTCAGGTTGCTTGGGCCCTTGAATGAGTATGGAGAGATGTATGTACTTACGCTTCATGCACAGCCATGGAGGAAGGTTGTAAATACTGAGGAGGACGGGCCATGTGCTGTGTCGGCTGCTCATATTACCGAATGGATTGATTCTGTCTGTACTCATCCCAAACCTTATGTTCCTTGGCTCCTTTCTGAATTCCGGAAATAACCTATCGATAGTCCTCCACTGGCATGCGTCGGCAGGGTGTCTCATTATGCCATCTTTCTTACGCCCCTCTGAGTGCCAACGCATCATCTTTGCCTCCTTCTTATTAGTGAACAAACGTTTCAAACGGGGAACGATCGGAAGATACCAAGCCACCTTTGCTGGAGGCCCCTTCACCACACCCCCACCTTCATCCTCGTCATCATGACAGTTATCTTCATTTGTAATACACTTGTAGCGGGATGTCTTGCATGACGGACATCTATGCAGGTTAGCGTACTCTTTGCGGTACAGAATACAGTCATTCGGACATGCATGTATTTTTTTTACTTCTAATCCAAGAGGGCATATAACCTTCTTCGCCTTGTAAGTTGTTGTTGGTAACACGTTCCCTTCCGGAAGAATGTCCTCCAGGAGCACCAACAGCTTTGTGAAACTTGTGTCCGACCAGTTATTGCTTGCCTTGATCTTCAATAGTTCTAGCGCGATAGCCAATCGCGTGTGCTTCGGTTTGCATCCTGGAAACAAGGGTATTTCCGAGTCTCCCAACAAGCTTAAGAACTCATCGTACTCTCTTCCACCAAGGTTCGTCCCTTCCGCGTCACGCAACATTTGGTCCAAATCATTGTGTACGTCAACCATATCCTCATTTGAGGATTCTGAATTGGCTTCTTCCACCTGTTCATCGAGCGACGCAACATGTCTAGCCTCAACTTCTACCCTTCGTCAACCCCCACTCCTTCCTCTTCGCCACTTGGGACGACTTCTGCCTCTTCACCAGTGGCAACTTCTTCCTCCTCACCGTGACTTGTCCAACGGGTATAACCATCCATAAAACCCTTTATAAGCAAGTGTAATTGCAAGTCCTTTGTCATCCGCACCATCTCCACGTTATTGCAATTACAACATGGACAACACATTTCATTCTTTCTCTTCCTCAACATATCTTCCCGGACAGCTTTAAGAAACCCAGATAAAGCATCTATGTACCCTCTAGTAGCACAATCCCCGTACATCCAACTTCGATCCATCGATCCTATAGTAATAAATGATAGCACGAAGGCTTTAATCTACGTCCTTTAGGGGGATGTACGCACTTAATAAATGATATAGAGAGAGCATAATTACTAACCTCTCATCTCCAACTCAAAAGATAGCACTATCCCCTTCCAAATGCGACCGAAATCACGCTTCTGGGCGGCCGCAATGTTGCTCTAGACGCGAGGAGGCGCTGCTGCTGGTCGAAACTTAGGAGCAAAGACTCGGGTTCGACGCGTGGTGAAAATGACAAGTCGCACGGTTAGAAACCTATATACAACAATTCATCACGGACGGGCCAAATCAAAACCCGTCAGTGATGATTTTCCCGCCATTTCAAGGACTTCATCACTGACGGGTGGGTTACACAAAGTCGTCAGTGATTATAGTAATCATCACAGACGGGTTATATTTTAACCCGTCTGTGATAAGTCATCACTGACGGGTACACAAATGACCCGTCTATGATCGAGAGGGCCCGTGCATGGTATATCATCACTGACGGACCGGAAAGTAACCCGTCAGTGGTGATCCATGTTCACACCCAAAGTTGTTCTCTGTTTCACGCCCAAAGACGAGGGGTCGCACCGGTACACGAGGCAGACGGGAGACTAGGGGTCGCCCCGGTACACGAGGCAGACGGGAGACTAGGGGTCACGCCTGTACGGCGGGAGACGAGGACCTCTATATAACGTATGTCCTCCTCTTCTTCGTCGTCCAAATATTCATCACCGCCTGCTTTGCAATGGAGTCTGCGGGTACCTCCTCCCACATGGCCGGGAAGCGCAAGAGGGTGTCCCCTTCTTTGTCCCCGCCTCCGTCCCCTCCTTCATCCCCTCCTCCGTCCCCGCCTCCATCCCCGATCAACCAGAGCAGCACCGAGTTCACGATGCACCTCTCCCGCGAGACAGTTCAAGCCATCGGGTGCGGCTATGGAAACACAGAGGGCACCCTCCTCTGTGCGTACATTGAAGGAGTACGTTACTCCGGCACCTTCGTCGTGCGCTGTGTGTTGGCCAAGAAGTAACCACGAGCAAAGTTCATCATGGAAGCACAGCACGAGCCGGGGCGATTCCTCATCTCCTGTACTTCCAGTGGGTCGGAGCGCACCACTCGCCGCACCATGTGCCGCCGCCTCCACGCGAAGTGCATCAAGTGGGGTGCCAACCGAGTGAGCTTCTTCATGGTCCATAAGGTGCTCTCTCTGGTGCCGGAGCCCGTCGATGAAGATCTGCCGCTCGAGAACTTTTAGTTATCTATTTTTTATATAAATTATGTATGTAATACAATAGTCTATATATATCTTAATATTTTCCGATGGTCTGTATGCTATTATGTTCTATTGTAGTTGTCCTGAAAATCGTGAGTTATTCGTTCGATTTGCCCATCACACTTTTTATCACTGACGGATAGAAGTATGACCCGTCTGTGATGACAGTCTTAGTCATTCGCCTAGAGCAGGGTCATCACAGACGGGTTGTATTTACACCCGTCTGTGATAACTCATCACTGATGGGTAGAGAAAAGACCCGTCTGTGATCTACAGGGTCATCATCAGTGACGGGTCGAATATCGATCCATCTGTGATGAGCCGGTCATCACTGACGGACCGAAAAATAACCCGTCAGTGATGATGCCCGAGGACTCCAGTAGTCTTTCTCATCACAGACGGGTCGTATTTTCACCCGTCTGTGATGAGTAATCACTTCTACCCGTCAGTGATGAGATGTTTTCTGTGCATGAATTTCCTGGCATCATCATTTCATTTTGCTTGCCACCTCTGAAAAACAGAATAATATCCCAGCTACATGTACAGCCTCTGCACAGCCCCAGCATGCGCAGGACAATATATACAAATTAATCTATTTTCTGCATCTCAATTCCACATCGCAAATTTGACAAGTCCACATCTCAAATATATATATATATATATATATATATATATATATATATATACGTACAATACATTCGACATCGCACAAGTTGCTAAAGAATTTTACACATCTCACTTTCATATGGAAACGAACTATCTAGAGTGCTAGCTAGAGTGTTTACACACTGACTACAAATGGACTCTTTAGAATGCGATAGACGCATTAGACTGCGATATCAGTATGTAGTTTTCTTGTGCAGTGTAACCATAATAGAGCGTCGTCACCATTGTGACATTGCGGTTACACTGCACAAGACATTCTTTCCAAGAAAAGTGTCTTGTGCAGTGCAGCGCAGTGTCACAAACGCGACGGAGAGGGGAGAACGGCGGCCTCCGCCGGCGCCGGCGCCGCTACAAGGTGGAGGAACAGTCGCCGGCCTCCAGGAAGAGGCGGCGACTGGATCCGGGCTCGGGGGGGGGCTCGGGGAGAAGGCAGCGGTCGGATCCGTGCTCGAGGAAGAGGCGGCGACCGCATCCGGGAAGAGGCGGCGACCGCATCCAGGCTCGGAGGGGCTCGGGGAGGAGGTAGCGGTCGGATCCGGGCTCGAGGAAGAGACAGCGACCGCATCCGGGCTCGGGGGGCTCGGGGAGGAGGCGGCGGCCACAGCGCGATCCGAAAGAAAGCTTGGGTTTCAATGCCGCGAAAATAACTAGGCCATCTCGCATTTATAGATAGAAGAAGTCATCACGGACAGGCCAAAATGATGCCCGCCAGTGCTAATCTGGTCATCGTTGACGGGTCAATTTTCTACCCGTTCATGCTTACACTGCAAATCAGCACTGACGGGTAGTTTTCCTACCCGTTTGTGATAAATGATATCATCACCGACGGGCGCGAAATCTACCCGTCACTGAAAGTCATCACTGACGGGTCATTTTCCCACCCGTGAGTGATGATATCTTTAATAATAGCCTTAAGGCTCTTCGCATATTCATCACTGATGGGTTGTTTTTCTACCCGTCAGTAAAATGACTTCACCACTGACGGGCACGGTTTACCCGTCAGTGATACCGATCCTGAATGACGTTGTTTGTAGTAGTGACAGCATATCTGCTTAAAGTCCAGGGCCATTCGTACTTCCCCTCGCTGTTCGTTGCTAGATTAAACCAAGCCACAGTTTAAGCGGCAAAAAAACCCGGAGCCATAACTGAGGCACACCTCTAAGCACAATTACCAGCAAGCCGGTAACTACAGCCATATATCCCAACTGAGAATTAACATTTAGAAAAAGGCTTAGGCAAGTTTGGAGCCAGGCTCTCACAGCATATACCTCATGCAAGCAGCTCCACTAGGAAGAGACCGTGCAGATGGCAATGCGCAATGTGCAGACAGAAGACGAGAGAGGGCAAGGACAAGAATCTCAAGAAAAGAACAGAAAGTACTACTAGTAGTACTACTATCTAGCCTATGAGGACTGCACCGGGGGAGGGAACACGAGCAGAAGCAGCAGCAGCATCCGCATAGCTAAGCTCATCTATCAAATCAGAACCTAATCATTGCTGAAAAGAAAGAAAGAAAGCCACCCCTACCTCAAACGGAGGCACGGGGCAGCAAACACATGCATAGGTGGATAGATGGATAGGTTGTTGGTTTCAGACTCAGTTCACTATGACTCTCTGAGCAGCAGCGGAGCAAGTCTCCTGGGCTCTGTTCAGGCCTCACATGCACGCAACCAAGTGGGTTAGGGCCTAAGATAGCCATTCAAATTTGGCAAAAAAATAATGCATGTCATGAGCACCTTTTTGAGTTCTCTTGGAGTTGAGTTCATGGAGCTGAGCTAGTCTCTTAACCTCACAGGCTTTCATTAATTGTTCAGATCGATAAGGTTTGGTAGGTCTAGCAGCCAGCCAGACATCTTGGCCCAGTAATTAGAAATATCAGGGACACATCTTGGCGAAACATGACATCACAAGCAGTAATAAACAGTCGCAAAGCAACAGACGAAAGTACGAACTCCACAAGCGAACAAAACTGCTTAGCTTTTCTTACCCCAAAGTGGAAGGCAGCCACATGTAGTAGTAGATATACTAGTATTGGCTTAGGGAGAGCTGGTGGCCCGGTGTGCAGAGGGTCCGTCCGACCGCGACCGATAGGGCTGGCCCGCCGCGCACGGGGCACCGCCCGTCACAAGCCGGTTCGTTGACGAGCTCGCGTCAGGCAAAACAGTGGTCCGTTCAGTCGGCCCACCCTGGCCGCGCGGCAAGCCCACATACGCCCGCATTCCCCTTCTGAACCCAAACTTCATATCACGTCTGTCTCTAGCTCTATCTCTTGAGTGACGTGAGGTGATAGCTCAAATCAGATCTTGAGTCGTCCGTTGTTCAAATCTCCAAATGATGGTTGTTGTTTTGTTTTTATTTGCATTGAGTTCTTTTTAAAGTCACTAGTCGTGGCTAGGTTCGAAAAGATGGAGTAGTGGTAATACTTGACCGCTCGTTCCAAAAGATGAAGCAGATTAGGTTACCAGAGATGGAGCAGAGGAGTTGTGCTTGGGCTAGGTTTAAATATTATCTATAGGACGTTAAATTAAACCGCTAATAAGATCATCCAGAAGGTTTGAGATGATTTTTGGGAGTAGCAAATCCTTGTTCCTTTCAAAATTGAAATAGCTTGGTGAGCTAGTGTCTTGATGATGGATTCGCACAATGCAACGTAGTCCCCACACGACATAACGTAGTTAGACCCGCACGATGCAACAAGAGCCATCAAGGTCTATTCCCACCTTTGTCCAACCTTCCTTAAAGGGATGACCAGGGAGACGTAGAACTGATGGCAATGGATGGTTGGAGGAGGAGGCAAGACGGCGCGGTGTCAGCAACCACACGAGTTGGCACTCGAGAAGGAGGTTAATGTTAGGATAGGGAGAGGTTGTAGCGGATCTGCCAGTGGTAGTCGCCATAGACGCAGGGGGAGAATGGGGGTGGTTGGCAATACGAGGGAGGAGGTTGGGTGGGGAGTGGGAGGGTGGCGACGGCTATGAGGCGCTTTGGTTAGGTGGTGGCAGTTGCGATGTTGGATCTGGTGGCAATAGGCACCAATGGTGATGGAGGAAACAGGGACGAGATAAGAGGCGCAGGTGTGGGAGGAGGAAGACAACACGAGGGAAGACAATACGGGTGGTGACACTATGTCATGTTTTGCCTAAAAAAGTTAGGTTGGTTTCATGGATTATCTCTTATTCGTGATTGTTTCATCATGATAGTTTGGTTTTCTTTTACGACATGTGCATACTTTGTCTTTGGCACTTTATGAGCTCATATCATATCTCGTTAGGTTTATGAGCTCATATCATATCTCGTTAGGGCCCATATATCTCATCAGATAAAGTCCAATCTAGGATTGCTGCACATAAGAAGAGGTATAAAAGTATAATAACCAATATAAGATCTAATCTTTTGGCGGTGACACTCCCTCCAGCACCACCCACTGACGGTCCTCCTTGCCCACCATCGGTCCACCCCTCGCCATCCCCATAAGCTGGGGTTGGGGGCCAGGGGCGCGTGGGGGGGAGGACAGAGGAGAAACTTCATTGGTGAGGTCTTTAGAAAGCTCTATCTTTAGGTCTGGTGCACTAGTTGCTTCGTCTTCGTGTTGTAGTCATCATCAAATTAGGATTTATGCAAAAGTGAACTTGTATGTTTTATGTAACGCAGTCTAACATAGTAAAATGAGCATAAACAAGAATAAAAAAAAGCTTCTGGCATTCTAAACGCCTATACAACCCTCATATCTCCTTCCTACAGTTCCGCCCAAAGTTCACATCACAAGAGCAAGGTATGGTTGTGACGATGGAGCTATTCTATATCAGCAGATAGGTCATATAGGCAGCTGGATGATGATACCTTAATGCGCCTTAGTTAGCTCTTTATTTATGAGGACTTTTATAGTACCTCCAAATCAATTTGGGCCATCCATTTTAGTTCATCTAATGGTCCATGTTAATCTATACTAATGCCCAAATCCTAAAAAGTAAAGGATAGTAATAGTGGATTTAGTGCCAAAGTTGGCAGAGTTTACAACAAATTCCACAGCCGAGAGGGTAATTTTCAAAAATGAAAAAGAGCAACAAGGCCCATGAGCCCATCACCCTACAAGCTAGCACTCTAACCCTAACCGCTGTTCTAGTGTGTGGAGCAGGCGGCAAGAGGTTTAGCGGCGTCGTGCGTAGCGTCGGAAACAGTCCGGCACCCATGGCCTACCTGCACCAAGATTGCGTGCCAGGCAGCGCACACATAGCGCAAGTGCGGGAGCACACGCATGCAAAGCGCGAGGATGGCGACGTCGTCGGTGAGCAGCTCCTGGAAGCGCGGCCCAAGGGGGACGCCACCAA
This sequence comes from Stipa capillata, assembly GCA_019208055.1. Lineage (NCBI taxonomy): Eukaryota > Viridiplantae > Streptophyta > Magnoliopsida > Poales > Poaceae > Stipa > Stipa capillata. The sequence goes on along the minus strand of JAGXJF010005229.1, from coordinate 47,735 downwards.
GGCCACGACAGTGGTTCTCCCTACCCTCGCCTTCCTGCAGCATGTCGCGCAGCATCGTCTCCGCCCATGGCAGCTCCTGCTCTGCCTCAACTGTTAGAAATATGCCCTAGTGGCAATCATAGGGATGATCATATTTCATTGTATCCATGATTTATTAAATGTTCCTTGAATAATATCATTTGTATTGATTGGCAAGTATGTGACTTGTTTGTGGAACTCATATTAATCTTGAATGATTATTCTAAATTGGTCCCTAGTCGGAACTCATGTGAGGACACATATGAATAATAGACTAGCATATGTATTGGTTGATGATCATGTTCCACGGGTCATGGACATAGAGATGTCGAACCAATTGTATGAGCACATGTTAGGGAACATGGGGTTGGACAGATCCAACTTAAGACACAATGTGTGTGCTATGTCCTTTGATCTGAGATTGTCGTATGTACTTGATATGTGTAAATGACTTACTTAGGGGTTGTCCAACGCTACTCCGTAACTGGGTAGTCATAAAGGCTGCCTTGTTGTTTGTCATGAATCATGATGTGAGTCATGGTCAATCGAGATGGGATTTGTCCCTCTCTGTGATGAGAGAGATATCTCAGGGCTCCTCGAGTGATCAGATCTAGAAATGCATGGCCGTGCTACTTAAGGTTAAAGAGTTAACCTAGTAAAGGAATCCGAGACACACGATCGAGAAAGAGCTGTCAAGCTCAAGTTAGAGCTTGACAAATATCGTGAGGCAAAGGGAGTTGCATACATAACATTGTGATAGTTCGTCCGATACGATCTTTACGTACGTTTGGGAGTTGGCACGTCCTGCTAGGGGCCGCTACCAATTAGTGATCGAGTAGGAGTACTTGGTTCATGTCTAAATGTGCGTGAACCTATAGGGTTGCACACTTAAGGGGCAGGAGCTTAAATTCGGCTTAGAATCCAAATTAGACTAGGCATTGAGTCCTAATGGGCCTCTAACGTAGAAGCCCATTATGGGGACGTCTATATAAGGAGGAGGATGGACGTGTTAGGGTAAGCCAACTAAGAGTTTCCGAAACCCTAGCCGTCATCCCTCCCACGCCTAAGGTTGCCCGTTCGGATCTAGCAATCTAGACGAGCGACGTTCCTCCCCGAACATGTGGATACCTTGGAGACATTGCAGCTGTGACGCTTGGACAATCCGCCCGAGGGAACGCGAGGAGGAGACGATCTGTTCGAGGGAACCGCGAGGAGGAGAAGGTAGTATGACTACAGCTGCTTCCGCTGCATCGACTCTACTTCCTCTATGGTTCGCAACAAGGGGTAATCTCGTGATCTACTGCTACAGCAATCCCTGGTTTACGCGGTAGAAAATTTTGTTTTACGCTAGTGTAGCCTACCCGTATCCCAACAGTGGTATCAGAGCCAATGCTGTTAAGTTTTAGATTCGGGTTACATACATATGGTGATATGTAGATCGGTTTTGTATTGGTCGATTCGATTGATCATACATGGTGTTCGTAGATGGATTAAAGGTCTGGTTTCCATGATCGTGCTGCTAAGGTCGGGACACTACATACCCCTACCGGTCGGTATCCGCCATCGGGGTAGACTGTGAAACGTAAATCTAGAGGTTGCACGCGAAGATCAATATGATTGGTCGAATCGGAACGAAGATCAGAATGGCTTCTGGATTCATTATCAATGTACCGTGATCATGCGATCGGGCTCCAGTTAGCGCCAAAGGGTTAGTCAGTTTAAACACCGCAACCCGTTGCACGCGAAGATCAATTTGATTGGTTGAATCGGAACAATAATCGATGAATTATCCTAGAAGAAATCCATGGTCGGAGCATAGATTGGATCTGTGTTTTCTGCTGAGGTTAGCGGGACCGCCATGAGGGGCGCTGCCCCTTCGAACCCCGTTCGTAGCGCCGAGTATTTCGTAGAAGATCCAAAAGTATTACGAGTTCACTTAAATCCGTAGGATGCGATTTCTATGCATAACTTGTTTTTGCAGGATTGATGTGTGTAGTATGGCCCATTATGTATGTGATGCATGTGTGTAAATTTTTCATGACCTGCGAGTCATGAGCACGTCAGCCAGGCTGGAGCCTAATGGCTATCATTTATTGTATTAACGGCCTGCGTGTCAACTTGTGATGATTCCGTATCCATATGTAACCTACTACTAGCTGTTAGGATTAATAGCTTGTATTAGTACTTGGAGGACTCAATTACTTGTAGGCATGACGTACATGAACCATGGAGATGAAGATCGTCATGGAGAACAGAGGCTATGGTGATGGAGATCACCATAAGAAGGGGCCATACTATATCACAATCATATGAATGTGTGTGAATATTATTCGTGTTTTTACTCCTATGCATGTTACATGGTAGAAGTAGAATGATCCCTCCTATAATATTAAGTTAAATTGATGCCTTCCCAATTAAAGGTTGCACCATCACATGTCATGTAAATTAATGGTAGGTCTACAAAAGTAGGGTGCCATTAACTTTCCTTGATTAGATGGGTTCGTGTCGGACATTTATACGCATATCATTGATTAACTTGACAAAGTCATCATAACGGTTATGGACTTTGGGGCATAAGGATTGGGCGCCGAGGCATAGAGATGCCACCCAACAACAAGAGTCATATAGAGATATGATTAGCAAAGTGTTGCTTACTGAATTCACTTGTCTTCTAGCAGTGACGCAAAAGCTCACTAGTAGACTAGTTAATTGTGGGTCTTGAATCACTAAGTATCAATAGAGGGATGTTGATTCTAGTGGGAGTACATTCTATTAAATCTGTTTAATACAATTTACTCTTTCATGGAGTATTTTTGCATATTTTTCTGTTGTAGAACAATGCCACCAAACTATCTCGCCCCACCACATAGGGTCGCACACTTAAGGGGCAGGAGCTTAAATTCGAGTTAGAATCCGAATTAGACTAGGCATTGAGTCCTAATGGGCCTCTAACGTAAAAACCCATTATGTGGACGTCTATATAAGGAGGAGGATGGACGTGTTAGGGTAAGCCAACTAAGAGTTCCCGAAACCCTAGCCGTCATCCCTCCCACGCTTAAGGTTGCCTGTTCGGATCTAACAATCCGGACGAGCGACGTTCTTCCCCGAACGTGTGGATACCTTGGAGGCGTTACAGCTGTGACGCTTGGACGATCCGCCCGAGGGAACCGCGAGGAGGAGACGATCTGTTCGAGGGAACCGCAAGGAGGAGACGATCTGTTCGAGGGAACTGCGAGGAGGATAAGGTAGTACGACTACAGCTGCTTCCGCTGTATCGACTCTATTTCCTCTACGGTTCTACGCAACATGGGGTAATCTCGTGATCTACTGCTACAGCAATTCCTGGTTTACACGATAAAAAATTTTGTTTTACGCTAGTGTAGCCTACCTGTATCCCAACATCAGCTGCCCAGACCGCACCCGTGGCAAAGGAGGAGGGGGTGATGGCAGTGGTGGCCAAGAAGCAGAATCGGAGGGAGGCACCATCCCTGGACGCGCTCTCAGACGGGTGCCTCTCCGAGACCCTGCGCTGCGTGAAGGGCGCGTCCGCGTGCGTGTCCCGCTGATGGCTCGCGCTCCTCGGTGGCACCGGTGCCTCGGAGATCAAGCAGGCAGAGGCCTCGGCTGTGCCGGACCTCAACCAGGTGTTCGTCGATGAGGACAAGGATGAGGCCGCTTCTGTGCTCCTTGGCTGCATAGAGAGGAGCCTCGAGGGCGAGGAGGCCATGGACGTCGCTCTTACCACAGCGGCCGTCGCTGACGCCCTCCGTGGCCACTTGGAGAGCGTTGTTATCCGTGGGAGCCACCCGATGCACGTCTTCACCGACAATAGCCTCTCCGCTGTTGCCTGTGGGTGCCCGTCGCTCTGCTCGCTTGCCTTGTGGGATGTGCCGCAGGTGACGGATGCGGGGATCTGTGAGATCATTGAGATTGCTAGGATCACAGGTGATGGTGATGGCTCCCCTCTCCCCTGTTCCAAGAGAAGATAGAGATCCCTACTAATGCGTAATTTATCCATTCAGTGGCAGAAAGAATCAATTTTAAAGATTTGATGGGGTTAATACTTCACCTCCTACGATATGTGATTGTGAACATCGATTCAAGAGGCAGCATCTGACTTGTGAAATGGACCTTTGTGGTCTGATGAACCATGCTTGCAGTAATTGGAGAGGAATGATAGAAGAGTTGATCGGAGATGAACGCCGCTGACCGCTACGAGCGCTTTCGTGCATGAGGGCACAAAGAAGTGAGTCACTCTACTTCCACAATTCCCTCAAGATTTATCCAGATGATGCTCCGATTGATATTTTCTTGGGTGCCACTTGTTTGTTTCCTCTTTCAAGAGAAGAAGCAGTGAGATACAAGTTTTATTTTGGAATAATTCAATAATTCAGCTCAATTCTGTTACTTTGTGTTAATAGCCATTTGTGCCTGTTTATGTGAATCTTCTGGCATGAAGTTCTAAAACTCTGATGCTTTTAACCTTTTTGCTATTATGATATAATTAAGACTTGTACCCTACTGCTCCATTACTTATAGATTATGGTTGTAGTCCTGATGAGTATTAATGCAGGGTGTCATTTGAGAGAGAGAATTCCACATATGCCACTCAAAATATGACCGGTTCCAAATATGCCACTGAAAAAGTCCATCTTCCAAATATGCCACTGAAATTTTGCACCGGTTCCATATATGCCATTGACGTCAGTTGACCGTTAGTTGACCGCTAGTTGGCCATTAAGTAGCTATTGAAAAGACAGTTTTGCCCTTTATGTTGTCTTTTATATATGCCACTTTGTAATAAATGTTAAATGTTACAAAAATATCAGAAAATATTTTCTCTAATATATGTAAAAACATGCCCACAAACACAGCTATTATATTTACTACAAAGTAGTATATATGAAAAACAACACAAAGGGTAAAACTGTCTTTTCAATAGTCACTTAACGGTCAATTAGCGGTCAACTGACGTCAATGGTATATATGGAACCGGTGCAAAATTTCAATGGCATATTTAGAAGAGGGACTTTTTCAGTGACATATTTGGAACCGGACAAATTTTGAGCGGCATATGTGGAATTCTCTCCATTTGAGAAGGACACAAAGATTATGAATGCTGCATCGTTCAGTAGTTCAGTTGCAACCCTTGCTGCTCCCTTGCTATGGTATTTAGAGGAAATGGTGACCTCTCATAGAGTAGTAGTTTAATGTCAATCCTTTATGCAATTGCATCAACTTCAGTAGTTTGGTTTGCTGAACATCGTGTTATGGGTTCTGTGTCTGGTACTTTAGGTCCAGGATCTAGGATGTTTATAGTGCACACCTACTAATTTTAATAATTGGAAGAAACAAGTGGTGGAATGTTAGTTGGTAAATTATGCATTTTGCACCACATACAGTGTACCGGTATATTCAGTTCTTTAGTATGTGATGTAAGTTTAGTGGGCTGTACTTTGGGACAAAGGATAGAGCACTGAGATTATTATGATTTAGGGGTGGATGCTGGATTATTTTTGACAAACGTATTTGTGTAATTCCTTAGTAAAAATTTGCTTTTCGTATTATCTCCTGACTCACTCCTTTATGTCAGGCATTTATCAAACTACTGATCGAAGGTGTACAGACGAAATTAGCACCAAGGATCATTTTGCTTAAAGGACTCGCACCGATTTGCTTGAATGACTTATATGGATGCCCTTGCTTTGGCAATAGTTCAGGATGAAAATGGAGTTGGTGAGTCAAAAGACCGACCCGTGGAATACAGAGTTGAAAGCACTCCCTTGGGCGAACCTGTTTGAGAGCATAACGCTCTCTTTACTGGAGCTTATGGGCAGCTTAGCCATAAGCTCCAACAAAGAAGTTTTCTCAACGTAGCTTATCCTAGAAGCCCACCAGTTTAGTGCATATGAAAAAAACCACCGGGAGAGCAGTTTCCTGAGCTTCTCTCGAGCTTCTCCACTCCGCACCATTAGTTTGCACGTAATTTCTTAGAACCCTCAAAGTTCTAAGAAATTGCGTGGAAAATGCCATTAGGGTATCCCACCTAGAACAGGCCCGTCCCCCCACCATGCCACCCGCGCCGCCTCTCCCCACCCCACTCCCCGCTTGTGCCTTGCGTCAGCCCCCCCAACGCTGCCTGCGTCGCCGCCCCCATCACCCCGTTGCGCCGGCCCTACGTCGCCCCCGCGCACGCCCCGCGCCGCCCCGTCCCCGTCCCGCCGGCCCTGCGTCGCCCTCGCCTATCCCACGCCGCTCTGCCCCCGTCGCCGCGTGCCGCTAGCCCGGCGTCGCCCCCGCCGCCTTGTCCCTGTCCCGCCGGCCCTGCATTGCCCCCGTGCCCGTCCCGCGCCACTCCGCCCCCGTCGGCCCGTGCCACCAGCGTGGCGTCGTCCCCGCACCGAGCTTGACTATGCCACGCCGCCCCCGTCGCCACCGCTGTCCCAGCCCATCCTCGCCCCGGCGGCGACCTCCCTCGGCTGAGCTTGCCGCGCCGACCCCGCCTCGCCCCCGCGACGACCTCCCCCGGCCGAGCTCCCCGATCCTGCTATCCTCCCCCAGCCGAGCTCCCCGAGGCTGCAATGTATGTGTTGTGAGGAGCATTGTGTTGCTGTGGATTGGCAATATGCATGCTACACACATTTTGGCAATACTAGTATTGCTAAGGATAATGGATTCGTTAGGAATTACTAGTATTGCTGTCAATTAAGAATTTAAGATTAAGCATAAATGCAAATGCTTGTAGTTCAAGAAATGGAAGTAGGCATCCTTCTCTTTTGTTCTTAATAAACACTTCGAGAGGTTTGAGACAGAAGAGTACTATCAAGATGACGTGGCCGACGGAGTTGGTGTGCACAATGCTCCTTCTAGAAATGATGATGGTATTATGGGCCAAATACGTTGTTGGATCGGTGGCTTCCCGACAGAGGGGGGTGAATGTCGGATTCAAATTTTTTTCACAAACTCTTCACATACATAGTCATATAGAAGACTAGTATGATCAGAGAGAAAATGCAGCGGAAAAACCTCCAAAACTCCTTGGTGACGTGGAGCTCGTTGATAGCTTCGAAACGAGCCTAAGATCACTAAATTCCGAGTTTGTATGCAAAAGTTATGACCAAAACAGCGCTCGTGGCGCAGCCTGATTTTGGCTACCCGGACATTCTGGACAAGATGCCCCGGATACTCCGGGGTAGCCCGGAGATTTCAGGGTAAATGGTCTGGATACTCCGGGGTACGTCCCGAGAGCACTGAAACTTGCCGGGTAGGCCGGAGACTCCGGGGTAAAGAGTCCAGATACTCCGGGTGTAGTCCAGAGTGCAAAAAACCCTGATTTTCAATAGAACTTTTGCTACAGTTTAAAATCCGTCCAACCAAAAGAAGTGAAACTTTACAGATGAGTTTAGGGATTTCTTGTGACTATGAATCACGTGTTGCTCATCATAGAAATGTCTCAAGACACGACCTTTTTCCAAATTCTTTCTAAACACCTCAAAAATTGGACGAAAAAAAAATCTTCGATTTCTTGTTGCTCGTGAGGATTCTTGATGTGAAATCAATAGGACAATCTCTCACATGTCACATCAACCTAATCCACCCCTCCAATCACAAAATCAAAACCTCTTCACGACTCAATCGCAAAACCCTATTTCTTGCCTTTTTCTTCAAAAAAACTCAAAATCAAGAAGGAAAAGGGTTGATCTTTGGATATGTTTGGATGGGATCAGTCTATAAATGATCTCCCCATCACTTACTTGCCATACCACAAATCAAATCACAAAGAAGGCAAGAAAATAAAAATAAAAAAGAGTCATGGAGTAGATAGCTCAAGAACGTATAGGGATTGAAGAAATCTTTTTGTATTGAATTTTTGTGGGTTTTCTTGGTGTTTACAAGCCTCTCATCTAGGCAAAGCACTCCTCAAAGTGCAGCTCTCAAAAACTAATCAAAAGGGTTGAGGGATAAGCACCTCTTACCTCTCATTTTATAGTGGTGGAGGCATACCTCCCACCACTTGGGCTTTCAGCCTACTTAGATGGCATGAGCACTTAGCACGCATCACAAAGCATCTAAGTGACTCATCCACCATCCATCTTTTCTTCTACCCTAAGCAACTAATCCTAAACCACTTCTCGGCCGTCGCCGCAGTTTCTTGGTTATGCTTCGGTAGATTTCGCGTTTTTACCAAAACGCCCTCGCACTAACTTGGTCCTCACGTCTTGTCTCCACCCGCTTTCTTGTCCTCTGCGTACATGCTTTTAAGCCGCACGATGTCGTCGCCACCTCCTTGACCGCATCTCAGCCCTCCAAGCCTCATGCCGGTCCATATGGCCGAACCATCACCGCACCCAACTCGCACCTGCACACAATAGACCAAGCAAAGCGTTGCGAGCACAAGTTTTCCACTTGACCCAAGTCAGCCGAGGAAAATCTCTCATACACTCAATTTTTCCTTGAGACAAATTGAGAAACTCAAACAATCAATCACATTGCAAATAATTCAAACCACGAATTCATGTAACCAATCATTCAACTCCTCACGAGATGGCAAAATATTCATCACAACTATTGTCAAAGTCAACACATGACTCACATACGTGATGAGATTGCCCAGAGTTTGATGGCGGGACGATGAATGCTTCCATGTTATGTTTTATGGTACAAGAACTTATGTTGCGATCTTTTTTGTAGGCAAGAAAACATGTCAAAACCTTGCTCTAACTTGATGTGACACTCTAAAATTATTAATATCATGCTTCTTTAATATTTTCTATTTCAAAATTTATGCACAGTTCCTTAAATAGCGTAAGATACAATCCAAAATTATGTAAATATCACTAAACATTAAATTAGACTAGACATACCATAAGCTGCTACTGCTTAAGCTCTAACAAACAGACAGCTGGCTTATCTAGAGCTTATCTCCACAGCACCTTAATTGGAGCTTATCTCCATAGCTGGCTTATGCACAAGCTCCAGCTCAAACAAAGGGGGTATAAGACTCATGTAGATTTTAGTGTAGTTTCTAGATGGAGATTTAGGTGTACTTCCCTCCAAGATAATGAAAAAGAAGTTCTCGAATATCATGTTCATTTCGTTTTCTCTTGGATTTTTCACAATTTCATTGAAGGATATATGTTCTGAGGTATTTTTTTTATTAGAATGATATATATATGAACTGAATGATACTATATTTGTTAGAATTAACAGAGGCAAGCCATGAACAAGAACATGTTTCATCTGGTCAGTTATATTTTTTGGAGGCTGCAAATTGCATGGTGGAAGAGAGTGGGGTGGTTGAGCACGGTGGCCACGGCCAGTTTGTAGGCAGACGACCATGGCGGCGGGGGAGGAGGAGAGTGAGGCGGATGAGCACGGCAGCCGCGACTAGTTCGCATGCAGAAAGTATGGAGCCTAATAAAATTTGGGCTGAGGTATGAAGTCGAACAAAAATTTGGGCTGATTGGGCATCAATCAATCCATGAAACAGCATGTACTAATTTACCCTTTTGTGGAAAAAAAACATTTGAATAAAAAAAGTCTAAAATGTCCAAGAATTTAATGATTGGATGAGGCTTGTACTACTTTCTCCATAGGTAGTAAAAGATACTGTAAAAATCCTCTTATTTAATATTATTCTCTACTAGCATCTGGCTCGTATGGACGGTTGAATGATGACGCTCTTGCCCCTTAGTTGGTTATTGATTTATTTATTTAGAGCTATTTTCTGCTTAATGCGCATTAGTTTGTTATTGATTTATTTATTTAGAGCAATTTTCTGCTAACAGCTGGGTGACAACGGTCTTAATTCGCTTAGTTGGCTCTTTATTTATTTATTGTGCTGCTGAATCGGATGTTCGGATCCTGATGCCTCATTTCTTTGTGCTACGAACGTATAATGATCGATTATTTTAACTGTATGCATCCGTTTGATGCATTGCCCGGGAGTTTAATAAAAGACTTCGAGAAAGGTAGGGCCTTCAAATGGATGCACTCCAAAACCGTGAAGTCTTGGTGCAGTAAGATTAGCCTCTGCTCAGAGTTTTGTTGATACAGTGGAGGTGTGCAAACTTTTGTACTTTCATATAATTGAGTGAATGCCCTGAATAAAGAAGAAACGTAATTCAGAGCACAAGCAAATAACAGGACAAGTCTTAATGCAAGAACAGGGATAGAGCAAGAATTTACATTCAAGTGCACTATGAATCAAAATTTCCGAGTACACTTGTTTGCCACCCACTAACAAATAACAGAAAAAAGAACACATGTCACATGATTGATCGCAAATTAAAGCGAGAACACAAAAAAAAGCAAGGACGAGAACTCCCAAGAACACATCAAAACGCATTCTTATTGCTAATTACTACACAAAGCTCTCGTCGTCTCACGGCCATTAATTGTGGAGCAGAGCAGAGCAGATCACCACCTCTTCTGCAAGAACGCCTGCCGGTCGTTCTCGGCGGCCTCCGACGAGCGGTCGAGGTGGCCGACGACGGCCGTCTTGAAGTTGAACGCCTCCTGCACCCGGTTGCACGACCGCTGCATCCCGACGCCCCTCAGGCTCGCCCGGGACTCCACTACCACCACTTCGCTCAGCGGCACGCGCTTCCGGTTCGTGCTGGCGGGGGGCTCCGGCCGCTGCTTCGGCGCGCTGTGCGACCGCACCTTGGCCTCGAACGACTGCGTGCTGGACATGTAGCTGGGGCAGTTGAGCGATGACGTGTAGCCGCCGCCGCACACGCTCTTGGTCGGGGTTGCCGGTGCGTTCATGTACCGCGGCGTGCTCTGCGCCGTCGCCGGCCGGGCCTTCTCCAGCGCGCACCAGTCATAGTCCGGGAAGTGGCGCGGGGTCGGGACGGCGATGCGGGGCGGCGCAGCGCCGGGGATGTGGCACGGCAGCAGCGGGGAGGACATGGGGTTGGCGCACCACTCCTCGCAGGGATCGAGCAGCGGGGAGCTCGCCCGGCGCGACGACGAGCGCGACTTTGGCCTGCCGGTGTCCACCTCCACGATCTTCGGGCTCCGGTCGTACCCGTACGACGACGACTCGATGCTCGCCGACAGCCTCCGGCTGTACGCCGCCACCCCGTGCCCGCTCCGCGTGTCGTCCACGTACCGCTCCTGCTGCACCACCGCCATTGCACACGTACGTCAGGAAACATGAAACGAACATACATCATCTTCAATTGGCAAATTACTGGCGTACCAGCGACCGGCGCGGCCGGAAAGAAGGGTGATGGAGCTGCGAGAGAGCGGCGCCGGCGCGGTGGGCGCGCATGGTGGCCTGCGCGCGGACGAGTGCCTGCATGCTCTGCAGCGTGGCGGCCGCCTGCTTGCGCACGAGGTAGCCGCGCACCAGCGCTTGCAGCTTCACCAGCGCCTTGAGCGCTCGCAACGCCTTCTTCGCCTGCAGCAAGAGAAAAGGACGCGAGATTTGGTTACGGCAAGAACAGTGGAGAAGAAGGAACCGAGCAAGAACACTGTTCGATCTTGGAGTAGGTAGTAGAAAAACAGTTGTTGATCCGCTGTTGCTTACCAAGAAGCCTCGGAAGGCCGTCTGGATCCTGACCGCGGCGGCGGCGGGGCCGCGGGGGGGATCGCCGGCGTGCACCGGCGCGGTGCGGCCCTTGCTGGTGAGCCGCACGACGGCGACGGCGGCCTGGGCGGCTGCCACGGCCGCGTCGGCGGCGGCTGCGGTGGCCGCGGCCACCGCGATAGCGTGCTTGCTCTGCTCCCGCTCCGTGTCGTCGTACACCGACCTGAGCCACGCCGCCTCCGCCGCCCTCGAGATCGCCGCGTTGCCCCCGGACTGCGGCGCCGCCGTTGCGGCAGCCGCAGCCGCAGCCTCCGCCGAGTCCCGCGACGACTTGCCGAAGCTCCACCGCTTGCCATTGCTCGCCGGAGCTACCGGCTTCTGGTCCTTGCTCTGCTGCTCCTTCTTACCGCCGCCGCCGCCCAAGAAGCCACGCAGCCATCGCGCGGCCCTTCCCATCGCCGGACCTCAAGACTCCGGCCGGCGAAAGGCGGCGGGAGGCTTGCTACTGAACCAACCAACAGAGCAGTGGCAACTATGAGTGAGCTAGCAGTAAAAGAACGCGGCGAGGTTTGAATAAGAGAGGGAAACGGGAGGAGGCGCGTGGGTGGCGTCGGGTTCGAAATAAAAAGGAGCTGCACGATCAGGGCAGCCATTAGCGGACAAAGCATAGCATATTAGCATGTCCCTGAAACGAGCAAAAGAGAGGTCGCCGGGGCGGGGCCCCCCCCTCTCTCTCTCCTCTCCTCTCCTCTCCTCTGCGCCATTAAATAATTGGGATTAGCGTCGTCCAAGGAGCGCCATTTGCCGTGCAGCCGTGCGATTTTGGGTGACCCAAGGTTCAAAAAGGGACAGCGTAAGCCCAAAAAGACTCAAACAAGAAAGAAGAAGAAGAAAAAAAAAGGAATTTAAGGGCAACCAAATCGAGAGCGCACATATATATGTTCCTTTTTCCGTTGCAAAAAATATATATGTTCCTTTTTCGGGGAAAATCCATTCCTGGGAAGAAGAAGAGCGGCAAGGCATCGCACTTGTACTGGACATCTCTGCGTCACATGAGAAGTACTCCGTAGTCCGGCCGTACTAAACTTGATGAGAAAAAAATTGAAACTTTTGAGGACTTTTTCACCCCGGCACCTCCAGTCCACAGTGCCAACCATCTGCTGCTGCCCCCAGCCAAATTGCCAAGAAAAGCTCACACACCAACACATGCGCGCGCACACGAGGGTGGAGGTGCGGCCATTGAACAAGACAATGCATGCATGCAAGTCCAAACACAGTACATCCAGTGCAAAGAGAGAGCCTAAAGCAAGTAATATAAGCAACACTACAAATTTCAATAACGTGCGTGCATGGGAGGAGAGAGAGAGAGAGAGAGAGGAACCACACCTCAAGATGAAGATGAACGCAACGATGAGCCAGCTGGAGACGAGATGAGATCAGGAGGAGCAGAGATGTAGATCAATCGATAGCCAGGTTTCTCCCCCACTACCTTCACAGTGCCACTCTCGTGAACAGGACCTTGACACTCCTAGTCACTATTCCATCCAGCTCTCTTCCTTCACAGGCTCGTGCTCATGCGTCCACCTCGAGCTTAGCTTAGCTAGGCATGCGTAGCGTACTAGCACCAGTGTGTGTATGCAGTGCGCACTACCCAGGAGGCAACGAGGATCTCAGAGATCTGCTCGTGGAGACGTCACCAAGGACAGCGTACATGCAGGTGCTCCGTGCTCCTACGGATTCTATCTAGCTTAGCCTCCTCGCAAAGCTGCAGTTGCCGAAAGCTAACCCCGAAAGTTCACTAGTGTAGACTCGTCTATCCTTGACACTTTATCCAAGACGGTTAGGCTCAAGCGTCTCTAGTAATAGATAAGTGAGGTGATAACCACAATTCTACCACCTCGGATAGAGACTTGGGGAGCAATCTCCTCAGATAATGAAGTCATCCGAGACGTGATTCCGCAGCAACCGCCTCGAGAATATATCGGAGGTGGAGCGATAATATCAAACACCTCGGATATGACACATATCCAAGGCGGTTATATATTTACGGCTGTCGACCATATCGGAGGTGGATGTCAGTATATAACCGTCTTCCTATAACCCATATCCGAGGCAGGTAAATGGATCTAACCGCTACCAATATCCTGCAGAGTCAAATCTGTCTTAAATGTGGTGAATTGCTTGTGATTTTTTGAGCAATTTAGTGGTGATTTTTGAGGGGAGAAGCTACATTTGGAAGAGTGATTGGAGAAATTAATTCCTTGTTGATTAGCAAAGGTTAGTTGTTTGTTTTACAATCATTTTATCTAATAATTTTATGATTTTGGTTTGTTATGTGGATATTGAGAATATTAATTGATTTATATGGTCATAGTTAGATGCATGAAAATGATTGATTTATCATATATTTGAATGCTTGGTATCTATAGAGATAATTTGTTAAGGTTTGTATAATTTTTGAAAAAAATTGTGGTTAAAATGTAACAAATTAAAAAATTTGGCTTTATATTTGTGGCTTAAATGTAAGAAATGCTACTTTTATTAGTTAGGTTAGTAACTGAAAAGGGCACTACTCTCATGTCATGTAGTCGATGCACTTTATATTTGTAACTTTAGTTAAAACTTTTTATATCACAACATAGATGGATCGAACATGGATGCATGGAGAGTAATGCTCTCTTCAACAGTGAGGCATATGGAGATGGTCTGAGAGCCTTCTTGGCAATTGCTGAGGCGGACATGTTGAGAGAGGGGAGAGCTAACATCTATTGTCCATGCCTGGACTATGGTAACATTAGGATTTTTGAGCTCCCGCTTATCGAGTTCCACTTGTTTAAAAGAGGTTTCAGGGATGGGTATTCACATTGGATTAAGCACGGTGAAGAGCAAGCTATAGTATTAGATGATGATATCATAACCGATGAAGAAGCAACCGATATGCTATTTGATATTGGTTGTGATTCAGATGATCATATGTCCGATGATGCTGACTCAATGCCAGATCTAGAAGAAAAGCTTTCAATGAGTTGTTGGATCTCCTAGGGGACATACTTCCGGAGGGGAACGAGTTACCATAAACACACAGAGCCAAGAAGGAGCTTTGTCCCTTGACTGGAAGTTGAAAAGATACATGCATATCAGAATGACTGTATCCTGTACTGGAAAGAGTTTGCAAACTTGTATTGATGCCCAATCTACAAGGCCTCTTAGTACACAGGTAAGATTGGACCAGAATGAGCTGAGGAATGCATCGAGGTTGTTTGGTATCTGCCTATAATCCCATGCCTGAAGTGTTTATTTGCGAACCAAAAGGAAGCAAAACTATTTCACTGACATGCTGAGGAGCTGAAGACATCTGATGGGAAGTTAAGACACCCAGCTGATGCTATTCAATGGAGAAACATCGATAGGAACCATCCTCTATTCGCTGTAGAAACTAGGAACGTAGCATTTGCACTGAGTATAGATGGAATAAATCCATTTCGTAACATGAGCAGTCAGCACAGCACCTGGCCCGTGCTTCTCGGTATGTAGAACCTATATATTATGATGTCAACACTTATTGAAGGGCCTAAGCAACCAGGTAATGATATCAACGTGTATTTCCAAGTTTTGATGGATGATCTATGAACATTGTGGAATAGATGAGTGTAAGTATGAGATGCGAACAAAAGAGAATATTTCACTCTGTGGGTCATGCTGTTTTGCACAATCCAAGAGTTTCTCACTCTCGGCAACACCTCTGGTCAGACAGTAAAAGGATACAAAGGCTATGTTATATGCATGAAGAATATCGTGAGGTCTTGAGAATTATGGCAAACTCATGTACATGGGTCACCAGATGTCGGTGTTTTTGATCTAGCAATAATGAACATGGGGTGGCATACGCGTAGCAGATCTAGATGGGTGCGCATAGGACACAAAGTTTATACATGTTCAGGCCCCCGGGAAGAGGTAATACCCTACGTCCTGTGTTTGGTGGATTGTATTGCTTGTGTACCGTATGCAGCAAGACCTCGAGAGGAGCTCTCTAGGTTGCTAGGGTATGTATGTGTATCTAAGTCTCTCTGTAGCGTCTCGCGTGTCCGTGTATGTGTAGCACCTACCGATCGGGAGATCCCTACCATGCCTTATATAGGCGACAGGGGCAGAGTTACATGAGCCTAGATCGGTTTACAAGTAGATCTCCTAATCAGTTACAACTAGAACCCGAGATATTGGGTATCTACATGTTTATGTCTTGTACTCTAAGTTGATGATGCGCCCCCCCCGTGTAGAAGTCGGACTCCGAGCAATCGGCTCGGCCCACCCTATGTCCAAAGGGCCAGATTTGTCCTCCTTGACGATACCCAGGTGCTATGTCATCGTCACTAGCCCCCGAGTCCTTCACGATCTGGCTGCAGCTTGTCTTGGTAACGCCTCCGCCCAAACCAAGTGTTTTTTTGCCTTCTCCTCTGGGCAAGTTTCCCGAGTGGTATCCGCCTGAGCGCGCCTCCTTGTTTCTTGCAGGGAGATTGTGAAGGACTCATAGTACTCCTGTGGAATAAAATAATATGTCGAGTAATATTCACACGTAGGGCACGAATATCATGGCAGGTGAGCTAATAACGGGTAAGTCCAGGTGGTATCCAATCATTTCCAGTGGATGGAGACCGGCTAGTGACCCAGCAGGGGGCATACAATGAATCCCGACTGAATTCCCGAGTGCTACATGGTTTCCTGAGTGGCTCAGGTCCAGCTAGTGTCCCTATGGGGAAATACCCTCGAAATTCGTGTCAAAACCAGAACACAAACTGTAGCGCTTCGACCCCGAGTTGTTCGGTGTCCGACTAGTGGCCTGCTGAAGGCGCACTTCAGCCGCCCTTCACTCGTGTGTATTCAAGTGGTTGTGGACCCCTAAAGGTCAACCATCGAAACCCTTCGAACTGTAACGCCTTGGTCCCGAATTGCTTGGTAACCGACTAGTGGCCCGTTGGAGGTATGTTATAGTCGCTCTTTATTTGGGGTATATTCAAATGGCTGTTAACCCCTTGAGGTTGACCGTTGAAACCCCAGGTCAAATAGACGCTAGAAGCGGAAACGTCGCGCTGCCCAGGCTGTCTTCCCTTATAAGACAGGGAGGCATGGTGAAAACCGTTTTATCCCCAATTCATTTCACATTTCACCTTCTTAGCGCCTCACAGCCTCTTCGCCTTCTCCACGCCCTGCAAACTTGGAAACGCCGCCTTGCACCAAGCCCGCGCCGCCGTCATCACCGCACCCATCATGCCGCCACGTAGTGCCCCACGCGTCCGTTCCCCCTCCCTAGCCGGCCGCGTCTAGATCGGGGATCCAAAACTCTAGATCCAGGCCGCCACTACTGAATGCCCACCATCATCGAGGAGGTGGATCTGTTTGAGGAGGAGGAGAACGTGGTGCCGTGGTCCACGCTAGGCGAGGAGAGCTTCCCAATTGACCCGATGGCGCCCTGGGCGAAGTCCACGATGACGGAGGCGAAGCTGCAGGCCATGGTGGAGGCGGGGGTGCTGCCTCCGAAGGAGCTGATTGAGTGGCGAGCTGCCGACGGAGAGGACATCCCCACCCCTAACACGAGTGAGATTGTCGTACTTGCCTCCTTTTTCTTCTGCGGGTTTTCCATTCCGGTCCATCCTTTTCTGCATGGTCTGTTGTATTTCTATGGGCTGGAACTGCAAAACATCAACCAAATGGCATGCTGCATGTTGCCTGCTTCATCACCCTGTGCGAGTGCTTCCTAGGAATAGAGCCGCATTTCACCTTGTGGAAGCATCTTTTCTTAGTCAAGCCCCAGCTGAGTAAGAACAAGCCGGCCGTAGTAGGGGGGCGCCGGGTTCCAGTTGAGAGCCGGTGCTGTTAAGAATTATCTTGAGATCCCCTACCAGTCATCGAACAAAGCGTGGCACTCGGAGTGGTTTTTACTGTTCCAACCCGAGCCCTCGCTTCCAAGGTCCGAGGGCCAGCCTCCCGAAAGAAAGATGAGCTGAGCCGAGCTTCCAAAGGATTGGGAGCATCCCGGGGTCGAAGTCCTTTGAGGACACCTCGCTCGAGTACTCCAGGCTGGAGTTACCGTTGTCGGGGTCATCTCGACGTTCGTCGGCTGTCGGGTCCAGCCCGTAAAGCTGAGGGTTCATTCGATGTACGAGTACGTCAGCCACCAGGACGTGAACCGGGAGTCCGCCAACATGCTTACGGAGGATGAAGTGAGGCACCGAGTTGGGAGGTTGATGACCCAAGACACGAACCTTGACACCTCTGGGCATCCGGTGCCCTTCAGCTTAGCCAACCCCCCGAGCCGGGTGAGTAGCTGATCTTCTGATATTGATACTTGCAATTTGTGTTGTAGCTGAGTCCTACTCTGACTCTTTTTATGTAATCTGACCTCGCAGGATCTCTTTGGGTTCAGCTCCAAGGCCCCTTTCCCAGAGGATGAGCCTTGGAACCAACCCCCATACACCGGCGGGGCTCAAGCAGCGTGTAGCCACTCCAAAAGAAGGCCAGAACCTCCACCACCAATGCCGAGTCATCGAAGGGAAAAGAAATCACGGCCGAGGTGCCCGGCGCCCTACCACCGACTGTGGCAGTTCCTGAAGAAGGTCTTCAGGAGGATGAAGACGAGATCCCCCTCAGTCGGAGGAGGGGGAAACAACCAGCCGACGCCACCTCGGGGGGACAGGGCAGCTCCTCTGTCCGTCCTGCCCCAGCGGCACCAGCCAGCACCACCGAGGAAGATCCCCAAGAGGACGAAGACGAGGTCCCCCTCATTCGGAGGAGGGGGAAACGCTCGGTCGATGCTGCTTTTGGGGGACAGGGCAGCTCCTTTGCCCGTCCTGCCCCAGCAGCGTCCACTGCCACCGAGGGGCAAGGAGGTTCCTCGGTGCCGCTGGCTTCAGCGGCCGTCGCGACGGAGCGGCAGGCCCCGGAGCCTAAGAAACGCTTCAACTTTCCAAGGTCCACCAGGTAGGTCTCCGAGTGAGCACCTTCTACCCTTTATCATAGCAAAGAGTGGTGGTGATCCTGGCTGTCGTTGTAGGCCAAAGATCACAGGGGATATTCCACGGGGCAAGCCGAGTGCCCCGGGATCCAGTCAAGACGAAGGCGTGTCGGGGTCGGGCCCCCAGCCATCGTCTCCCCCAAGAGCTACCAGCATCCCTTCGCCGCAGCCTTCTTCCCGACAGGACGGTAAGCCCCTGGCCCCGCCGCCTGCCCATCAGCTGGAGGAGTTCAGTGCTGGAGCACAAGCTCCCGCTGCGACCGAGCCGGCAGGTCCCAGTCGGGTGCGGATCGTCCCGCAGAGTCCCAAGGGGAACTTGGTGCTGCCGGTGGAGGAGATCGCGGCCAGGCTTCCACGTGGACTTCCAGCTGCTTTGGTTCCGGCAAACGGATCCCTCGAAGCCGGATGAAGTCCTGTGGGAGATTGATGACGTCAGGGAGTCGGAAGAGTGGGAGGAGGCAATAAGCACCGCCACCCAACTCAGAGAACAGCTCTCGGTGTTGTTGATGACCTTGAAGGAGAGTGCCAACTTGCTAAATGACAAGCTTCAGCCGTTAATGAAGGTATGTCTTTTGTCCTTGTATTTTCTTCTCTTCTTTTTTGCCATGAGTGTGCAGATGGTGCATCCACTGGGGAATAGCCCCCGAGCCTCCGGCCAACTGGAGTAGTTGGGCAGAGGTTCTTTGTTAGTCTATAGATTCTGTACTAGGGGCACGATCAGTGCACCCAGTGGGTGTAGCCCCCCAAGCCTCCACTCGGTTCATGGAACCGAACGGAGGGTCTTGATGATTTTTCCCGAATAGCTAACTTTCTTTGTCATTTTTGTATAATTTAACCAAGAGGTCTAGGGATAAGACCGAGTTCCTTGAAGACAAGCTTCCCGCCTTCGACCGACTCAGCCAGCGCAAGGCCGAGTGGGATAACCTGAAGAGCACCCTCCGTGTGACACAGGAGTAAGTGATCACGCGGGAGGCTGAGGTTGCGTCTTTGAAGCAAGATGTTTGTAGCGAGGTTGCCCAGGCTCAAGGTAATGAATTCGAACTTCTTTGGTTGCTTCTGCTTTTACTGTACTGACTGTTTCTAACATCTTCTGTAGCCACTGAAGATGAGGCCTCCAAGCTCAAGGAAGAACTTGAGACGATGAGAGCTCATGTTCAACAACTTGAGGAGGAAAAAGCTGCCACCGA
This sequence comes from Stipa capillata, assembly GCA_019208055.1. Lineage (NCBI taxonomy): Eukaryota > Viridiplantae > Streptophyta > Magnoliopsida > Poales > Poaceae > Stipa > Stipa capillata. The sequence goes on along the minus strand of JAGXJF010005229.1, from coordinate 27,985 downwards.
GTCCTCTCTGAAGAGAGCTTAGGATGCCACCGCTGGTAAGCCCTCGACTTATGTCTGACCAGCCGAAGCCTACCGAATACCTTGCTGACGTAGCCTTGTTGCCTTTGCAGTGCTTCAGATGCGCCTTGAAAAAGCGCATCTAATGCTCGCAGTGGCGAAGTCCCATTATCCATCGCTCGACATGGGAGCGATCGGGGAAGGACTTGCCACCGGCATGACTGATGAAGAGGTCTCCGCGCTGATGGAGGAGGTCCAGCCTGCGGCGGACACCCTCGCTAATAGCGTTGTCCTGTAGAAGTAGGAATAAAATAAGTGAACCGTTCCATATACATTTCAAGTACTCGGAAAGGCCGAGTGTAACTTGCTTATGCATGTTTTGGTTAACTTGTTCTGTGTTTACTAATCTCTTCTTTCATAAAAATTCATTCATGTGTAAGTTAGCCCTTTGTGTGTGCTCTTGCTGACCCGTCGTAGCCCCCATTGCGTAGAGATTAGTCGTGGGCTGTTTCCCATGTAGCGCAGGGTTGTGGCGTAGACCGGCGATCGAAGATAAAGAGTTAACGCCGACCTTTTTACACAGTACTAAAATAATTGTTGAAGGAGAAGAGCCCGAGTGCTCTTGGGCGCACCCAGTGTGGTGTAGCCCCCGAGTGGCTACTATGCATAGCCGTGAGCATACATAGCAGGTCAGTCGGAAACCCCAAGAGCATACCTCGGCTCCATATACCATGAAGAAAGGGGTGTAATTGGTTGACTGGTTGGGTGTGGTTCGCGGGCTCCAGAGCACTGAGGGCAACTCTGCTGCCCATTTGCCCACAAACTTCTTTAGGCGCTGGAAGATCCGAGGTTTGATGCCTTGCATAATCAAACCATTGGTGATGCGGACATCACCTCCATCAAGGATGACAAGAGCCCAAATCCACCCTTGCACCCTATTGGACCAATGACAAGGGCTCGAGCCAAGGTTATACAACATGAGGTGACTCTATTCCTTGATACATCTCCACTTGATTTGAGCATGAATGGTATGCTACCTCACGCTTTGAGTCTTTGCTTGCTAAGGTATGAAGGAGCCACCAAGTGGAAGAGCCCACCGACGAGCAATGGGACTGAGGGAGAGACGCCAAGAATCAAGTCCCCAAGCTCCAAGCCGAACCCCTAGCTGGACTGCTGCCTCGGAACCCCCGGATGTGCATTAACAGTGAAGACCCGGACTGTCCGGCTGAGGCCCGGACCCTCCGGATCCGAGCCGGACCTCAGCGCGGACCCTCCGGGTGGGAGTCCGGATCTCCTCTGAAAATCCCGGACCTCAACCCAGACACTCCGGCTGAGTGTCCGGATCTCCTCTGGAAATCCCGGACCTCAACCCGGACACTTCGGCTGAGGGTCCGGATCTTCTCTGGAAAACCCGGAGTTCAGCCCGGAGGTCCGCCCGGACATTCCGGCCACCCGGACAGTCCGGCCCCAATCCGGACAGTCCGGATCTGCCTGCGCGCAGGAAAACGGGCCACGGCCCATGTAATCCCTAAGTGGCAGGTTAGACTATAAATACCCCGTACCCCTCCCTAATTAGGGTTTAGACTTGATATTAAGAACTTAAGAGAGCTTTGCTCCTCATCTAGGGTTAATCCCTCTAGATTAGGAGTTCCATCTTAGGCCTTGTAATCTCTTTGGATTGTAAGGACCGGCGTGTGCCCCCGGATGGTAATCGAGGCATTCATTGAGAGGAGGAGTTGATTTGAGTCCTAGTTCCAAAGGCTTACCCGTTGGGGTTTTGTTGTTGGTTTGGGATTTCATCTAGGCCCTTCTAGTTATCCCCTTGTCCAAATCGTGAAGATCGGGAGCCCTCCGTATCAACTTGGTATCAGAGCTCAAGGTTTCCACGATTTGGATTTATATCCCTTCTTCTTCTACCCCCAATTTCTAGCCTTCTTTTGGATTTTCTTACCTATTTCGAAAACCCCACAAAAAGAGCCCGATTTGAAATCTTGATGCAATTTGGAGTCTTGAGTGAGCTTTGGTTGGTTTTGATCCATTAGATCTTTGCTATACTTGTTGATCTAACCTTCCTTTGCGTTGCTTGAGCCAATTTGATCGTTTGCCCCTTCGATTTCGTGATTTTTGGGCCGCCCAGTTTTCAGATCTGCTCCTCTGTTCTCCACTCGGACAGTCCAGATTCCAGCCGGACAGTTCGGGCGGCCGGACCCTCCGGATTCAACCCGGACAGTCCGGATTTGCCAGAAACAGGGCGCAGCACTTCACCATTTGGGGCCTAACTTCCACATGCGACATCCGTTTTGGGCGATCTAGGACTCGTTGGAAAGCTGGTGACGAGCTCTAGATCATCATCAGTACCACACACTTCTACAAGCAAGGTAAAATCTTCGGCAAGTCCATCTTCCTTGCATTTTCTTTGTGAGCCAATCATCTCCCTTTGCGAATACTTTGAACCTATCAAGACTAGCTCCTTGATGATTGCTAGGGCCTTGTGCACTCGTGCTATCTAGAATACCTTCAGACCCAAGCAATTTGAAAACCATGAGTCTTGTAAGGTCTTGGCACAAAGAAAAGAAGGAAGAAAAGTAAGTTAAAAAAAGAAGAAAAAAGAAAAGAGAGAAGAACAATTGCCATGACCATCTTGTAGGGAGAGAATCTAAGGAAGAGGAATAGCCGAGTGTGCAAATCTTTTGCCCTACTTAATTGCAATCGAGGTAGCGTCTTTCTTCGAATTTGTGCAACACGAGCTTATAGCCTTCGCTAGGAACATTTTGTACTAGCTCACTTCTTGGTTGCACAAATCCCATTATCTTTGCGCGTGAGTTGTCTTGTGCTTCGCTTATATCCTTGAGATCAACTCTTATTGCATTGTTTCTTTGTGGATTACTACTAATCATTGCAAAATCTCATTGTTCCACTTTGTTTAGTATTTTTTGCTAATCCTTCCGAGATCCACTAAAAGCTTTGTTGAGTTAGTGCTTTGGGACTTGGAACTTTTTCAACCCACTCTTGAGGAACACTTTTACCCTCCGAGGGCCTCCGAACCTTCAATCCAAGGAGGCAAGGACTTCGGTGGTAAGTGAGGTGAGAGATTTCCAAATTTCCACATAATTCACAAGCTTGTTGCATTGCTAACCATGTCTAGGGAAGGATCACACGGAGCGAGTGGCAATGAAGACTGTGTGACTCGAGGGCAACATTTGGCCCTCCAACGGAGCCTTCATGACACTGTAGACAATTTGAGGCATGATATGACCCGACAGATGGAATCAATGAAGACAAGCATTGTGCAAGAAGTTGTTCAAGCTCTTTGAGGCCACATTCCTGAAGCAGAGATTGAAGAGGAAGAGCCTCTTGATGAGACCGATGCCGAGATGGCGGCACGACGTGCCCAAGCTCAAAGAACAGCTAGACACTGAGCATCCCTTCCTCCATCAGGGATCCGAGGCCCAACCTATGGCCCACACAGTCATGATCGGGCAAGGAGCCGTCAAGGGCGTGATGGGCATGAGGGAAGTGCTTCAGAAGGAGGATCAAGCTTTCATCAACCTAATGATCGAAGACATCAAAGATACCCAGATAGAGACCCAGGGTTCAGAAGGCGGAATCATCATGATGAGGATACAGAACACCGGCAGAGAGGTCTACCAGGAGATGGGGAAGAAAAGTTTGGCAAGCTTAAGTTCACAATGCCCAAGTGCTTCGGTGATGCAATGGATCCCGAAGAATACCTCACATGGGAGCTCAAGGTGAACAAGGTCTTCCGGATGCACAATTACTCCGAAGAGAAGAAAGTTGCTATGGCCTCACTTGAGTTCGATGGGTATGCACTTATTTGGTCGGGAACAAGTGCAAAATCAGCGAGGCGAGCATGGAGAGCTACCTGTCATGTCTTGGACAGAGATGAAGAGAGAGATGCGGGCTCGCTTTGTGCCCAAGTACTACAAGCGAGATCTCTTCAAAAAGCTCCAAGACCTCAAGCAAGGCAGTCGGTCAGTTGAAGAATACTTCAAGGAAATGGAAACCGCCTTGATCCGAGCTAATGTCCAAGAGACCGAAGAGCAGACTATGGCCCGTTTCTTGGCCGGGTTGAACCATCCAATCAAATGCATCGCCGACTACCAACCCTACAACACCGTTGTGGAATTAGTGCATCAAGCCATCAAGGCCGAGCGCCAAGTGCAAGAAGATGCTCGCTACTCCAAGTCTTCAACATATGCCGCACGTTCCACTCCTTACACTTCGCGTGCCACGGCAGTTGCTCCTCGCCCCACTCCAAGTGCTAAGTTTGCTCCAAGACCAACCTCAACTAAGTCAGAAGGTCACATGGGAGGTGGAAGTACAAGCGTGCGCCAATGGTCAAACACAAGTCGTCCTACCACCTCATCTTCAAAGGATGCCCCAGCTCGAAGCAATATTTCCTCAATGGCCTCAACGGGCAAGACCCGTGACATTGTTTGCTTCAAGTGTCAAGGACGTGGCCATATGCAAAGAGAGTGCTCCAATGCACGTGTTATGTTGATCACTGAAGAGGGCGAATATGAGTCGGCAAGCGAAGGCGAGATTGATGCTATCCATGAGGTAGCAAGGCTTGAGCAAGAGGGAGAGGATGAAGATGGACAAGAGCGAATCTATTGCGAGACCGAGTCGGGACCATCACTCGTCGTCACCAAGAAGATCCTCACCGTCCAACTTCAAGATGAACCCGAACAACGATGCAATCTCTTCCAGACCAAGGCCGCAATTGACGGCAAAACCATCAAAGTGATAATCGATGGCGGGAGTTGTCACAACTTGGCGAGTCAAGAATTATGCTCCAAGCTCAATTTGAAGTACAAGAAGCACCCTCGTCCTTACCATGTGCAATGGTTGAGCGATAGTGGCACCGTCAAGATACAACACATGGTGCAAGTTGCCTTCAAGATTGGAGCCTACCAAGACACCGTGGAGTGTGATGTGGTGCCAATGACGGTATGCCACCTCCTCTTGGGCCGCCCATGGCAATATGATCGATCGGCGCGCCACGACGGGCACACCAATGAGTATATCTTCCGGTGGCAACACAAGGAGTTCGTGCTGCGACCTATGACACCAAGCGAAATCATCGCCGACAATGCTCAGCAGTTGGCAAGGCTTCAAGAAGAGAAGAAAAGGAGTGAGCGAGAGAGCACTACCTTGAGTGACTTCCACCATTCGGTGAGCGAGAGCCACAAGCCCAAAATGAGAGAAAAGAGCAAGGAAGAGAGTAGAGGCTTAGTGATGCTAGCCACCAAAGCCGAGATGAGAGGAGTGAGGAATGACCCACCTACGCTACACTTTGTACTTGTGTACAAAGATGTAGTTGCTTTGACTAACGACTCACCTCCACTTCCTTTAGCTATGTCTCGTGTTTTGCAGGAATTCAAGGACGTCTTCCCCGATGAGATCTCGGCGGGCCTTCCACCCATTCGAGGCATCGAGCACCGCATCGACCTCATCCCGGGAGCGCCTCTTCCCAACCGGCCGCCTTACCGCGCCAACCCCGAGGAGACTAAGGAAATACAACGTCAAGTACAGGAGCTACTTGACAAGGGGTATGTTCGTGAAAGCTTGAGTCCTTGCGCCATCCCTGTCATTCTTGTCCCCAAAAAGGATGGATCTTGGCGCATGTGTGTAGATTGCCGAGCCATCAATAATATCATTGTGCATTACCGCCATCCTATTCCTCGTTTAGACGATATGCTTGATGAGCTTAGTGGCGCAACCATTTTCTCTAAAATTGATTTGAAGAGTGGCTATCACCAAATAAGGATGAATGAAGGAGATGAATGGAAAACTGCTTTTAAAACCAAATTTGGCTTATATGAGTGGCTTGTCATGCCTTTTGGTTTATCCAATGCTCCTAGCACTTTTATGCACCTAATGAATCATGTCTTGCGCCAATTCATCAGAAAATTTGTGGTAGTCTACTTTGATGACATTCTCATATATAGTAGAACGTTGCATGATCATGTTGCTCACATTAAGCAAGTTCTACTAGTGCTTAGGAATGAACGTTTATTTGCTAATCTTGAGAAGTGCACCTTTTGTACGGAGAAGCTTGTGTTCTTAGGCTTTGTTGTCTCTACTCATGGCATAGAGGTAGATGAATCTAAAATTAAAGCAATTAAAAATTGGCCTACCCCTATCAACGTGAGTCAAGTGCGTAGCTTTCATGGCCTAGCAAGTTTCTACCGTCGCTTTGTCAAAGATTTTAGTGCTATTGCTTCCCCTTTGAATGAATTAACTAGAAAGAATGTTCCTTTTGTGTGGGGGCAATCTCAAGAGAATGCTTTTCAAGAGTTAAAGAAATGCTTAACCGAGGCACCTTTGCTTGCTTTACCGGATTTCACTAAAACCTTTGAAGTAGAATGTGATGCTAGTGGGATCGGTATAGGGGGTGTACTCATGCAAGAAGGCAAACCGGTCGCTTACTTTAGTGAGAAATTGAATGGAACTCAACTTAGTTACCCAGTTTATGACAAAGAATTGTATGCTTTGGTTCGTGTTCTTGAAGTATGGCAACATTACCTTTGGCCAAAAGAATTTGTTATTCATTCCGATCATGAGTCATTAAAATATCTTAAGGGCCAAGCTAAATTGAACCATAGGCATGCAAAATGGGTCGAATTCATTGAAACATTCCCATATGTAGTCAAATACAAAAAGGGTAAAGAGAATGTTGTGGCGGATGCTCTTTCCCGTAAAATGACCCTTTTGAATCAACTTGAAGTTAAGGTTTTGGGTTTAGAATGCTTGAAGGATTTATATGCTAATGACCCTGAGTTTGCTTCCCCTTTTGCTAATTGTAGAGAAGGAAAGGGTTGGGACAAATATCATGTGCATGAGGGCTTTCTCTTTCGAGCTAACAAACTATGCATTCCCGAGTCGTCCATGCGTTTGCTACTCTTGCAGGAATCCCACGGCGGCGGCCTGATGGGACATTTTGGGCGGGACAAGACCTACATGATGCTCTCCAACCACTATTATTGGGCGAACATGCGGAGAGATGTGGAGAGATTCGTCCAACGATGCGTCACATGCCACAAAGCTAAGTCAAAGCTAAACCCTCATGGCCTTTATACTCCGCTTCCTGTTCCTAGTGCCCCTTGGGAGGATATTAGCATGGATTTTGTGTTAGGGTTACCTAGGACCAAAACAGGGGAGGGACTCGGTCTTTGTGGTTGTGGATAGATTCTCAAAAATGGCACATTTTGTTCCTTGCCACAAGACCGACGATGACTTCACATGTTGCTAATTTGTTTTTAGGGAAATTGTGAGGCTTCACGGTGTGCCCAAGACCATCGTCTCCGACCGCAACGTCAAGTTCCTCAGCTATTTTTGGAAGACATTGTGGGCCAAGTTAGGAGTCAAGCTTCTCTTCTCCACAACTTGCCACCCACAAACCGATGGGCAAACCGAGGTCGTCAACCGCACCTTGTCAACTCTCCTCCGCACCATGATCAAGAAGAACTTGAAGGAGTGGGAAGAGTGCATTCCTCATGTGGAGTTCGCCTACAATCGAGCGGTCCATTCTACTACAAGCATGAGCCCATTCGAAGTGGTGTATGGATTCAACCCCTCTGCACCACTCGATCTTCTTCCACTACCACTACACGAGCGCGTCAACATGGATGCTTCCAAGCGAGCCGCTTTCATCAAAAGACTCCATGAGACAACAAGAGCTACAATCGAGCAACAAGTGCTTTCGACACGCCAACAAGGTCAACAAGAGCAAGAAGAAGATGGTGTTTGACCCTAGAGATCTTGTGTGGGTTCACCTCCGCAAGGAGCGTTTTCCCGAAGAACGCAAGTCCAAGCTCATGCCCCGCGGCGATGGACCCTTCCAAGTGCTTCAACGCATCGGCGACAACGCCTACAAGATTGACCTTCCACCGGACAAGTACTCGGTGAGCAACACCTTCAACATCGCGGATCTTTCACCCTTTCATGGCTACAACGAGTTGGAGTCGAGGTCGACTACTTTTCAAGAAGGGGGGAATGATGCGGACATCACCTCCATCAAGGATGACAAGAGCCCAAATCCACCCTTGCACCCTATTGGACCAATGACAAGGGCTCGAGCCAAGGCTATACAACATCAGGTGACTCTATTCCTTGATACATCTCCACCTGATTTGAGCATGAATGGTATGCTACCTCACGCTTTGAGTCTTTGCTTGCTAAGGTATGAAGGAGCCACCAAGTGGAAGAGCCCACCGACGAGCAACGGGACTGAGGGAGAGACGCCAAGAATCAAGTCCCCAAGCTCCAAGCCGAACCCCAGCCGGACTGCTGCCTCGGAACCCCCAGATGTGCATTAACAGTGAAGACCCGGACTGTCCGGCTGAGGCCCGGACCCTCTGGATCCGAGCCGGACCTCAGCCCGGACCCTCCGGGTGGGAGTCCGGATCTCCTCTGGAAATCCCGGACCTCAACCCAGACACTCCGGCTGAGTGTCCGGATCTCCTCTGGAAATCCCGGACCTCAACTCGGACACTCTAGCTGAGGGTCCGGATCTTCTCTGGAAAACCCGGAGTTCAGCCCGGAGGTCCACCCGGACACTCCGGCCACCCGGACACTCCGGCCCCAATCCGGACAGTCCAGATCTGCCTGCGCGCAGGAAAACAGGCCACGGCCCATGTAATCCCTAAGTGGCGGGTTAGACTATAAATACCCCGTACCCCTCCCTAATTAGGGTTTAGACTTGATATTAAGAACTTAAGAGAGCTTTGCTCCTCATCTAGGGTTAATCCCTCTAGATTAGGAGTTCCATCTTAGGTCTTGTAATCTCTTTGGATTGTAAGGATCGGCGTGTGCCCCCGGATGGTAATCGAGGCATTCATTGAGAGGAGGAGTTGATTTGAGTCCTAGTTCCAAAGGCTTACCCGTTGGGGTTTTGTTGTTGGTTTGGGATTTCATCTAGGCCCTTCTAGTTATCCCCTTGTCCAAATCGTGAAGATCGGGAGCCCTCCGTATCAACTGGCACGCTCAACCTGCCCATTTGTGCGTGGGTGTGCTACTGCGACGAAGTTGAGGCCAATGTTGTAGTCATCACAGAATCAAAAGAAGGCGCCGCCGGTGAACTGAGTGCTATTATCCGTGATGATGCTATTAGGGACGCCAAACCGGTACACGATGTCCAGGAAGAACTCGACGGCCCGCTTTGCAGTGATCGTGGTAACTGGTTTGGCTTCAATCCACTTGGTGAACTTGTCGATGGCGACAAAGAGATGTGTGTAGCCCCTGGGAGCCGTCTTGAGGGGACCAACCATGTCCAGACCCCAAACAGCAAAGAGCCACGTTATCGGGATAGTTTGGAGTGCCTGAGCCGGCAAGTGTGTCTGCCGAGAGAATTATTGGCATCTCTCGCAGGTGCGCACAATGTGCTCAGCATCTGAGACGGCGGTCGGCCAGTTGAAACCTAGTCGAAAGGCTTTCCCGACTAATGACTTCGGCGTCGCATGGTGCCGGCAGACTCCCGAGTGAATGTTGTGCAGCAGCTGCTTCCCCTGGTCTTGAGATATGCACCGCTGGAGAATTCTGGAGGTGCTCTTCTTGTAAAGGTCGTCTTCAATTATGACGTAGGCCTTGGCATGCCTCGCATGGTGCCGTGCCTTGGTCTGATCCTGTGGGAGCGTCTCCCGTAGGATGTAGTCGAGGAAGGGCGTCGTCCAGTCGGGATTGATGACCAAGACCTCTTGCGCAGTCTGTTGAATGCTACCGGATCCCTCGGGGTGTGGTTCTTCGGTCTCGGATGCTGTCTCCACCTTGATGGAGGGCACATGCAACTCCTCGAGGAAAACTCCGGCCGGGACGACATCCCGACTGGACCCCAGCTTGGCGAGTGCGTCTGTAGCCCCGTTGTCTCGGCGGAGGATGTGCGTGTGCTCGAGGCTGTCGAACTTGACTTCAAGCTTGCGCACCTCTTGGTAGTAGCCTTCCATGACGTGGTCTCTGCACGACCATGCCTTCATGACCTGCCTGACCACCAGTTCAGAATCTCCACGGGCGAGGAGCCAGCGAATTTCGAGTGAGGTCGCAATGCGTAGGCCATGTAGTAAGGCTTCATACTTGGCGACGTTGTTGGACGCCAGGAAGTGGATCTGTAGCACGTACTTGAAGCGTTCCCTTTTCGGAGAGATGAGCATGATGCCAGCCCCGGGGACGTGGTCAGGAGCTTCTTCAGCCCGTCAAGGGCATCTTGGGCCTTAGATGTCCAGGTGAAGGTGTCCGACTTCTTTAGGAGCTTGTAGAGGGGCAGGGCCTTTTCGCCGAGTCGAGAAATAAATTGGCTGAGGGCCGCCATGCACCCGATTAGCCTTTGGACATCCTTGAGGTTTTTTGGTGGCCCCATCTTGATGATGGCATCGATCTTCTCTGGGTTTGCCTTGATTCCTCACTCGAAAACGATGAAGCCACGTAGCTTTCCTGAAGGAACGCCGAAAACGCATTTCTCCGTGTTGAGCTTCATTTTGAATCGTCTAAGGTTGGAGAGCATTTCCCACAAGTCGGTCAGGAGATCCTCTTTCTTCTCGGAATTGACCACCACGTCGTCGACGTAGGCCTGCACATTCCTACTAATCTGCCCCTGGAGGCAGTGCTGTATACACCGTTGGTACGTAGCGCCAGTGTTCTTCAAACCGAAAGGCATGGAGACATAGTAGAAGGCCCCGAATGGAGTGATGAACGATGTCTTGATCTCGTCGTCCTTCTTCATCTTGATCTGATGGTAGCCCGAGTAGGCGTCGAGAAAACACAAAATTTCACAGCCGGCAGTGGAGTCAATCACTTGGTCGATGCGAGGCAGTGTGAAGGGCTCTTTGGGACATGCTTTGTTGAGGCTCATGTAGTCAACGCACATCCTCCATTTTCCATTCTTTTTGTGAACGAGAACTGGGTTCGCTAACCAGTCGGGATGGTACACTTCTTTGATAAAGCCAACTGATAGAAGCTTGGCTATCTTTGGCGTCTGGCCGAATGTTCAGAGAGTGCTCGGTAACCTCCCTCGGGACTCCAGGCATGTCAGAGGATGTCCATGCAAAGACGTCCCGATTGTCACGGAGGAAGCTGACGAGCGCGCTTTCCTATTTGTCCCTGAGCGCAGTCCCAATCTGCGCCATCTTGGAGGGGTCTTCTGGATCGATCTAGATCGTCTTGGTGTCCCGCACTGACTGGAATGACGTCGATGCTAGTCTTTTTAGCAGGGGGTGCTTCCTCGACCACAACCGATGTGAGGCTGTCAAGCTCGGCTGCCGCGATTTGGGCCACGGTGAGGTTGTAGTTTTCCAAGTCACACGCGTAAGCGTGCTAGAAATTGCTTTGCACCGTCATTATCCTATGGGGACCCGGCATCTTGAGCTTCAGGTAGACATAGCTGGGAATGGCCATGAATCTGGTGTAGCAGAGATGCCCCAGGATAGCATGATATGAGCTTGGGAAGTCGACGACCTTGAAAGTGAGGGCCTCGGTCCAGAAGTTGTCGGGTGTACCGAAGGTGACGGCTAAAACGATCTGCCCGAGTGGTCTTGCCAGCTTGCCGGGCACAACCCCGTGGAAGGATGCGCCGGTGGGCTTGATCTCTGAGTGGGGGATCTTCATGTCGTCCAGGGTCTTGACATAGAGGATGTTCAAGCTACTCCCTCCATCCATAAGGACCTTGGTGAGGCGGACGCCGCGGACGATTGGGTCCACCACCAAGGGGAACCTTCCGGGGTGGGATATGTAGTCGGGGTGATCCGAGCGGTTGAAGGAGATTACGGACTCGGACCATCGGAGGCACCGGGGCACAGCCGGCTCGATCGAGTTGACCTCACGGTCCGTGAGCTTCTAGCGATGCTTGGATTCGTAACCACTCCGACCGCCAAAGATCATGAGGCACGCAGTCTCCTTCGGGAACTCGGCGCCCCCATCCGGAGGAGGCTCCTTCTTACTGTGGCTAGGAGCAGAAGTTTATTCAGCTTCTTTAGGAGATTGCAGTCGCGCATGAGGTGGTTTGACTTCGGCCTGTGGAAGTAACATGGCTGACCCATCATCTCCTCGAAAGTGGCATTACCGCGCTGAGGACGGCACTGCGGAGCACGCTCGACAGCGGCAACGAGGTTTCCACTCTTGCGCTTCCAGTGTTTCTTCTTGGGAAACTCGAGACGATCCTTTGTTTTGGGGGACTGGGGGGCCTTGCCCCTCCCCTTGTTGTCCTTGGTCGCACTGCGAACGGCCTCCTCGCCAGTTGCAAAGTTGTTGGCGATATTGAAGAGCTCGCATGTAGTTTGGGGATTCTTGTGTGCGATCTTGTGGATGAGGTCCGTGCTCCGAACACCTTTGGAGAAAGCGGTGATGATGTTGCCCTCCCGGACTTCCGGCAGAGAGTTCTTCTTTTTGGAAAAGTGTTGGATGTACTTTTTGAGGGTCTCGCCCGCCTCCTGGGTACAACTGTGGAGATCCCACGCGTTCCTAGGCCTCTTGTAGGTGCCCTGGAAATTGTTCACGAAGAGGGTCTCAAGGTCGGTCCAGGACTGGATGCTGCCCTGAGGCAGGCTGGTGAGCCAAGCTCGGGCCGAGTCGACTAAGAACAGGGGCAAGTAGTGGATCGCGACGTAATCGTTGCCTCCATTGGTCCTGTGCGCCGTGTGGTAATCGGCTAACCAGATGTTTGGCCGAGTCTCGCCTGTGTATTTGTCGATGCCTGTGACTCGTAATCGTGGTGGGAAGACGACGTTGCGGATGTGAGGGCCGAAAGCCTTCGGGCCTGCGTAGGCCGTGCCGGGAGGACTCGGAGAGCGACGCTGGCTAGTAACGCGGCAATCGTCATTGTCGCCGTGGTGACTGTCGCGGTCGTCTCTCCCCGTGCTGCGATGAGCGTAGCATCTTGCCTCGAGGGTGTTCCATATGTCGCGGTTTGGTCCGAGTCGGCTATGTACCGACCGGGCGGGGCGATCATCTTTCCCCATCCGCGACGAGCGTGGTGTCTTGCCTCGAGAGTGTCCCGTACATCACGGTCCGGTCCGAGTCGACTACGAACCGGCCCAGCGGGGCGATGAAGCTCTAGGCTAGTGCGACGACCTTCTGTGGCACATGGGTTCTCTGGCAGGGAAGAGCGCTGGCTCCTGGTGCTCGCTGGAGAGGCTGCACGGACCTCGGAGATCACGGCCTGCTGGAGAGCTGCCTCTTCCATCAGGATTCGGAGATTGTCGTAACCCGGGGTGCCCTCGGGGATGTTGATGGCGCGTGCCGCCACCATGGCGGCGACGAGGTTGTGACTGGGAAGCGGAAATATCTGAACGCCGTCCCTCTCGCGCATGCGGAGTGCGTTGTTGATCTGGCGTCCTCGATCCCGCATTTCCTCGTTACGCCGTCGTTCCTCGTGCTGGCGAGCGAGCACGGTCTGCTGCTCGGTCAATCTCTCCTCCTTGGCAATAAGACAGAGCCGGGTGGCTTCTAGCTGATCGGGGGTCTGATCCACGATGGGAATTGACTGGTCACCGTTGTTTGCCAGCGCATCCGAGTCAGCCATGAAGACCTCCCGAGAAGGATGGTGGCTTCCCAAACTCTCGAAGCTGTCCGAGTCATAGTTGAGGACGGGCACGAGGGACTCGATCGTGCCAACCAGTCGGGATCCCTGCTCGACGGGTGAAAACCCATGTTCAAGCAGTAGATCCAACTTTCGCGTAACCTCGTCCTCGGAGATGGCCGCCAAAGTCATCGACTCGGAGGACAATCCCAGTGGGAAAGGTGGTGAAGCCTCTGCCAACCGGCTGGAAGCCGAGTTGCAAAGGTGAAGTTTGCCGAGCTTGTCGGCGATGAAGTCCAGTTTTCCGATTCAGAAAACCTATCCTAGGTCAACGACAGAGTCCAGGGGCCCAAAACTCATGATTCGGCTCGGAGCGAAGTCGCCGTTGTCGTTTGAGAAACCCATATGGATCTGTTCAGATGGATCTATGCACACTGCCCCTACCTGGTGCGCCAACTGTCAGTGTTTTGATCTAGCAATAATGAACATGGGGCGCCGTATGTGTAGCAGATCTAGATGGGTGCACATGGGACACAAAGTTTATATAGGTTTAGACCCCCAGGAAGAGGTAATACCCTACGTCCTGTGTTTGGTGAATTATATTGCTTGTGTACCGTATGCAGTAAGACCTCGAGAGGAGCTCTCTAGGTTGCTAGGGTATGTATGTGTATCTAAGTCTCTCTATAGCGTCTCGCGTGTTCGCGTATGTGTAGCGCCTACCGATCGGGGGATCCCTGCCCTGTCTTATATAGGCGGTAGGGGCAGAGTTACATGAGCCCGGGTCAGTTTACAAGTAGATCTCCTAATTGGTTACAACTAGAACCCGAGATATCGGGTAGGTACATGTTTATGTCTTGTACTCCAAGTTGATGATGCACCCCCGTGTAGAAGTCAGACTCCGAGCAGTCGGCCTGGCCCACTTTATGTCCAGAGGGCCGGCTTTGTCCTCCTTGACGATACCCGAGTGCTATGTCATCGTCACCAGAGCGTCCTACCTATTGGGGACCATTACCGCGGGTGGAAGACACAGTTCAATGGTAGAATGGAGAACGGTTTGAAACCAAGGCCTTTCAGTGGTACAGAGATCTTTGAAAAGGTTAATGACATCAATGTTATGCTTGGTAAGGATTAGAAAACAAAAGGCCACAGATGAGTCTACGTACTGGAAGAAGAGATTGGTAATTTGGGACTTACCATATTGGAAGGACCTACACGTCCAGCACTACATTGATGTCATGCGCATAGAAACGAACGTGTGTGACAATGTACTAGGTCTATTGCTGAACATCAAGGACAAGACGAAGGATGGTGTTAATTCGCGACTTGACATGGTTGGTGTAGGAATTGACGATGACATAGCACCCGGGTATCGTCAAGGAGGACAATACCGGCCCTCTAGACATAGGGTGGGATGGGCCGACTACTCAAAGTCTGACTTCTACACGGGGGTGCCTCATCGACTTGGAGTACAAGACAGGGATAAGTACTTACCCGGCAATCCTGGATTCCAGTTGCAACCAATTAGGAGATCAATCTGTAAGCCGATCCGGACTCTTGTAACCCTACCCTAGTCACCTATATAAGGCCAGGTAGGGATCCCCCGATCGGTAAGTAACATCAAGCTATCAAGCTCTTAGACACATAAGCCCTAGCAACCGAGAGATCTATTCTCGAGGTCTTGCGGCACTCAGGATACAAACAATACAATTCACCAAACACAGGACGTAGGGTATTAGCTTCTTCCGAGGGTCTGAACCTGCTCAAACTTTGTATCTCGTGTGCACCTATCTAGATCTGCTACGCATATGCTACCCTGCATTCATTATTGCCAGATCAAAACACCGATAGTTGGCGCGCCAGGTAGGGGATGTGTGCGTAGATCCATCTGATTAGATCCGGATGGGTTTCTTCAACAACGATGGCAACTTCACTCCAGGCCGAGTCATGTTCCTTGGCTCTCTGGGCTCCATTGCCGATCCCGGAGAAGTTTTTGATTCAGGAAACTGAACTTCATCGCCGACAAATTCAGCAAACTCCACCTCTGCGATTCGGCTCCCAACCAATCGGCGAAGGCTGCGTTGCTTTTCCTTCTGGGATCTCCCTCCAAGGCGATAGCTCCGACAGCTATCTCCGAGGACGAGGTCATACCCAAGTTGGATTTTCTGCTTGAACATGGATCCTCATCCGTCGAGCTGAGATCCCGACTGGTGGGCATGATCGATTCTCTCTTGCCCGTCCTTGACTACTACTCGGACGACTTCGAGAGCTCGGGAAGTCATCACCCTTCCCGGGAGGTCTTCATGGCTAACTCGGAGGCGTTAGCTGACGATGATGACCAGGCAATCCCCATCGAGGATCAAACTCCCGAGCAGCTTGCAGCCACTCGGTTCCACCTTCAAGCCAAGGAGGAGAGGCTGACCGAGCAGCAGACTGTGCTCACTCGCCAGCGCAAAGAGAGACAACGCAATGATGACATGCGAGATCGAGGATACCAAGTCCACAACACACTCCGCATGCGCGAGAGAGATGGCGTCTCGATATTCCCGCTTCCCAGTCATAACCTCGTTGAGGCCACTGTGGCAGCACGAGCCATCAATATCCCCGAGGGTACCCCCGGGCACGACGACCTCCGACGGCTCAAGATCCTGATGGAAGAGGCGGCTCTCTAACAGGCTGAGATCTCTAGGGGCCGCGCGGTTTCTCCCGCGAACACTCAGAGTCGGCGCACTTCCCTGCCAGGGAACTCGCACATCACCGAGGCTCGCTGTGCCAACTCGGAGCAACATCGCCCCGCCGGGGCAGTTCGTAACCGACTCGGACTGGATCGTGATGCACGGGACACCCTCAACGCAAGACGCCGCGCTCATCGTGACGCAGGGAAAGATAATCACCCCGCTGGGTTGGTTCACAGCCGACTCGGACCTAACCGTGGCGGACGGAACGCCCCCGAGGCCGGGCCCTCTGCCCGGCGGGATGCAGGGAGAGATAATCATGGCAGCCACCATGATGATAGCCGTGCTACAAGCTGGCGTCGCTCTTCGACTCCTCTCGACACAGCCTATGCAGGTCCGAAGGCGTTCGGTCCTCGTATCCGCAATGTCAAATTCCTACCACGGTTCCGGATCACCGGTATCGACAAATACACAGGCGAGACTCGGCCAGATATCTGGTTGGCTGATTACCACACGGCATGTAGAACGAACGGAGGCAACGATTATGTTGCAATTCACTACTTGCCACTGTTCTTAGCCAATTCGGCTCGGGCTTGGCTTACAAGCCTGCCTCAAGGTTGTGTCCAATCTTGGACCGACCTTGAGACCCTCTTTGTAAACAACTTCCAGGGCACCTACAACAGGTTTGGAAATGCGTGGGATCTCCACAGCTGTACCCAAGAGGCAGGCGAGACCCTCAGAGAGTACAACCAATGCATCTCCAAGAAAAACTCTCTACCGGAAGTCCGAGAAGGCGACGTAATCACTGCCTTCTCCAAGGGCGTCTGGAGCACGGACCTCATCCACAAAATCGCGCGCAAGAATCCCCAGACCACGCACGAGCTATTCGACATTGCCAACAACTTCGCAACTAGCGAAGAGGCCATTCGTAGTGCGACCAAGGATGACAAGGGAAAGGGCAAGGCACCCGAGTCCCCCAAAAGAAAGGACCGTCACGAGTCACCCAGGAAGAAGCACCAGAAGCGTAAGGGTGGCAACCTTGTTGCTGCTGCTGAGCGTGCTCTGCAGCGCTGCCCTCAACGTGGTAATGCCACCTTCGAGGAGATGATGGCACAACCGTGTCACTTCCATGGTCCAAAGTCAAATCATCTCACGCGTGACTACAATCTCCTGAAGAAGCTGAACAAACCTTCTGCTACTAACCAGAACAAGAAGGAACCTCCTCCGGATGGGGACGACGAGTTCCCGAAAGAAACTGCGTGCCTCATGATCTTCGGCGGCCCGAACGGCTACGAGTCCAAGCGCCGTCAGAAGTGATGATGGGTAGTGTTACTACCGTATAAAGGCCCGTGAAGTTCCCCACTGGGCCTCGGTGAGAAGATGTGGCCCAAAGGGCCGGTTAGGAGGAAGCGTAGGTCTCAAGTCGATGAGTACTAACCGGGATCGGAGAACAACTCTCGACATGTCATACGGAAGGAGTCCAACTCGTGTACTACGGGGACTCAGGATATGTCATTAAGAAGGAGTCCGACTCGTGTACTACGAGGACTCACAACAAGGGTTACCGCCTTATTCCGCCTATATAAGGAGCACAAGCCCCTGAAGAGGGGACAAGTTCAATTAGATTGGAGAGCCAAAAGCAACGCTTGATCTCATAGCCTTAGTCAACTAGCCACCTCTAAGGTCCTTGAGCCCCAAAACTGATCTCGTCGGGTTCCCTACCCGTCGAGTCCTCTCTGTAAGCCAGATCTCGTCGAGTTCCCGACTCGCCGAGTCCTCCCTGTACCTCATATTACATATCAATCCAATCAGAGCAAGACATAGGGCTATTACCCAACTCAAGGGCCTGAACCTTGGTAAATCAGTGTCGAAGTATCAAGCTGATCTGAGTTTCTGCCCCGCTACCGTACAAATACATGCGTATGAGTACCCCGTATACCATACATCGACAGCTGGCGCCCACCGTGGGGCCCTTACGTTAGCTTGGATCTACTCCGACAACACTCACCGACAAGATGGTGTACACGGGCTTTGACGACAAAGACTTCTTCGATGTCTCATCCAGATCCCGCAACAGCTGCACCAACCCTCCTGATCAAGCAGAAGCTCGCCACCTTCGGTGTCGTCTCGCTATGGTGAGCAATCAACCTCTTCCTACCGCTCTACGAGTCGTCGCTACTCCACGTGGCCGAGCAAGCTTCAACCCATACGCTTCTGATCCACGGATCTACGAAGCACAATTGTCTCCAAACATACCCGGCGCCAGATCACGCCCCGATAAACTGATGTCAGACTTGATCATCATCAGATCGAGTTACATCCGGCTAACCTCAGGCACCATCTGAACAGGAAGCGCCTTCGCTTCGCTACGCGACAACAACATTGCAGAGTTCAAGTACAGTCTGCCGGGACAACTCTCCTCGCAGCAGTCAAGGATCGAATATTCCAGACGATACCTTCCCTGAAGATTGCTCAAGTCTACGCTCCATCAGAACTCCAGAAAGGTTTGACTACGACTTCCCTCATGTTTACATGGCGAGAACAGAAAATACACCACGGGTAATTCTCCCTTCAACCGATATCAATGCCTCTTCATCAGCTACCCCAATCTCTGAAGCCGGGAAGAAGGCTGCTCACTCGTGGGTCCTTGCCGCCCAGATCAAACAAGCATTATCCGATCGCTTCAATGATGCAACCCGACAACTCTACGAAGAACATGAGCGGGCGCTTGCTGACATCCAATATGTTGCCGAGACCATGCATAATGATGCTAGGGTTCTAATCAATTCTGACCCGAATGCCAACAACGCTGATTCGAACGGCGAGCCACGAAGCCGATCCAAGGAAAGACGAGATCAACACACTGCCTCTAGATGTCAGCGGGTGGAAGAGTCAACCCGAACAGCACGAACCCGACAGCGTTCTCCAAGAAAGAGCCGAGCTCGGTCGCGATCACCTAGTTGTCGACGCGACCGTGGCTATGAAGATGAAGACGACAATAATAACCACCACCGTCATGGCAAAGCTCGCATGGACGATCCTAGATGGGAGGATCGCCACCACAACCACAAACGCCGTTCCCATGACCGTGACGATCGTCGTCGCCGCCGCGACCGTTACCTCGACTACTCATCAGAAGACGAAGGCTTTGTCCCCGGTATCATCGCCGGCTGTCCCGCATTATCTCTCAGACTACGAGGAGCACGGATACCCAAACACGTACATTCCAGCAAGAACCTCGAGTACAAGAGAAAAGGAGATCCGAAAGAGTTTCTCATTAGATTACACAAGACATCCTAACGACGACACCACCTCAATGGCCAACCTCCTTCCCATGTGCCTCATCGAGGATGCAGCCGCTTGGATTCAGAATGTACCCGAGGGGTCCATCCATAGTTGGGCCTAGTTTCAAGACATGTTTATCAAGAGTTTCTCTACCACTCGCGACGACTCTACCATGAGGTCCGAGTTCAAGCGTATACGACAAGGAAGGGATGAAGGCCTTGGTGACTTCGTTACCCGATTCAAAAGCAAAGTCAACATTGTCCCAGGACTTTCCTTTACTGAAGTACTCGAAACCTTCCAAGCTGCCGTCCGCGACAAAAGACGCTTGGACCACGTCTACACTGCTCAACAATGTAATACAGCGGAGCTCATGGAAATTCTCCGAGTACGAGCAAACTACGAAGACCAACGCCTCCACAACATAGAGATCAACAGAGGCCTCCACAGGTCAGATGACCGGGAAAGATGGAAACGTTCCCCAGACACTGACTTGAGGCGATCTCCCTGAGAAGGTCGGTGAGCAAGAAAGGGGAAACGGGACCCTAAGGCTGTCCTGGGCCGGGTTCCATGACAAAGAGACATCCAACCGCCGAGAAGACAGACCGAACAAGTGGAAGACAAGACCCAGAGGAACACCGCCGGCGAGATCTTGGATAAAAACTGGATACCAGAAGAACAGCGTACCGGCACAACTACTGTAAATACCACTGCAGTGGCTCTCACGGCCAATCACAGTGCCGTGAACTTCTCAAATTACTTCAAGAAGAAAGCAGTGTCGAAGCAGCCAAACAAACCTAACCCCTAGGTTCAAGATAACCCGAACAGGGAAGAAGAAAAAAAGGGAATAAGAAAGGAAAAAGCAATAAGAAAGAAAAAGAAGAAAAGAATAAGAAAAAAGAAAAAGAAAAACAAAAAAAGGGAAAGAATAGAAAAAGAAAGAAAGAAAGAAAAAGAAAGAACAAAGAATAATAAAAGAAAGAATAAAGAAAAGAAGAAGAAGAAAAAAGAAGAAAAAAAAGAAAAAAAGAAAAAGAAAAAAAAGAAAGAAGAAAGAAAGATAAGAAAATGAAAAAGAAAGAAAGAAAAAAGAAGAATAAAGGAAGAGAAAGAATAAAAAAAGAAAAGAAAAAGAAAGAAAAAAAGAATAAAAAGAAGAAAAGAAGAAAGAACAAGAAAAAACAAAAAAAAAAAAAGAAAAGAAAAAAAAAGAAAAGAAAAAGAAAGAAAAAAAAAGAAAAAAAAAGAAAAGAAAAAAAAAGAGAAAAGAAAAGAGAGAGAAAGAGAAAAAAAAGAAAAAAAAGAAAAGAAAAAAGAAAAAAAAGAGAAAAAAAAAGAAAAGAGAAAAAAGAAAAAAGAGAAAAGAAGAAAAAAGAGAGAAAAAAAAAGAAAAAAAAAGAGAGAGAGAAAAAAAAGAGAAAAAAAAAGAAGAGAAAAAAGAGAGAAGAAAAAAAAAGAGAGAAAAAAAAAGAAGAAAAAAAAAGAAAAAAAAAGAAAAGAGAAAGAAAAAAAAAGAAAAAGAAAAAAAAAGAAAAAAAGAAAAAAAGAAAAAAAAAGAAAAGAAAAAAAAAGAAAAAAAAAAGAAAAAAAAAGAAAAAGAAGAGAGAGAAAAAAAAAGAAAAGAAAAAAGAAAGAAAAGAAAAGAAAGAAAAAAAAAGAAAAAAAGAAAAAAAAAGAGAAAAAAAAAGAAAAAAAAAGAAGAGAAAAAAAAGAAAAAAAAAGAAAAGAAAAAAAAAGAAAAAAAAGAAAAGAGAAAAAAAAAGAAAAAAAAGAAAAAAAAAGAGAATAAGAAAAAGAAAAGAAAGAAAGAAAAGAAAAGAAGAAAGAAAGAAAAAGAGAAGAAAAGAAAAAAAAGAATAAGAATAAGAATAAGAAAAAGGAAGAAAGAAGAAGAAAAGAAAGAAAGAAAGAAAAGAAAAAAGAATAAGAAAAGAATAAAAGAAAAAAAAAAGATAAAAAGAAAAGAATAGAAAAGAAAAAAAAAAAAAGCAAAGAGGGAAGAAAAAAGAAAAAGAAAAAACAGATAAGAAAGAAAGAAAAGAAAAAAGAAAAAAGAAAAGAAAAAAAAAAAGAAAAAGAAAAAGAAAAGAATAAAAAACAAAAAGAAGAAAAAGAATAAAGAATAAAAAAGGAATAAGAAAGAAGAAGGAAGAATAAGAAAGAAAAAAAAAGAATAAAAAAGAAAAAGAAAGAAAGAAGAAAGAAAGAAAGAAAAAGAAAAAAGAAAAAAAGAAAAAGAATAAAGAAAAAAAGAAAGGAAAGAAAAAAAAAAGAATATCCAGAGGACAAGGATATCTGTCAACAGCATCAGCCAGAACAACGATGTCCACTGGCTCGCGAACACACTGGACCTACATCAAGTCGAAGACACGAGCAGTTGACATCGAGCAAATCGACATCGAGCAAGTTGATGTTGCCCTCAACTCTCAGATAAATCACATGTGGGGTGGTTCAGCCACGTACGACTCCAAGAGGCAGGCCAAGCAAATATCGCGCGATGTTCTAGCCGTCCATCCGCGTCCCTCACCCTCCAACTGAAGTGGGCTTCAACCACCATTGTGTTCAACGCAACTGACTGTCCCGACAATTGCCCCTACCCGGGACGATATCCCCTAATCGTGTCACCCCGGGTTCACAACTCATGTTGCACAAAGTTTTGGTAGATGGAGGTAGCTCTTTCAGCCTCATCCCAGTATCTACACTTGACAAGATGCAAGTTCTCCGCTCAACGATCAGGCCCATTGTCAAGCGCTTCTACGGAATTGTTCAGGATTAAAGCATGACCCGACTTGGGCAAATCATGCTACTCTTACGTTCGGAACTCGTGGTAACTTCTGAGCAGAAGAATGCATCTTCGAGGTCATCGACTTACGACAGGTTACAATGCTATACTTGGACGACCTCAGCTGGTCCAGTCATGGCAGTCCCTCATTATGCATATCCTATATGAAGATCCTGTGGTACACGGGTCATTACAATCAAGGTCACTTCCTTCGGCAGTCGAATGGACATGCAAAACTACGGCCTCAGTGCCCGACAGATACCGAAGAAGCAGACAATCCTCCCCTGTGACTGACAACTCGGGAGGTCACGTCGAAACCCAAACTATCAGTGCAACCGCATAGCAAAATAAAGTGAATTCCACTCCGCGAGGACGAACCAAGAAGACGGTCAAGATCAGGTCCACCCTCGACCCAAATAGGAATGCGCTCCACCACCTTCTACGGAAATCAGATGTCTTTGCCTGGAAGGCGTCTGATATGCCAGGAATCCCAAGGGAGGTGGCTGAGCACAAGCTGGACCATCAACCCGGCCATCAAGCTCGATCAAACAGAAACTTCGAAGATTCAGCCCTGATCAGTGCAAAGTCATTGAGGCGGAACTCCAAAAGCTAACAGACGCCAACTTCATCGAACAATCAAATACCCGACATGGCTAGCCAATCCTGTGCTAGCTAAGAAAGAAAACGCCAGATGCGCATGTGATCGACTACACGGATCTCAACAAAGCTGCCCAAAGGATAACTCCCGTTACCTCGGATCGATCAGATCGTGGACTCGACCTCAGGCTACACCTACTTATGCCTACTCGACGCATACTCGGGCTATCATCAAATCCGTATGCGGGAACCCGATGTCCCTCATACCAGCTTCATACCCCTTACGACACCTTCTACTACAAGGACAATGCACTTCGGATTGAAGAACACGGGCTATCCCTAGTAGCGAACTATGTAGACAGCCTTCGCAGCACAAATCGGGCAAAAATTTGGAAGTCTATATCGACAACCTGGTGATTAAGTCAAAGGAAGAACACGACCTCATCACCGACTTGACAGAAACCTTTGACAATCTCCGGACAAACAAAATCATGCAAAACCCGGAGAAATGCGTATTCGGCGTCGAGGCCAGCAAAAATTCTGGGTTTCATGGTTTCTCACTGGGGCATTGAAGCCAACTCGAAGAAGATCGAAGCCATCCTTAGTATGAAGTCACCTACCAACACAAACCAAATTCAAAAACTCACGATCCATGGTCGTGCTTAGCAGATTTATCTCTCGCTTAGGGGACAAAGGACTCCCTTCTTTAAAACTCCTGCGTCAACATCAGGGCTTCACATGGATAGAAGAAGCCGAGAAGGCCTTCAGTCACTCAAGACATATTTGGCCAAACCCACCAGTACTGGTTCCCCCAAAACCAGCGAGACCACTCCTGCTCTATGTCGCCTGTGTCCTCGAGTAGTCAGCGCAGTCCTCGTCGTCGAACGGGAAGAAGTCGGCAAAACTGAGAAAGTTCAACGGACCAGTCTACTACATAAGCGAGATATTACACGGACCGAAGGAGCGGTACCCGGACGTCCAGAAGCTCCTATACGCTGTGCTCCTAGCTTCTCGTAAATTAAGCACTACTTCCAGGCCCCACAAGGTAATTATTCCATCCGTCTACCCACTCGGCCCCATTACGAAAAAACAGAGAAATCACTGGCCGCATTGCTCAATGGGTGTCCGAGTTGGGCACGTTCGACCTCGAGTTCACACCTCGCACAGCAATCAAGTCTCAGGCCATAGCAGACTCATCGCCGAATGGACAGACCTAGAACTCGAACCCGCAGACAACGATTACACAAGTAAGGTCTGGACTTTATATTTTGATGGATCCCTTACCCTCACGGGCTCGGGGGCTGGCGTCGTCATCACCGCACCGACGGGAGAAACCCTCCAGTACGCCATCCAGCTACACTTCCGGGCCACCAACAATGAGGCAGAGTATGAGGTCTCCTTGTCGGACTCCGCCTCGCCGCTGCTCTCGGTATCCGTTACCTGACTGTGAAAGGCGACTCACAACTCGTCGTCCGACAAGCAAGCAAAGATTATCAAGCCATTCATCCAACGATGGCCGCTTACTTAGCAGAAGTGCGGACTTGGGAGAAAAAATTACCAGCCTGGAATTCCAATACATACCCAGACGGGATATCTGCATCCGACACCCTAGCTCGCGTTGCCTCAAGTCGAACCTCCCCCCAGCTGGCGTCTTCATTGAGAAACTCTCCAAACAGTCAATCAAAATCATAACAGACGAAGAAAGTACTCCCACCCCTTGCGACACTTATGCGGAAAACGGGACGTCTCAGCTCGACGCCCCCAAAGGAATCGCTGGCGAAGTAATCGCCCAACTCGATGAATGCACAGACTGGAGGAACCCGATACGTCATTACTTACTTAACCAACTCAAACCAATAGAAGAAGAACAAGCCAAGAAGATCTCCCGCAAGGCTATGCAGTACACCATGATCAACGACACCCACTACGCAAAGGAGCCCTTAGCGTTCTCATGAAGTGCATACTATCAACGAAGGCAAGCGGCTACTCGAGGAAATTCACAATGGGCTATGTGGCGCTCACTCCGCGTATTGCAACTAGTCGGCAAGCATTTCGACAAGGATTTTACAAGCCCACTGCGCTACACGACACGGCCGACTTGGTCCAAAGTGCGAAGCCTGTCAATTCCACAGCCGGCAAGCACACCAGCCAGCCCAAGCTCTTCAGACAATACCACTATCATGACCTTTCTCGACTTGGGGGCTAGATCTCCTCGGGCCTTTCCCCCAGGACGTGGGGGTCATAAGTTCTTAATCGTCACCATGATACGTTTACCAAGTGGATTGAGGCAGAATCCCTCTCAAGCACCACGACAGCAGCGGCACAAAGATTCATGCAGCGGCACATTTTTACTCGCTTCGGAGTACCCAAACGGATCATTACCGACAACGGACCACAATTCGCAGTAGCCGACTTCATCGCCTACTACGAATCCTATGGCGCCAACGTCTGCTATGCCTCAGTAGCTCATCCCCAAAGCAATGGCCAAGTCGAACATGCAAACGGCCTCATCCTGGATAGGAATCAAGAAACGAGTATACGACACACTGCAACGTCAACGCCAAGTCGTGGGTGACCGATGTTGCCCAACGTCCTCTGGGCGCTTCGTACAACAGCTAGCGAGCAACCGAGAAGCAACACCATTTCTCTTGTCTACAGGGCGGAGGCGGTCCTCCATGCGAGGATCCGGATGAAATCTCCCCGCGTAGAGCAACATTCCGAAGATGCAGCAGAGACACAGCGGGTCAACGACCTCAACCTCCTCGAGAAAATGCGTGACTGTGCGTACATACGAGCCACCAAATACCAACAGGACTTACGCGATACCACGAACGCAATGTGAAGCATCGACACCTGGAGATTGGCGACCTCGTCCTCGATGGTCCAGTCGACTCGGCACCGAAACAAATTATCTCCCAAGTGGGAAGGACCTTACACCATCATCGCAAACCACGACCAGGTACTTTCAACTCGCTGACAACGGCTCCGTATTACGCAACACATGAACATCAATCAAACTATCCAGGTATATGTATAAGCTTCCGGGAGCTTTAACCTGGAGGACTTCCCTTTTTTAACCCCGTATCTCTACGGATGAAGTATCTATACTTTCACGAAGTATACCAGCATCCATCAGCCGAATACTGGTTACTCATGATTCTCAAAAACGCCTCCAACATGCTTTGCCACAAGACTCGGGTGCTGGTACCTCTCGCCTCCTCAGACTAAGGCACACAAGTGTTCAATAGCTCAGGGTACGGCACGAACACGAGGTCACACCTCGTTCTACTCATAGAGGTTTGGTCGCCGTATAACCGCCTCGTATGCACTCGCGGTGGCACGTACACGGGTTCAGGCCCATTCGCCGCCCCGGGCCGGTCAGCTGTCCACAAGCCTCGCCACGACGTCCAGGGTCAAATCGCAGGTTCCTCAAACTCTATGTTGTTCCCCACACCAGCACACAGGCATCACGCACAGCATTCGCCCGGGGGCTAAGGGAAGCACGAGTTCCACAACTCAACTCCGCGGGTACGGCGGCATCAGCGCCTTGCATCTAGACAAAGTTCGCGAGTAACTGACGTTCTTAACTCAGGTCACCCTTCACATATGCAAACGGAGACAACTACCTTGCATCCACGCTGGGCCAGGCACGGCACGAGTTTCTCAACTTGTTCACATCCCCGGACTACGGCACCCTAACCGAGGCCCAGAGTCCAAAACTGCTCACGCAGTGAAGTCACCACAGCAAAGTTTTTTCAGTCAGACTGTTCATCTGAGTTTCCTGCTAACTCGCACAAACAGTCGAGGGCCTACCACAACGAAGTTTTTGTTCATCGAGTTCTTGCTAACTCGCACAAACAGTCGAGGGCTACCACGGTGAAGTTTTTCAGACTGTTCATCCGAGTTCGTGCTAACTTGCACAAACAGTCGAGGGCTACCACAGCGAAGTTTTCAGACTATTCATCCGAGTTCCTGCTAACTCGCACAAACAGTCGAGGGCTACCACAGTGAAGTTTTTCAGACTGTTCATCCGAGTTCCTGCTGACGCGCACAAACAGTCGAGGGCTACCACAGTGAAGTTTTTCAGACTGTTCATCCAAGTTCCTGCTAACTCGCACAAATAGTCGGGGGCTCGGAGGCATACAACACACTGCGCAATCCTACGGCCAACACAGTTATATAGATAGCACAAGGAGCTAGTACATCAAGCATAAGACGACAGACAATCACAGAACCAGATTGCATGATTTTAAAGTTCTTTACAACCGCAGAAAGCGTACTAACCAAAGAGACAGATCTAATTCTCCTCTGCCCGCATAGAAGCCCTGCCCCCAGATACCTAAGCCCCCTCACTAGCATCAGACACAGTAGAGCATCCTCAACGCCTCAAGCCGGATTCACTAAGGAACTTTTACGGCTCACGCCAGTAGTCGATCCGCGTATTTACTCTGCTCCGGTTGTGGGGCTCGCCAAGATACAACTCCATGCAGATTCGAAGGAAGTTCTCGGCGCCAGATCTTTAGGCCAAAGCAAAGCATAGGATATGGCCGCGTTGGCCATACTCTTCGCCTGCACGGATGCATCCTCCTTGACGAAGCTCAGAAAATCGCTCAGGCATGCTTGATACTAGGTCACGGCCCTCGGCAAGTCATCCCAAGAGAACTTCGTGAAGTCGGGGCGGCCAGGGAATTTCAAACTCGGTCAAGGAGGGAGCACACATCCATGGCAACCCGGCTCTGTGCTTGCAAACCTTCCCGGGAGAGCTCGGCATTCTTCTTCACCCCCGAGTTCCTCGCGGACTAGCTGGTGAAGATCAATCGCCGACTTGGCCGCCGTGGCAACCATCTCGGCCGGATCGAAACCGCAACGAGCTGTTACCTTAGCTCGACGTTGGCCATCTGCAACCCCTCGAGCTCCTCGACTTGCTTGGCCCGAGACTCAGCCTCCTAACTCGACAATGCCGCGGACAGCTAGAGCGCCAACTCGGCATTCGCCGCCTGCAGCCGTGAAACCTCCTCTTCACTCCCGCGAAGTCGACCAAGGAGTGTGTCCTCTCTGGCAGCTGCCGCACAAGTCACGTGCTACCACAGGACACGCAGCAAGACAAACATTCAAGGAAAGAACTAC